>CM059868.1:7007872-7607872 GCA_030490815.1 Acer saccharum
TCGATGGTAAGTTTCTAGTGCAAGATTCCACATGTTTTTTTCATGTGAAATTCTAGATTATTAGACCTAATAATCACTACAAAAGGGATGATAAGGTGTGTATTGAAAAAAGAAAAGTTTTTTGTTCAAAATGAATATATGGTATAAATTCTCTATAAGTTGTTAATATTTTCTTTGCTCCTAAATTAAATATATCCATGTAATTACATTGGTTGGACATTGTTTAAATCTGCAGGTTTTTAGAGGAGACTAATTGTGTAGGGATGTGCACTAACCTATGTAAAATGCCATCTCAAACCTTTGTCAAGAACTCCCTGGGAATGCCAGTAAACATGGTCCCCAGTAAGTATAAATATTTATTCAGAAAACAGTATTAACTAATTTTGGCAACTATTTCAGCATTTTTGTTGTCAAAAACATGCTTTATAATGTTACAAGTGAACTCTCCTTATATATAGTCGGATTTCTCCTAAAATATCGTACGAGATCCTACACCTGAAACCTCCTGATTACAAATGATGAAATATCAGAGAACTTTTTTAGGACCAAGCACATTAAATTAAGTACTTAAAAAATTAACATTAATACTCGAGTAATGAGTAATAGCTTACTACAGTAACATACTAGAATGTGCAGATCTATATATGTTCATGGTGTTAGTGAAGGGCCCATTTATAACCCACTTAGGGTGCAAAATTGGTAGCTATAGTAGATCCATCGAATCTCAGGTTGTGAGAATTAACACCAAAAAAATAAAAATAAAAATAAATCTAAGTGATTAAACAAATACATTGAATTCTTGCCTTAAAATTATGATCATAACTATATCTGCCATATTTAATTACTCATTAGTTCAATATTACAGCAATTTACCTCACCATATATGCATGCAACTTCTTGTAGACACTGTCACATTGCCAATGATCATTTTCTTCAGATTATGATCATGATGAGATAACTGTTGTTTCTATGCCGTCTGATCATTTTCAGATTTTGATGATATGAGTTGTGAGATGATATTTGGTGAAGAGCCTCCAGCAGTGGCCGATGATCCAGCATTCAAGCAGCCTTGCTATAAATTATGTAATAATTAACCCTTTTCAATTTTGCAAGTGCTGGTTGTTGATGTTGTGTCATGAATCATGAAATCGTTCGATTTTGGGAAAAAATAATATGCAAAAATATTTTTTTGAAAAAAGAAAAAAAAAAAAAAAAAAAAAAAAAAAAAAAAACACTTTTCAAGTATTAATTCAACTGTATATTTCTCAATATTTATATATTTCTGACTCATTATCTTGATTGGCAGGCAAAGCAAACCGAAAGCACAACATAAAGTGCTCTTTTTAATGCAGAAGGACATGGAAGAAACTAGGGAAGCAGTTTTGGAGAGAAGACGACCCTTCAATCCCTTCATATGTATATATAATATTCAGATATTTTTCATTTTTAGGCCAGGTACATGTTAAGTACCCATACTTTGGATATTTTATGTATTTAATTAAGAAGCGGGAAAACTTAATCTATTAGGTCGTGACATCAATAATTAATTATTAGTATATATATCATCTCTGATCTTCTACGTGGGATTTATCCATCGAGCTTTCGTTTCATCTTCTTAAGCTTCACATGTAAAATCGTACCTCCCAGAGGTTCTATATGGGATTCATTCCGTATTCTTGAGTTTCACACTTGTGGGTTTTCTAACAAGGTAGAAGGTCCGTTGGGTTTTGTCAAGCCAAATATCGACTTCTATAAACGAACTTATACTTACTTTGACTTGTTTCTTTATTCATTAATATACAATGCAAGACTTTCAAAGGAAGCTTGAAACAGAAAAAAAAAAAAAAAAAAAAAAAAAAAACAGAGGAAGCTAAAATAAAAAAGGCAAAAGAAAAAAGAGCTTGATAGAAAAAGTTTTCCTTTAATTTATTTGATAATTACAGATACAAGAGGAGTGACTGTATATATACAGACCAAAGCTCAGCTGCTAATCTTCTAACTGAATCCTTGATTCGCCGAGAGAGCTCTGATGTGGCTCAATATCTAATATTGGTTCAGCCACATTAGATCGAGCTGACATCTATCCCCACATTTCTCAAAATACATAACCTAAAAACATCTATGCAATAAAATTCACTGAATGATGCATCTACGTTTAAGTCTTTAATTAGTGTTTACAAATAAAAGCTGTTTATTATAGTCTATAGATATAATATTCAAAGTTTAGAAAATGTCAAAATGGTGGCAGATCAGGTCCTTAGGACACATGACAACAATAATGGAGTATTTACTTGGAAACATTTTCCTGCAAATTGGTCATGTCACTCTCCATCAAACCTTAAATTTACAGAGTCATAGACTTATTTATAGCGTCACCTAATGGATTGCTTCAGATACACTCCATTGCATCCAAATCTTGGCCAAAACATCAATTCATCAACTACACATCACAATTTCGAGCACGCCTGCCCTATATATTCTATGTTGCAATCATTTTTGTGAATTCCGATTTTTCCTTACGTTATTATACTTAAGTAGTTATGGCAAGGGTTCTTTTCCGGTGATGATTCGTGCAGAATTTCAATTGGCGTCCGTGTTAATCAAGATCCTAAAACATAAAGAAAAAAAAAATCATAATTATCCTGGTCAGAGAATTGATTTTTGGTTATGTTTAAGTCTGATACAGCAATGGACATATATATACATACGTATGACATGAATCGTATTAAATTGACTGAATTTCTAGCTGAAGAAGGCATGCATACACAGATACACTATGCATTTATATACACGTGTTTCTCAAATTGTCAAGGCAATTAAAACAGTAGCTAGGTTACAAAAAATTAACAGTATTAAAAGTCTTTTAGTGAGATAGTCTTTTGCTTGTCTGCTGCAGCCAGAAATTATGTGCATGAAGATATTTATGTATTTGATTTTTTATTCGATCTGATAATTATCCATCACACAGCTTTTTTATTAGTCTTATAAGATAATCAAAGCATAGGAAAATGATAGCTTAATTATAGAAAAATGATTGATATTTTGTTTTATTAATTTTCCTGGAAATTGGTCATATCAAACCTTAATATTTACACAGTACTTTTAGCGTCAGCTAATGGATTGCATGAGATACACTCGACGCATTCGCATCCAAATCTTGGTGAAAAGATCAACATAATATCAACAACTAGCCCATTGTTTGATGTATACAACTAACAACATTCTATTTTCTCAACTCTATATATTTTTTTTCCTACGTACAATATATGCAAATAATAATATATAATAACACCTGAAGTATTAATTTCTGGTCTTTCTTTGGTGTCACTTTTGAAATTTAAAAATTTTCTTACACTATTCAAGAAGTTTCATTTTTTATTTTTATTTTTAATACTTTTCCATCATAGATATATCCCAAAATGAAAATTCCGTTTAGTATTTTTCTTATAACAGTGTTACACAATTTATAAGGTTTCAATTAAAACTTTTAAATTTTACTTTTCTTTTATCAAATCATATTACTATACGATTTATTTAAATTTTACTTTTCTTTTATCAAATAAGATTATTATACTATTTATTTGGATTGCATTGACACATGAATGACGTGGTGAGATCATTTCATTCAAAATTTTCTCTAAATTGGGATATCTAAAACACTACAATCAAACATATGCATACATGCACGCGCATGTATTATAACAATATTATTTGTTGTTCTCAAGGTACATTATGCAATTGTTTCTTTATGGCGTAAGAAAATTAAATTCTATATTAATTGTCACTAGTAGTACCCTATTACAATGATTACATAAAGTATATATCATTGTGCATATTGGATACATTTATTTCATGTTCGTCGAATCTTAGTTATGAAATATCAATTTTCTTCTAGCTAAAAATATTATCATTTTCAAAAATCTATCATTTTCAATTTTCTTTCTTATTACTCTCCATTGACGGACTAAAACGAAGATGCTGTTTAATCTTTATTGCATGAAGCATGGAGGAGCCAAGAGGACAAATAAACATAATTTCTGGGAGGTGGGACATTGCATTTGTAGAGAGACATGCATGCAACAATTTTCTTTTGCTCTTGCTTTTTCATTTTTCTTTTTGCTTTTACGACCTTTAATGTCATTTTCTACAGTCTGCATCATACTCTCTCTTTTTTATTTTTTATTTTTTACTGTCTGCAACTTGCTATCACATCCAGTCTTTTATGTTGGAAATGACCAAGTCTGATCGCTTTTCTCAAAGACTTGTCTTCTTGATAGGGATTGAACAGTACCAAGCTCAAAACTTTAAATTCTCCAAACATTTCAACACATGCACCAATTCTAATATTCAATTGGAAAAAACAAATAGTATGTGCATGTAAATGTGTAATACATAGATGAATAATGAATTATTAATTTTAGATATTAATGTCATATTCATTCTTAAATCTATTTCAACAAAACATTTTAGATTTTACATTCTTTTAGATATAAGAAACATTCAAAGCACATTAACTTCGATCAACAATTTATTTTTTTATTTTTTTTATCTTGATCTCACTTAAAGCATCATTTACTTCAATCATGTCATTTTCTTCTCATTATATACTCAATTTAATAAAGCGAATACATAATTTATGAATGAGTTATTAAATATAAGTGAATGTTGACTAAAGAAAAATAGAGATGACTCTAATGACAGATAATTGATAAACTAATTTTATAATGTCCATGTGTACTCGTAAACAAATAATCAAGACCGTAGTCGATGGAGCTACATGGTTAGTTTTAGTGCACTCTATTACTATTAGATTCTCTAATTACAACGATGTTCTTAATTATAAACGATGCAAATTGCATGATTAGAGTTTTGATTTGGATCCCAACCCAACAACAGCAAGCTACAAATGGAAGATCCAATCCAATATCCAACGTTAGCAAATTCCAATGCATGAAATTAATGGTCCCACACAGTGATTATCTAAGATAATTTTACTAGTCCCTGTAAGGGCCCCACGTTTTTTTTTTTTTTTTTTCTCACTTTTGAGTGCATCACAATTCACAACACACCAAGCAGCATAAAATTGGCGATATGTGCTTTGCTGATCACCATTTCCAAGCAATGGTCACGTGAATGGAACTCATCCTTCTCCTCATCTGCGTTTTCCATCACTACTATGCTCCTCCCTGATCTCGACACGTGTACAATCTGTCCTGAATCCCAGCTGCCACATCCTGGCCGTCCATCACATCGGGATTGTACAAAAATAGTTGTTGCTAATTCAGACGTAAATATTGCTTCATGAACATGCACTGTTTATGTTATCTTTGTTGTCGACAAAATCAAGAAAATATATATGTCAGTGGGTTTCACGTCATTTTTTGACATGTCACCTAACAATATTGCATGAAACAAAAGAGATTAATTGTTTCATGAAATGAAGACTAGCACAAGTGAATGCATGCACGTATTGGATATATGAAAATCAAGTTGTGAAATATGTGTGGTTGTTATTATATGTATATACGTATATTTATCTTTTTGTTGCACCATTAATTATCCATGGTTTGTAAGAAGAATTTCAACCTCCCAAAGATAAAATCTTGAATACATAGAACAATAGATCGACATACATGTTATATGGTTTCCCGCTAATAAAATGAAAGAGACAGATCGATTGATGGTAGGACCCTCCACAGGTTTGGAGAGCTTGGTATATAGTGGATACATGAACTAATTACTTTAAATTGATAATTAATTTTAATTGTATATTTTTGAAAAGTCAATATGAGTTTACATTTTATTTTTTCCTTATCAAACTCCATCTAGAGTTTTTCTTCTTATCGGGTGCTCGTCTTGTCAATGTTATGTCCTTCCTTTGACACCAAGGTACCCTACTTATTTTCTAAACATGCAAATTTATTTTACGAATTGAATGTTTGAGATATATGATTCAAACCCATGATATTAGTAATGTAGGTGTGAGAAATTTACTATTGGTTCATCTTTACTTTCATTTTATTGAGTTTATATATATATGATTTAGGGTATGACGACTCAAACTTGAATCAATGTTAGACTAGATAAACAATTTTCACAACCTAGTCACATTTGACTGTGTTTTCATCTTATTGACTATTTAGTTAATAATACTAAGAAGAACCAAATAAATTTGATGTTGCTTAATAGAAAATCAAAGAGGGGTGATTTAATTTGTTTTGGTGTTTGTGTATCAAAGCAAGCATGTTTGTATATATATAATTTTTCTCCGATCAGGTCAATTTTCTCAAAAAAATCAAAATCGAAGTTAGATAACGTTGAGAATTGGTTTCTCCGATCAAGTCAATTTTTCTCAGATTTCACAACGTTATGAAACTAGACGTTTAGTTACATTACTACATAATGTTGTAGAACCGATTGCACAACTTTATATCATTTCAGTCTTAATAAGTTTTTTTCAAAAACTAGCCGACCTAGATAATTATTATTATTATTATTATTATTATTATTATATATAAACATCTTGGCGCCATCGCATATTCGCATTCAGTGGTGTGAATATTTTTACTTTTTACGAATATCCAAGCTAGAAAAACTGGGCATGATAATGCAGACTAATGGCACAGTCCACTCCACATCAAGTAGCCCTAACTATAACACCATGCTTGGGACCACAAATTTTCACTGGAAAATGACCATTTGATACCGCAAATAATATGGAAAGACAAAGGATATATCGACCATTGGTGTCCCTCATCATTCAAGTATTTACACCAAGATAGTAAATATTCCTTTCCTTTATCATCAACTCCGTTTATACATGAATTAGCTAGGGTTCGTAACTTCGTATCATCTTTCAATAACTTCCTCGTGTCTTGATAGTTAATAGTTGATATTACATTTAGGCTCCGTTTGGAATATGCACTTCATCAGTTTTATTTTTATTTTTATTTTAGTTTTAATAATGTTTGTTTTTATTCAAGTAAATCTTTTAGGAGTGGATCTTTTAAAGTAGACCTTCTACAAATAGAACTTTTAATGGGAAGATGTTGGTCGTTTAATTGTCAATTAGAAAAAGCTTTTTTAAATTGTGGGATTATCAAAATATTCAAAAATTATTTTAAATGATAGGGTTATATTAGATATTTATGTTATTAAAAAAACTCAAAGTAGACGTAAAACAGGTTTTTTAAAATTTAAGTTTCTCCAAGTAGAAGTAAAACAATTTTTTTAAAATTTAAGTTTCTCCAAGTACAAGTAAAACAGTTTTTTTAATCATCTAAAAGTTCTACTGAGTGACAACCAAATGATATAATTTTTTTTTAAAAGAGCTTTTTAAAAAAAAAACTCTTTTAGCCAATAGACAAGCTCTTTCAAACAGGCATTTAATTGATATCGACAACTTTTTTAATACTTTTATGAAATTCTGTACAAATCATATTTTAAGAGGACTCTTTTGTTAATTAGAAATCTCTTTCGTAATAGAAAGTTGAAGCAAATTCTAAGGTATACCGTGTACGGAATCATCATCTTCACTTTCCAGAACAAGAAAAACTTGTACGAACGACTTTACTCATTATCTCAGCTTTTACTCAAGTTTTATAAATTATGTGATTAATATAATAATAATAATAAGCAATGACATTATAATCACTCATTCGTTATAATGTTTACGTGTCCTAAGAATATTGAAAGATGAGAAAGAGCTTAAGAGGAAATGATCCAAATTCATATAAAAAACGTTTTATATATAAATAATTAATATATGAAACAATTTCGGATTTTTTACTTAAATTTACTACCATCCAATCACATCTAAATTTTTTATCGAGCACACGAATGAATGGCGTGTTAAAACGTCTCATTCAAAATTTTCTCATATGTTCAGAATTTAGAACCAGTAGGTGTAGTCTTTTCATGGATATCAGTTTAGATGCAGTAGCATTTTTATTTTATTTTTTTAACTTTGACTGTTTATTACAATAGGTGGAGGGGTTGAATCTATGATACCTTTTTTTTTTTTTTTTTTTTTTTTTATTAAAATATTATACTATTATATAAAATTGAGGTATTATTTTTAGAAGGGAATGACCCGAGCCCGCAATCTTAAAGTGCAGGTGTGAAGAGTTTTATCATCTGGCAACCACATTTCATCTGAATCTACGGTACTGTTATCAATAGTGATAACTGTAGACATTGAAAGAAAATTCAAGATTCAAATGCTGATCGATTATTCGAGTGTACAGAAAACGTAAAAATTAAAAAAAAAAAATCAATGAAATCAGAAATTTGAACTGATCATTTGGTGGAAACTGCCATGTGCCTAGAGTAGAGACTCTAGCAAACTGTGTTCATGCAGAATACTTACTGGATTCCAATATTGAATCCATCCAGAAAATATATTTATATCATAATTCATAAAACCTTCTTCCAGAATCCTGAGAGCATTACCTATAGGAATTGGTTAATTTGTTTAACAAGTTATCAGAAAAATAAAAATAAAAATAACTATATCTGTACATTGTTGGGAAGGTAACCTACGTTCTTTGACCGAGAACAGATCAGGTCATTCCAAAAAATAAATAGAGAAATTTTGAAGCCAGACTAGAATTAGAGATACAGCAAATTAGAGGTCAGGTTACAGAGTAAAATTTTAAGATATTTGAGTCAATGTGAATAATAATTTTCCTATTATCATTGAATTAGCTATTCGGATCAAACTAGTAGTGCTCAATTTTGTCATACATTAATTTTGAAGCTACATTAATTTGAGATTTGAATGAGGGATCAAACTCGAACCAATAATCTCATAGCTTTAGTGGGTGTGAAAGGTAAACCATTAGACCTCGTCACTTTATCGATTGTGATTTGGTTGGGAAACTTCCTTAATAACATCAGACGGTTGTCGTGTGTTGAACAAAAATGGTTTTAAAAAAAATGATGTGATTTAACGGTGAAATGAACAATGAAGCAACAGGGACAGGCTTCTTTGGAAACCCGTCATTGGAAATTTCAGAGGAATCCGTACATTTTGTTTGTTTCTTCACTTTCCTTTAAACCGTACAGAGTATATACACTATGTGTCAGAGAGACCAGACCATGCAAACTACGCTCAGGATCCTAAAAGGACAATCTCGTAATCTCAAACACCATATGTCCTGTTCTGACAAAAATCTTTATACTAACAATTAAAAAAAAAAAAAAAAAAAAAACTTTTACTGGGGTGAAATTTCAATAAATAAATAAGGTGGAATTCCCAAAACCTCACTAAAGAGGAGGGCTTTTACGAATTAGAAATTCTGATTCAATCAAATGAAATTAATTTTTTTAATTGTGTTTATAGTGTTTATTCACCCATAAATATAAAAAGTACACCCATATTTATAAGCAAGGGCGGAACAATGAGAGGGTTGCCCCGGGCCGTAGCTTGGGCAGCCCTCTTGAAAAGAAATAAAAAAATAAAATATATATAAAGGTTAATTACAGAAACAGCCCCTAAGATTTGATAATATTATATAAATATGATGTGTTTGTTTAAATTTAATGAAATGTAAGTATTTTATTATTCAAAGTAAGTGGTAAAAATACACATAATATTATAGTTTTTAACAATATAGAATTAAGTAATTTGTAAGTTTTTTTTTTTTTTTGAACTACTAATTTAAATAATTGTTTATGCATAAATTTTATAATGTATTTTATATTAGAGTAATGCTAGACGTCCCAATTTTTTTTCCCAAATTCTGCTTCAAATGATGTGGCACGTGAGGTGTCAGCATCACATCAGTCACCATATAATCTCATGATTCATAAGATATTGACACCTCACAGGCCGTGGAGGAAGCCTCTCCCAAATCTGGGTTTCCAAAAACTGTTCCAACAACCTTATGAACAGAGAGATGATGATCAGAGATTGATACTGAAGAGATAGTGGTGAAGGTTGATGCTATCAAAGATGGGTTGATGGATTTCGATGAGTTTTTTTTATCAAACCAAGATTGGTCAAGATGATGATCAGAAAGTGAGTGGTGGGGACTTGGGAAGAGAGAGTGGGTGGTGGACTGGTGGGAAAGAAGGTATGGGTGAGGAGGTGGAAGACGAAGAAAATGGGACCTGAAGGCAAGAAGATTGTGAATATATATATATATATTATAATCATATTTTTTAATGTTAAAAAAATAAATCATATGTAACTTCCTATGAACAAATCCTAATAGTTTATAAATAAAATATAGATAATCCTAATAGTCTATAAATAAAGTCTAAAAACTCTTTTACAAAATTTCAGAATCCTAAAAGTATAGTACATATAATTCTAATAGTCTTAAAAATCATACAAATCCACAAAATCCAGACACCCCACAATTGTCTATTAAAATCCCAATCCAATACACCCCCTAAGATATTTTTGTAACTAATATTTTTATTAAAATATGGGTGTGCTTATCATATTTATGGGTGGTAATATCGGCACCCTTATTAAAATCAGTTGATAATCAAATTATTTAGGTAATACACGTAAATCAGGAATTAAATTGCTACTATAAAATAAACTTAATTCTGTTTTCTTAACTAAGAGCATCTTCAATGCAAAAGTGGTTTGCATACCAATAATTGTTGACATGGCAACAATGTCAATAGACTTGCTTACTATATAGCATAAAAATAGACTTGATAGACAATCAACTCAAAATTTGGTCTCCAATGCTTCCGTCTAAAACACATTTTTTTTAATGACATGTCCATCTTTTTTTTCTACTTTATTTTTTATTTTATTTACTTAGCAAAAATATATTAAAATTAATGTCAGTTTTAAATGTTTGCTGAGTCAACCTAAAAAATAGCTGTACAACAGACCGTCTGAAAGTGGACGGTCATGTTGACAATGTCTAATATTTTTTTTTTCCATGTCAACTTGACGTTAAATATGCACGGTTGCATTGGAGACACAATTATTAACATAACATCTATTTATCCTACGTGGCATCTCTTTTTTTCACAAGCCACGCTTGCATTGGAGATGCTCTTAGAGCATCTCCAATGCAAAAGTGGCTTGCATATCAATAATTGTTGACATGGCAACAATGTCAAGAGACTTGCTTCCTATGTGGCATAAAAATAGATTTGATAGACAATCAACTCAAAATTAGGTCTCCAATGCTTCCGTCTAAAACACATTTTTTTTAATGACGTGTCCATCTTTTTTTCCTGTTTTATTTTTTATTTTATTTCCTTACAAAAAATATATGAAAAATTAATGTCAGTTTTAAATGTTTGCTGAGTCAACCTAAAAAATAGATGTGCAACAGACCGTCTGAAAGTGGACGGTCATGTTGACAATGTCTAATATTTTTTTTGCCATATTAGCTTGACGTTGAATATGCACGGTTGCATTGGAAACACAATTATTAACATAATGTCTATTTATCCTACGTGGTATCTTTTTTTTTTCACAAGTCACGCTTACATTAGAGATGCTCTAAGGAATCAAGTTTGTTTTTCTAATTCAATTTCCAATGAAAATTTAATTCCTTTCATTTTTATTCCTTGTTTGTAAACTCATGGGAAGTGTAATCGTTTTTCAAAAATAAACTTCCATTTCCAAATTTAGATGAAAACTCTCCCTAAGATTTTGATAATTGGTAAATAATCATAACGTTTTTTAAATTGAGTTTTTAAATTATAGAATGTACATGTTTGGCATACAAAGGGAATTTTTGCTTTATTTTAATATTATTATTTTTTTTGTGAAAAAGGGAAGGGGACTTTTACTTATATTCAAAACCAAAGGGTTGTTTTTAAAAAATGTAAAACTTCAGGGGTTGTTTTCAAATCTCTCAAATAATGAAACGTTTGTGGGTTGATTTATTTGTGGATCAATTTTTTGAATCCAACACAGAGAGAGCCATTAACTCTTCCTTTCAAAATTTAAAATTTGAATTGTTGAATTAAACAAATAAATAAATAAAAACCTGAAATTTGTGGACTAACTTCACTTGTCAAATATCACCATCCAATTATAACATAACACGTGAAGAAACGGCTCCGGGCGGCTGAAAACGACTGCATTAGCCGGCTCTCTCGTTTATGTTTTTTAAAACCGCCCTGTTTTTTTTTACTTCGTATAAAACCGTCGATTTATAGGATCTGAGATACGTATTCAACTTTGCTCTAAAACACCTACTGTTTTCATTCGTTTTTGTTTTATTTGTTTTTCTTGTTTTTGCTTCTCATTTTCTTGACCAAAATGCCCCTAACTTTACACCAATATTACATAAATGGAAAAGGACCCAGTTAGGTGAAAAAGCCAGTCTCGTTAATTACTACGAAATTAATAATTTATTTATTTATTTTGGTGGATTTTCAATTTTTACATTGGTGTTTATAAAATTGAATGATCAATAAAAACAATATATATATATATATATTTTTTAATTTTTTTTTCTGATTGTAAGAGTGAGGAATCATATCAGTTGTGCTACTTGGGGACAAAAGCTGGCCCCCTTTCTTCTCTTTTTTTTTTTTTTTTTTTTTTTGTTACTTTTTTCTTGCTTTGCTTGTAAGCATGTCATGTCCCAAACTTTGGTCATTATTATCAAGGGTAAAATTGGTATACAAAAAGAAATACAAACTTGTTTAATTACGGTATTTGGTCAACCCTAGTCAACCAATATAGACTTTGTTAATTGTTGACCATTTTAATATATAACAGTACCAGCTAGCTGCTAGCACATGGCTTCTTAATATTTATTTATGAATTTTCTATTTAAAATATGACATGCCATATCAATTTTTTTTTTTTTTTTTTTGAACTATTACGGTTCATGGGGGAAGAGGGATACAACTAAGAGTGGCAATGGGGCGGGTCGAGGCCACCCTAAACCCGTAACCCGATTTTGAAAGGTTGCCCCAAACCCGACCCATGACTTGGCCGGGTCATAAACTTCCACCTCGTTTGACCCGTTTCATCAAAAAAAATAAAAATTTGATAGTAAATTTAAATTTAACATGGCACAATAACTTAGTTTAAAAAACACTAAATTCATAGGTAAAGTATAAAATACAAATCCCAATATATAACTTAAACAAAAATATAAAATACATACAACATTTTCGGAATCAATAAAATCCATTCAACATCTTCACTAAAATAGTTTAAACACAAAATTTCAATAACAAAATCCATCCAACATCATCACCATCACTTCGAATTTTTTTCTTTCAGCTAGGGTTTCTTCTCTTTTCCTTTTACATTTAAAAAATATATATATATTCCGGGTTAAACAGGGCGGGGCGGGTCGGGTCAAAACGAACTGTCCCATACCCGACCCAATAACCCGGTCGGGTCAAGAAATGTGCCACAAACCCACTCCGTTACCTTTTTTAACCGCCACAAACGGACTGGGGCCCGCGGGTTTGGGGTGGGTCGGGGATTTTTGCCGCCCCTAGATACAACTCAGAAAAACAACTTTAATAGTGTAGCCGTATAGATGCGTGTGCAAGGGGTATTAAAATTTGTTTTAAAAAATTATATAATTAATATTAATATAAAATTTCACTTTATTCCCCTAAAATATTATATTTTACTACATTGGCCTTTCTAAATATTAAATGTGAACAATATTTGGACTGATTTGAGTATAAATGGATAAATACTAGGTTACGCACTTTCATACTTTTATGCACAACATTAAAATAGAAAAAAAAATATAACTATCAATATTTGAAAACAAAGTTTTTTTTTTTTTTTTTTATTTGGGTTTTTCTATATATCAATTTTTCTTTCAAAATGGATTCAATAGAAGAAGATTTGGTACCATATTTGAAAAGGAAACTAAATAAAATACGGATGAATGGATGATTCTTTTGTCTTAAAAAATTGTTGTAATCACTATCTAAAAATACAATAATTATCAGATTTCAAAATAAGGATATTAAGGATTTGGTTGCATATTTTTTTATTTTTTATTTTTTGGTTTGTTGATCTCGTGAAGTCTAGAACACCCAATCAGTTTAAGATTTCGATAATAAAATTAAATAAATAAATCAGAGATTTTTAAGTTAATTTTTTTAAGAAAATTTTATTGGAGGTATTGAAACCGCAGTTTTTTTTTGTATTATTCTTTTTCTTTTCTTTTACCTTTTCTTTCTTTTTGAAGGAATTTGATGGTTTGGGCCATTTCTTTTGACTAATAATTTACGTGATCATTAGCGCGTTGATCGGCGCTTTTGTTGCTTGTTTACCAATTGTTTCCCGCTTGTTTAATTTCTAATTTTTTTTTATTATGATAATTAACTCAAGATGGACTATATGAGTTATTTATATATATATATATATATATATATATGGACAATACGAGTTATTTAATAGCTGAGCAATGATCTGGATTATTTCTATTAATTTTTATATTTTTACTCTACCAAGAGATAGAATTAATTAAGATTATTGATTTAGATGGAGATAATGTGAGATGATGATAGAATCCAAATACTTTATTAAGAATGGTATATTCAATTTAAAATTGATTTGAATTTAAGAGTATAAGAACATCTTTAATGGTATAAATAAATTTGGATCCTCAAAAGTTGCCACCTCAAGATTCAAGGATTGTTACACAATTATCAAACTGTGATTGCTAAAATTGATAATTGTGTAGTCTACATGGTATACTTTATGATTAGCCAAACAAGGGTAAAAAAAATAAAAATAAACAAATAAATAAATAAATAAATAAATGTAAAAGACAAGATAAGGTATATGATATAGGTATTGATCTATTCATAATGAAGAGACAAATTTTACCTAATTGAAATTTTTGGGGTCCAAACAAAGAAAAAAAAAAAAAAAGAAGCCATAAATGAAAGAGAATGAATAAAATTACAACCATGATTATTTTGGGTTAAGTTGTATTTGATAATTGAAAGTCAATCTTCAAATTTGATTATTGAAGAGACAATTTAATTATTGATTAAAGCTATAGCTAAATTTTAGTGACTCTGTTAGACGGTGTTTTGGGATAAATAATCAAATTCTGATTACTCTCTTACTTTTGAGGATACCATACTCTAAATATATTCAATTTAGATTTGCAATGAGTTTGATATATTCAATCCAGATTTTCAAAGATTCTATAATGTATCCAATTCAGACTATTAAAAAGTCCGCTGTAATAACAAAAATCATTAATTTCAAATAAATCTAAATTGAATACACCCTTAAATATATATATAGGGGAGGTTAAGATATGATGGGTTTTCATAACCACTTTATCAACAGCCAATCACATACTTTAAAAAGATCAGGTCAGTAGACGATTAAATTTAAATATATATATATATATATATAATATCTCAACTCTCCCGTGACCTGCCAATTGTACCATGTCCAAATTAAATTGAGATTAGAAAAGTACGTATTTAAGAGAGAGTACGTTACAATATTCTCATATATACGTATTCTCCGATTTATACGTAGAATAATAAATAAAAAAGAGAAAACTAAAAACTAAAAAAGAAAGGGAGAAAAAAAACGGGCAATTTTTAGTATAGTGCCACGGGACGCTTTCAATTTCAGCAACTCATTCAATGCTTTACCAAACTCACCACCCTCAATATTTCTTCTTACAAATCCTTTCTTTTACCTCTTCAATTCCTCCTCTCTCTCCACTCAAAACCTCTCCCTTATCTTCTTCTTCATTTTCTTCTCCTCTTCAGGTATGTCAAAATACTTTAATTACATAGAGAGACTTCTATTTCTGTTTCTTTTGTTTACCAATTGTATGTTTTGTGTGTTTTTTTAGAGAATGGAAAGCGGTTCGAGGGCTGGTTTTAGAAACGAAATGGCTGTGAAATCGAGTCCAGTGGTGGGGGTTTGTGAAGATGATGATATGTGGACGACGAATTCGCAAAAAGGGGTTTCAGTTGATGAATTTTCCGTTGACGACCTTCTTGATTTCTCCAACGAAGACGGTTTAATTGAACAGACAGAGCAGACCCATGAAGCAGAACACAAAAACCAGAGCGACTTCTCTGTGACTGTGACTGTCACCACCACGAAACAAGAACAACAACAGGAAATTTTCAATTTTGACGATTTGGGTCCCATACCTGTCGGCGAACTCGACGTTCCGGTAAGTTTAATGAGATTAAAAAAAAAAAAACCGTTTTTTTTTGGGTTGTTTTTAAAGGAGACGTTTTTTTTTTCACAGGTGGATGATGTGGCAAACCTTGAATGGTTGTCTCATTTTGTGGAGGACTCTTTCTCGGAGTACTCTACGCCGTTTCCGGCGGGAACAATTTCCGTGTTGACAAAAGAAAAAGGGTCTGAACCGGAAAAACTGGCCGTGAAAACAGAAGCTTGTTTCCGGAGTCCGGTGCCGGCGAAGGCGAGAAGCAAACGTAGTAGGAGCGGCGGCCGAGTCTGGTCCCTCGGGTCGCCGCCTTCCTTGACGGACTCGTCCTCCGGTTCAACTTCACCGGGTTCCTCATCCCCTTCAAGCCCTTTGTTGATTTACACAAACCACCACCCCGGTTCAGTGTGCATTGAACCGGCAGAGCGGTTTTCGTGGGAGAGAAAACCGCCGGCGAAACGGCAAAAGAAAAGGGCCGCCGGTGAGGTGATTGGCGACGGAGACAGTGGTAGCAGTGGCGGTGGCGGAGGTGCCACTACCAAGTTTGAAAGACGGTGCAGCCATTGCGCGGTCCACAAGACCCCGCAGTGGAGAACCGGACCGTACGGACCCAAAACTCTCTGCAACGCATGTGGGGTCCGGTACAAGTCGGGTCGGTTATTGCCCGAATACAGACCCGCTTGTAGCCCGACTTTTTCAAGCGAACGGCACTCGAACCATCACCGTAAAGTGTTGGAGATGCGGCGGCAGAAGGAAACATTGGATCAGGCTGAACCCGGTTTGGCTCCTCAGGTTGTGCCCAGTTTTTGAATATAAAAAAATAAAAATAGAATTAGGCAGAGGAATAGGTGGTGAACCGGATTTATAGAACCCGGTCTAGGTAGGGTTGGTTTAAAATTTAAATTAGTGTACATTTTTTATCTAGTGGAGGTGGGTGATGTTAGGTTTCTAGGTTTGTAACTGATTAGAGAGACCTTTTTAATATATGTAGCAATTTTTTTTCTTTATCTTTTTAATTTACTAATACAAAGTCTTTCTAGCGTGTTTAATTTTTTTTTTTTTTAATTACAACTACCGGGACTTGGTAAGATTAGACCCTACAGGTAGGGTTCGAAATACTATTACACCCACTATCGAAGAGATGTTACATATAAACTACAACTCTCACATCTAGAGAGAGTACCGCTCCCACTTTTGGGAGGGGGCTCCCCATATTTTAGGATTTTATAATCAAATGTGAGAATAATATTTATAACTATTAAGACTTGAATCTTGGTGGTGGAACTTCCACTTGAAGCTTCCAACCACCAAGACAAGACTCAAGAGGCAATTGGTTAGTGTGTTTAATTTTTTTTATTTTTCAAAAAATTGACACCAAACGGGACACGAGCAATCGATCAATACTTGTACGACCCGGATATACTTTGAATTGTGATTTCTAGTGTGTTATTGAGTAATATTTAGAACTTAGAAGTGAATTAGAAAATATTTTTGTGGACCATTGATGGGCTGGCTTGAGTTGGTCTATTGAGAGTGTGTGTGATGAAACCGTTTATACTTATTTTGTGGGTGGCCGTTGGAAAGCAAAAACATTATGAGAGTAGTAAGAGAGAAATCAATGGCGTGGGGGATTTCTCATTTGTGGACCCAGCTGCAATCAACACCGTTGAGAATTTGGTGTTTCTGAAATTCAATTGACAGGGAAAATCAAATGGTTACAACAATTAAGGGAACCAGTTGATGGTTTTTTGATGCTGATTTGAACCATTCTGGGACGTTTGTTAATTGGCCATTTTAAAGAATGTAATTAAAGAAGTTACATTGATTTTTGAGTCATTAATGTTTCATAATTGGGAGATTACTGCCAGTTTTTTTTGTAGTCAATTCTCACTTATGAAGGTTGATTTTTTAATTTGATCAAATATTGGTCATTTTGTCCCTTCTATCAAGTTTTCCATTCAAAATCTCTTTAACCGTTAAATAAAAAATTAAAATGCTTCTATCAAAAATTGAACATTTGACATTAGGCAAAAGCCACACGCTCTAACCAATTGAGCTACTCCAATTGATTTTTAGAGTTTTGTTGATATATATATATATATATATATATATATATAATTTGTTTAAAATAATTTAAATATGTTTATATAATTTTAAAAAATAAGAAAACACATATATATATATATATATAATTTGTTTAAAATAATTTAAATATGTTTATATAATTTTAAAAAATAAGAAAACACATATATATATATATATATAATTTGTTTAAAATAATTTAAATATGTTTATATAATTTAAAAAAATAAGAAAACAAAGGAAAAAAAATCAAAAAAAGGAATTTTTTTTTTAATTATTTTTCTTTCTTTCTTTCTTTTTTGTTTTGAATTTTTTCCCTTTTCAATTTATAGAATTTGATTTTCTGGGTTTTGTTTTTATCAAATTGAAATAATATATTTTTTGAAAAAATTCAAAAAAAAAGAAAGAAAAAAATTTACGGGCTTTGATTTTCTGGATTTTATGGGTTTCCTTTTGTTTTCTTATTTTCTTTTTCTCTTTCATAAATCTGTTTTGATATATTATTATTAAATATGAGTTTATTTTAAATTACACACACACACACACATATATATATATATATATGAATTTATTTTAAATTATATAAATAGATTCAAATTATTTTAAACAAATTATATAACTATATATACATTTAAATCAACAAACCTTTAATAATAAGTTTGAGTAGCAAGTTGGTTAGAGTTTGTGTCTTTAACCATAAGGTTGAAGGTTCCAATTCTTGTTGGAGGTGTTTTAATTTTTTAATTAACGGTCAAATGGATTTTGGATGGAAAACTTGTCAGAAGTGTTAAAATAACCAATATTTTGGGTTTCAGGGGGTTGACTGGCCATTATTAAAACTAGAGGGACCAGTTTATCTAATATGACAAATCTTAGGGGGGAAATGATAATTTCCCAAGAAATAATGTGTTGATTATGTTATGTCACTATTGTTGATTGACCTTTGTTAGTAGGGCTGGGCAAAAAAGTCCATAAACCGCGAACCGAACCAAATCAAAACAAACCATCGGTTTTTTACTTTAAAAAAAACCGTATGGTTGTATTATAACAAAACTATATGATCTGGTCTAATCTATGGTCCAAGCTTATCGAACCCGGACTAGACCGTAAATCGAATACTTTTAACACACACTTTTATTCCAATATAGATCACACCTAAAACTCTTCAATAAAACTTTTAAAAAAAAAAAAAAATTTAAAAATTAAAAAAGAAAACCCTGATTTATTATTTCATATGTGTTTTATTAACCCACCAACTTTAGTGCAAGGTTGAAAGAACTCTAAGATGAAAATGATTTTTTTTTTTTTTTTCTTTTTTCATTTGTTTTGCATTGAATAATGGTATTTTTATATATATATAAAATTAAACCAAGGAAGCGCCACAAATACAGAACAAGTGATCCGATATAATTCTAATCATCAGATAAAACAATTGATCTTCATTGTAAATGTGTTTACAAGCTATTTTATTTTATTTTGATTTTTCTTGCTATTTTAATTTGAAATGTATTTATCTAAAAAAAATTGAAATGTATGTT
This sequence comes from Acer saccharum, assembly GCA_030490815.1. Lineage (NCBI taxonomy): Eukaryota > Viridiplantae > Streptophyta > Magnoliopsida > Sapindales > Sapindaceae > Acer > Acer saccharum. Next base: position 7,027,623 of record CM059868.1, read on the forward strand.
TTTTTAAAACAAAATGTATGTAACTTCTTATTACGTTTTTTTTTTTTTTTTTTTTTTGGATGATAAGTCAAAACCGCTAGAACAAACCAGATCGAACTGAACCAATATAATTTGGTTTGGTCTGGTCTGAAAAAGTGATTGGTCCAGTTTTTCAAAAGAGCAATTTTTTTGGTTTGGTCCAATTCTAGTTGAAACCGGACCAAACAGGACCGTGCCCAGCCCTATTCATTAGTATTAACTTAAAGGATGATTAAAGAAATTAACTTTAGATAATTTGATATCAATTCTTGGAAAAATTACATTTTTTTTCTTGCCTTTGTTGGACATTTTACCTTGACAAAAACACATGATAGAAATAAAATCTTAACTAATATAAGTAAAACTTTAACAATTTTCTTGGCCTTTGTTGGACATTTTACCTTGACAAAAACAGATGATAGAAAATAAAATTTTAAATAATATAAGTAAAACTTTAACAAATAAGCATATTTACTCTGTATTTGAGTTATCGAGCCTTTGTCACTCAATATTTATAATGAGTATTTTGAGTCTCACCTTATGCTTATAAAAAAATAAGTCTAGAGATATTTCATTGTCTGAGAGTAGCTCTCGAGCCACGCTAGTGGTGGTTGATTTTTTTTAGTGGTGTTGCATGTAGACCCATGTCTCAATATGATTATATATATATATATATATATATACAGATTTTCTATTATCAGTTCGTCCTGACAATAAATATATCGGGACGAAGAATGTGGACCACTAGATTTACATACTTTGACTCAAAATGTATGCACTTGTCAAAACTTCTTCATAATCTATGATCCATATTCTTCGTCTTGATATATTTATTGTCAGGACGAACTAACAATAGAAAGACTGTATGTATATATATATATATATATATATATATATATATAAGTGTTTACAGGACACACGCACTTTTTTAGAGAGACTTTATTGCCTTCATTGGCACCACGATAGCATAAATATAGTCAGGTCTCGGTCTCAGCAGACTCGATCTGATCAATGTCCATTAACAAAAAGAATACACGCACACTTTTTAGAGAGACTTTATTGCCTTCATTGGCACCACGATAGCATAAATAGAGTCAGGTCTCGAACTCTCGGCAGACCTGATCTGATCGATGTCCATTAACAAAAAGAATACTCATGCACTTTTAGAGAGACTTTATTGCCTTCATTGGCACCACGATAGCATTAATAGAGTCAGATCTCGGACTCTCGGTAGACCCGATTTGATCGATGTCTAATAACAAAAAGATTAAAAGTGAGGAATTTGACTTAACATAATGTCTAATTCTATCCTTTTATTAAATGTTTTTTTTTTTTTTTTTTTTTTTTTAAGTATTACAAGAACTATTATAATAGGACTATCGGGACCCTCGAGATCAAACAATATATGTACGATCCGGATATCTATTCTCATAATAGGAGATAACTACTTTCATAATCCGGAAAGAAAACTCCCCACACATGCTTGTAAAATGCGTATGGTGGGATTTGAACCTCTCACCACTTATATGGAAGAGAGATACACTACATGTTTATTATAGTAACAACTAACAAATATCAAAATTAGTGGACGACTAATCTGAAGGCCGGCCCTTAGACTAATGTATTTAAATTTAAATTAAAGTGTTGGAGCCTTGGAGGGAAGTGAAATACACTCGTGAGTCGTGACAATCAACACATACAAATCAAAATAGAAATTCAAATTCAAACGAGTTGGAAAAATAAATATTAGTTGCGAGCAATGAAGAAGGTCATGATCTTCCATTGTATAAGTCAGCAACACAATAAAAATTCAAACGAATTAAAACTAGAAAGAATGCGAGTGGTATGTGAGAAACATCCTCCTTTGACCTTTTCTCTTTATCATATATCCATATCAATCACCATAATAAATGGTGTACAATTAAGAGAGTCATGATCTGTACATGCACTAACGTCTCGTCTCACTGTCACCCATCTCATATTTTCTCTTCTAGTTCTTACATGCAAACTTATTAACGTAATGACTGCAAGTCTGCAACTATATCTCATTAATTTTCAATTTTTCATACGCTTATATTATATGTATGCAAAAGTCCTGAACGATAAGACGATTTTCAATTCGTTGGGTGCTTGCATTCCCCTACTAAAATCTTAGATTATCCAACCATCACCCATTAAATCCTATAAGTGTACATGGGGAGACATCTCCCGATATTGAAAACCATTTTCTTTTGATTATGGAAATAAACATCCAAATTGCACTTTAGTATTTGATATTGCTACTAAGTCTGGACAGCGTGACATGTAACCCATTTAATTGTGTCAGATTTCAAAGTCAATTAGTAGTGGCTTAGTTCAAACAACCATAAACATAGCAATTAGTTTTCATCAGTAGTTACAATCAAATTGCACTTAACGTGGTTCCATGTTTTGAAAACATTACACCAAAATTCAAATTTCTACCTCAAACCAAATTTAATCAAGGTTTGAACAAAACTTAATGCCTATTGTTTCTTTTAGGTGGGGTTTGAGCCTACCTTGAGCCCAAACTTTCACCGTCATAGCCTGTCATATAACATAATAATGGTCGAAAGAAAACGTGAATTTGACTGTAGACTGGGTATATTGAAGATTTTTTTAAAAAATGTATATTGTCATGTCACAAATATCAAATTTGCAATTAGTATATAGGAAATGTCGTGGAAAATTGATTGATAGTTTTGGGCAACAAAAGAGAATTGGCTTTTGATTATAATTTGAATTTAATTTCACCACCAACTTTTGCTTTTGCTTTCAATTTTCCCACCATCCCAATTTATATGAATTATTCATAGCATCTACAAGCGAGTGCTTTGCTGCCTCAACTTTCATTGATTTGATCAGTCCCCACTATATATTAATATACCCAATGGTGCACACTTTTCGATTTCTGCTTCACCTTTTCTTGAAAACTTGAAAACCTCAAAATCACAAAAATAATAATAATAATAATAATAATAAATATTAAAGATGTTATCCTAATTGAAAATTTTAAAAATTCTACAAAATAGGATTTAGAGATAGAATCTGTATTACAAAGGAATTTTCATAAAATTAGGAACTGTTGTGATTTTTTCAGCTATATATGCAGAGTTTTGTGCTGATCTTACTTTACCATTGCCCAATGTCCCGAAATCGAGTTAGTTAGGATGGCAAAATTATTTGCCGATACTGATATCGGTAAGAATTCGTTCCATTTAAAATGAGAATGAATACTATTATTTCGAGGACAGAGCAGGAATGGATGCTATCCTAATATCCATTTTATTTTCAGGGATGAGGATGAATATCGTCTATAGATATCCATCACCGTCCGAATCCATTATGGGTTTTAATATTTTAAAAATATATAAAAAAAATTATGTAATTATTAATTCTAATTGTATAACTTATTATTAATTTTTTTTATATGAATTTTATTGGATGTATTTGTTTCTTCCTTGAAATCGAATAAAATGTACTATTACACATGTTAGTTACATTTTTATCTTGCAAACTATAAAAAAATATATATATTTTTTAATTGGATACGGATATAGACAGAGCGTGGATGCATATCTCTTTCTCAATTTAAGGGTTATCAGAATCTCACTTAGAAATGAGGATGAAAGTGAAGATGTTGATATATATCTCAGACAAATACAGAGATCCCCAATTCGATCCATTATTATCCCTAGAGTTTTTATTTTTTATTTTTTTTTATTTTTTTATTTTTTTTAGAGTTACTACTGCTGTTTAGATGATGACAATACATTTTCTTCATCTTAAAAAAAAAAAAAAAAAATGTCAGTTATTGATTTTTTATTTTTTATTTTAATTAGATGTCAATAGATCTCATTTGAAAAACTCTTTACGCTTTTTATTAAAAAGGGAATCTTTTAATAAACTCATTTTTGTTCCTCTCCTCTTGCCTATATTTTCTTCATAGTTTGGTTGACTTAAATAAATAAACAATTCAAAAATTACAACAATTAATGGCTCTAATTATAACTCTATATATTCCCAAGAATGAGACCCATTTTAGGTCAATCTGCTAAAGAGGCTTTCTAATTGATAGTGAAAAAAATCACAATTGTATAATAATTTCTTGCAGCTGATACTGATTTAAGTTGATTATAAAAGAAAAATTGATTTTGTATCGTTAATTACTATGTAGCTGCCATAAGTCAAAGTCAAATACAAGCCACTTCTGTACTATTATATATTATATAATAATAATTGATAAGTAATCAGTCGTATATTAGCATAATATGAGGAAAGCATATAGTTGTTTTGAGTAGTAAATATTTATAGGGTTCTTGTTAACGTGTACACTAGGAACACGTGTTAAGTGATCATATAAAGTTATAAAATTAGTTATGTAATTTTTATTTTTATTTTAAATATTATAAACAATTCTAACAATGAAGAAGATTGGGTCAGCGGGTCAGGAGTCTACCGACTGCCAAGATCAAACATGTAATGTGTGGTTTGGATTTCTATTTCTATAATAGGAGATAACTTGTCCTACAACGTCAAAGAGAAGTTAAACTCCTTATTATACATGTTTGTAAAATATCAATGGTGAAGCTCGAATGTCCCACTACTAATGTGATGTGATATGCTATAAAACCCTAAAAAAAATTACGAAATATTTATACAGTCACTTAACATGTGCTCACACTATCATAATCCATATTAATATATTTTTTTAATCAATTTGGTAAATGTGGGTTGCGTCTCTGGTCACGTTCTCGTCCCATCACTCTTCTGTTTGTTGTTACCAAAACTCAAACTAATCCAAAACCTAAAAAAATAAATCAAATGAACAGAGACTTATAAAATTTCCATATTAACGGTTGCGTGGCAATGACGTGATGGGTATCTCCCACCTGTTCCAACCACTCTAAAACGTCTGTATATGATAGTGGAAAATGAAAGGCAAAATGTGGGTTTGTCCCATAGTGTGGGGCTTTTTATTGAGAGAGCCTCTAATCTCTATAACAACATAGAGGCCTTTCGAAGCAGCACATGTGCATAATTATTGTAAGCTATGAGACATTTCTGGTAATTTTCTTTTAATGTGACCTTCAATAAATTAAAGTGTGTGTTGATGATGATATGTGTGATTTGATTAGTTGTTGTTGGTTAAGAATGTTTGGGGTGGGTTTTGGGCCAATTTGATGGGTTAATTGATCATGAGATTATTGAGAAATCCCCCATCGGTACCTTGAAATCTATTCAAAGTTTGTCAAACTGTTAAAAAAATCTTGAAATTAATCCTAATATATTTCGAATAATCTAACAATGAAAATTTGAAGTTAACCCTTCATTCGAGCACAAAATATTTAAGGTGAAACAAGATCTTTACAATTCTATAAACCTTTTCTTGTAAGAGAAATTTCCAACAGAAAGAATTATAAATAAAATATATCAATAGTGTTTTTGTGACATCAAATCCAAATTATTTCAATTTAGACAAAAATGAATAGAAGATTGAAGGTTCAATCTTTCATAAATCATGATATATATTTGAAAATTGACAACGAAGCTTAGTGAAATGTACTTAGCAAAATGATAAATTTGTTACTAAATTTCATCACTTTTCGATTTTGGTCTACCTAAATCTTTTATTTTAAAGTAATGGCCGGCCCCTCCATATAAAGACTTTTGCCTGCCCCTATAACGTAATCCACGTAAGGATATCTATTCCGCCAATGAGACATGATTACTCCCACAACACTATATAACTTAAAACTCTACCCACAAGCATGATAATAATGAACAGATCGATGATATATAGATTTAGATATTTGCTTGAAAATTAGAGGTCAAAGGATCATAGGATCATCGCCGGCCTTTCACTTATGAAGTGGAGATGCCCTCCACTAGGAAAATCCAAAGGCAAAAGTTGAAGAAGCTTTCAATTCGATCACCTGCTTCTTTAAATTATATATGTGCATTATCTACATTATAGTTTTGAAATTTTGATAGTAGTGATGAGTAGTGTGTAGTGATTGTGCCCACCTCACCTCACCCAACCAACCTTTTTGACTTGTATGTTTAATCATCTCTCTATATATCTTCCTCTCTACGCTCTCCATCCATCAACTTATTATGATTCTATCCATCTATCAACATATTTGAATTCTTTATCAGCTTGCAGCCATTTTTTGTGGGCCATTGTTTGTTGTTGGGTTTATCTTCCATTTTATAGTTGACATGATGATAAGATCAAAAATGCCCGTTTTGCCTTTTGCCATTTGCCATTTGCCAGTAGCAGCAGCACTTTGATGATATTTTATTTGGTAATTAATTACTCATATTTGCAATCTTCTGGGCCTAACTAGTCGTTTGGTTTGTCTTTACATCTTATAGACATGAGAATACTATCTGAGGCTGGGCCTGGCCCATAATTCCACAGCTATCAAGCCAGCTTCTGGTCAGCCAGCCAATCATCGGGGACGATAGCCCTTCGATTTGATATCATAGAAAATCGTAAATGTCACGGATTAGAAATTGACCTGTTGACGGGATGAGGTTGGTCTAATAGTATATGTCTTTTACATCTACGATTGCACCACTGAGAATGTAAGTTCGAGTCGTGTCCTCCTTCCCCAAATCTCAAATTAATTGTAATAGTTAAAAAAAGAACTTGCCTAATTGCAATCATCTGAAATTGAATGATCATAAAAGAATTGTAAAGTTCGAAGGATATAGTCACCGTGCAAGTCATTCATGTCAAAAAATAGAGAAAAAAACAAGCAAAAGGAAATAATACCAAAACCGAAAAAGCTTTTGGAGTTCGTCCAATAAAGAAATCTTTATTATTGTATAGTCTCACACAAAATGTATTACATATGGTCACTCGCTTCAATGGCTAGTATACATAAAAGAGTAAAAGACACATCCACTCAATGAATCTAGAAAATACCCCATATTTATTTAGGTAGTCCAAAATTTGGTTTTTGGTAAATTAAAATGTAGAGGCAAAAAAACAGTTAGAGCAAATCTTAGATCATGACACTAGCTAGGTTTTTCCAATCTCACCCATGCATGCATGAAACGTCCCTTGTGTGGCAAACCATTTGGGATTTTAATTGTGAGGAGGAGCAAGTTTTCCACTTGCTGATTTTTTGTGACCACCACATCCCCAAATCCAACACCCACCGTACCCATTGCCTCCACCACTGCCTCCTCCTCCCCATCCACCACCTCCACCGCCTCCACTTCCTCCACCTCCCCCACCTCCTCCACCATTACCCCCTCCACCACCTCCTCCTCCTCCTCCTCTACCACTTCCTCCACCCCATCCATGACCTTGACCATTTCCTCCACCACCACCACCACCGCCTCCACTGCCTCCACCACCCCCACCTCCGCCATTACCACCCCCACCTCCTCCTCCTCCACCTCCACCTCCACTTCCTCCACCCCATCCATGACCTTTACCATTTCCTCCACCACCGCTACCGCTGCCGCCACCACAACCACCACCACCTCCACCTCCACCTCCACCTCCTCCACCACCACCATTGCCTCTTCCTCTCCCACCTCCTCCTCCTTTTCCTTTTCCACCACCTCCTCCATTTCCTCCCCCATTACCATTACCACTACCTCCACCTCCTCCTCCTCCACCACCACCTCTTCCGCCATTGTTCATATCACTACCGTTTTCCATCAAAACTCCTTTATTAGACGTAATATTTGTCTTCGTTTCTCTTATATCCTCAACCACATTGTAATTGCTTTCACTTGAAAGCTCAAAATTGGAAGTAACATTAAACTTATCAGCAGCATTATCACTTTCCTCAAAGCCATGCAGCCCATAAACAAAACATGGGCTGATAAACAACACAACAACAAGTAGCGGAACAGCTCTAAATCCCCTCTCAAACTCCATTGTTTAATTTCCTGAGCTCCCCCTTAGCCTTTTATACTCTTCGCATTGTACACATAATGGCATTGACAACTAGCTAGAGATCACAGTCCCTACAACAACCAACTCGATCTCACCAAACCACAAATTATTACCTCTTTCAAAAGGCTGCAGAAGATATGCAAGCAGATTGATGATCATGATAATGGATAGCTAAATTTCTTAAGTCGCAATTTGTCCCCACATCGATCCAATTTCAAAGACCAGACACGCTTGAACACCACAGCATACGCACTAACACCATATGCAGTTAATTAATTAATTGATTTAAGGTCCATTAGTCCTGGATTAAACATATTAAAAAACAGCTTTTGTTTCTTGTCTTTGTCGATTGATGATGATCATGTGTTTAACTATTTATATAGAACACTGAATTACATACATGCATGTACTTGATGGATACTTTATTAACTTAAGATAAAAAAGCACAATTTGATATGATTTGGAGATTAATAGAACCATATGATCATGATTAATGTCACTTCTTGTCTTAAGTAGAGTTAATTATTATGGATTTTTTTTTCCTCATCAAATAAAAATAATCAGCACAGATAGAGCAGGGCTTATAGGTATCAGTGTCATTACACTTTTCGTGCGTGTATATATTCTGTAACTAGCACGCACCAAAAGTATATAATGGTACTCTTGCCTATAAGCCTACCCTATTTGTGCTGCTTATTTTTATTTCATGAGTGATTCATCCCATGTGTGATGGATGGTGCACTAAAAAACACACTATATTGAAATTGATTGATCCCATGTGTGATGGATGGTGCCTTTTGCTTGAGTAATACGAATGGGAATCGATGAGGTAATAGCAAAGGCAAGTTGCTGCCATGTGATAGTGTGATACAGACCATATAGTGGAGAGTGGAGACAATACAATTTAATTTGAGAGCTCGTGCATGTATTTAGTGGTACTAACACTATATACCGTACTGTGTTAAAAGGGCATTCAAGAGACAAGGTTTTTAATGGAGCAACAAATTTAAAATTAGAGATAGAGAGCTGTTCTTGTCATCATGATCTCTCCATGTGCTGTAATTTCCATTTCTTCAAGTTATTGCAAAAAATAAAATAAAATAAAATAAAATAAAATAAAATGTACCAATAAGTCTTTCATGATCAGCAGCAATGAAGTATGTCAACTTGTTCAAGTTAGAAATCTGTTAAAAAAACAAGAGTAAAGTTTCAAAAAAAAAAAAAAAAACATAAGAAAAAATCCAGTTTCCAGAAATAAAATTTCAACATACATAACTAGCAATATTAGTATGTGTTGGGAGTTTTTTCCTCCGATGTTAAGTTTGTGGTAGTGTATACCTATGGACTTTGGATCGTCTATTTTTTCTGACTCAAGACACATAAGCATTGCAATGAATGTGTAGTTAAATATGTGATTGTTTTCCTCAACCACTTTATCAACAACCAATCACATAATTTAAAAAGATCAGGAAAAATATCAAATCAGTAGAGGTTTCAAATCCCTTTATTTATGGGGTAGATATTCGGACAATTTATAGAGAAATTCATTTTTTCAGGCAATTTTTTTTTTTTTTTTTTTTTTTTTTTTGAATTGGGTTCACAGTGGGCTTCGACGTTCATTATTGGGGCTAGACGAAAGGTAATCCATTGAACTTGTGTTTAGTTCAAGCCCAATAGAAAGATTAAAATATTGAAAGTGGCCCTCCACGGAGTTTCAAATGCCTTTGAAGTGTGAGTCCATTTTAATCAATATAACTTTAAATAAACACAAATTTTTTATTTCTTCAGTACATAGGAATCTGTACGATTTTAGTTTAATCAGAATTTCTAAGCTTCTTTAAAGTGTATTCTAAGTACACACGTTAACAAAGTTGACATTCTCCTTAGTTTAGGCTCGTGGCTTATAAATTACATAGGAATTCTATACAATTTTAGTTTAATCGGAATTTCTACTAATATAAAGCTTCTTTAAAGTGTGTTCTAAGTACACACATTAACAAAGTTGACGTTATTCATAGTTTAGGCTCGTGGCTTATAAAATACCTAAGGACGGTTGCCAGATAATTATTATTTATAGGATAATATTATTAATTCATCCAAATTAGATCAAAAATATATATATTTTTAAAGTATAATTTATTTATTTTTATTTCAATCATTTAAGTACTAATTCTAACAACAATGTTTTCAGCTTCTAAACATGTGATCAGCTGATTTTTTTTTTTTTTCAAAAATAAAATATAGTTTTTGGAAATGATTGTTAAACAATTAGTGGATGCATTCTGAATTCTAAAAATATGGAATCGATCGATTCAGAATTCAAACATATTAGAGAATTAAAAATGAATGATATAAAATTGTTGACCATTTGAGTCATTAATCCAACCACTAGTCTGTCTGTATCAAATAAAAAATATATATATAAATGGATGGTTTTCTATTCTTCATTTAGTCCACGCAGTTTTGATTCAAGGAATGGCGGCAAATCTTTAAATGCAGACATTAATGGTGAAAATAAACAATAACAGTGGTGGACCTTAACCGTTGTTCACCAATAATCTCTCCGTTAGCGGCCTTTTTGGTTTCACGTGTTTGTTTGAATTTCTATTTTGTTCTATTAAAACCGCGGCAGTGGAGATTCAAATTTGATATATTGCAGACCTAATAAATGCCCTTCTTACCGAACCACATTATGTGGATACCTTGAAATTTTATATCACATTTTTCAACTCAACACTATAAATGATTAGATAATATGAAAATTCTCTGATTAATGTGAAATGTCATCAACAAATATTTTCAAAATAATAATTTAGAACGATTCAAATGGCCAAGAAAACAAAATTCCACTTAGTAAATTTTTTTCTTTTACTATTCGTATAGAAGTCCGTATTACATAAGCTCAGAAAGATAATATATGGACTATAAAACCCTAAAATACTTTTTTCTACTAATGATTTTCAAGTCCAGACTCAATATATTCTGAATCTGCCTAACAATGGCAATTCAAGTGAATGTATTCATTATCACATGATGATTTTGCCGTGTTTTTGCATCATCAACAGTACTCTTTTTATGCTCAAATTCTTTGGGATTGAATTGTCTCTTTTTAACAGGGACATAGATAGACCAGGTTAATTATCAGCTTTAAAAGTCTAAAAAATAGGCCAACAATTTAGACCGTTACCCACTTGAAATAATTTTGGATTCTACTAGACTTTTTTTTTAATTGAATTTTTTGATTGGGATTTGCAGCCATCAAAATATCAAATTATATTTTTTAAGTGTGCTCCAGACAATTAAAGAGATAGAAATTGTATGCCCAAAATGGAGAAAGAGATATTCTATACATCCTAAAACAGGCTAATCTGAAAAGGTGACAGGTTTCCCACCAATATATTTTACTCCCGTGAGTCAACATTTCCATTATGTTTTTTTTTTTTTTTTAATTAATTAATTATTTATTTATTTATTTTTTTAAAGTTTTTCAAAATGGAGCCAATTCAGAAGCGAAAAAATTATTAGAGCAATGATGATGAGAGCATTACAAAATTCCCATATATGGGATTGGACGTACTATATAAGAAAATTAATGGATCAAGAATTCATGGTGAGGTCATGGTGACTACTGGTGAAGTAATACAAGAGACTGGATGTTTAGTTCCATAACATTGTGAAATCAATTTCACAACGTTACGTAACTCCAGTCCTATTTTATTTTTCAGAGTCGACCATACTAGATTACTAGAGAATTATTATTATTATTGACAATAAATTATCCATCAAAACCACATTCGTAGGAGGACTACCTAAATAACACTTGTCGCTCGTAGCCAAACAAGTGTCCCTCCCCACGCCTTGACACCCACAATGGTGTTGATAACAACACAGAGTCAGAAATAAACCTATAAATACCACTTAAAAAGGTAAATCTGGGGAATTATTCTCCTTTAGTAAAAACCATCTACACTCGCATAACATTCTTACTCAAGTACTGATTTAAGTATCATCTGAGGGTGTTCGCCAATATTCCTGCTCAATGGTGTACCCAGGATTTTTTGGTAGGGTGTGCGAAAACAAAACTATATATATATATAACTTTTAATAAGACAACATTGTTTTTATTCCATTAAGATGAATAAGGCAAACTTGAAGCTCAATCCTGGACATTACATAGAAAACTTGATTCACTCTCATTCCATAATTGATTATTTTTTTTGGAGGTTGGGATGAGGATAATTACTAATTCGAGAGAGAGAGAATTGATTTGGGATGTGTCTGAGAGATAGAAATAATTTAGATTCAGGATGTGAGAGAGAGAGAGAGAATTGGGAGTTGGAACCTGTGTGAGAGCAATTTCAATATTTTACACCAAATTTTACATCAATTTGGTATTAAAAGAGTATAATATGTCTTTTCACTCCAATGTGTTCTTACCAATTTGTTGTAAATAACATCTTTAAAAATATTCTCTTAATAAATATTTATAAATAAGTAAATTAATTATGTATATCAATATTTGTGTTATTATAAAAATCTCAATAAGATCTTTCTGTTGATATTTTTTTTTAGAACATATATTATTATAATCAAGTATGAGAGGGTTAAATAAAGAATTTTAAAAAATTTAAAGTAATTGATTTGACATTTAATAAAACTTTTAGATTTTAAATTTTAAAGTAATTGATTTGACATTTAATAAAAAAATAAAATAAAATGATGATCCACCAAATTGTGCAACTTTGGAGTTGGTGAGAGAACATATGTTTGTACTTAAGAGGAGACCGTGAGAGGTGAGGTGACATATCATACTGCTATTCTAATTAAAAATTATAATACATTATTTATAAAAAAAAATTCTCTTCAGAAGGCTGACCCGGTTATAGCCTCCATTAATGTCCGTCATTGTCCCTGCTAATTAGCTTAACTATTTGTTATTATTCTATTTCTTTTCTTTTTTTTTGAAATTTATTATTCTATCTCTAGTGGACTCAAGATATATACCACCTCCAAGGATCATCTCCTAAAGGGGAAGGAGACTCTAGAACCTCAAAGGACTCCAAATGCATCCTCCAAGGACCATTTTCAAGGGTATTGACCAATCATCAATACGCCTATTTTTTATCATCAACAATAATAATAATAATAATAATAATTATTATTATTATATATAAATTATCAGATGTGAGAATTCTATACGTTTTATACGTACGGTTTATTTGATTGCACAATATTGTGTAATACTTACATAATTTCTTGAACATATTACACAATATCATGTAATTGATCATACACAGACTTGGCAATGACCGTATATTATGAGACAACTGATGGATTTTTCTTTTATGAATATTTATTTGTCTCAACTCTCAAGAATGTTACTGGTCCAAAGCCTTAATCGACTTCTTTTGCCATTTTATCACCGAATTTACCTGAGAATGTTGGCTTAATCGGGCGTAAATTGTAATAGGGCCACATCGCTGTCATCGACACCGATAAGATTTGTACAAGTGTCAACATCTCACTAATATGATTCCGATTTAATTTCAATGATGGAGACACTTGGCGAGTTGGCGATGTTAATGTCTTACCAAATTTCAATTGTCCTAGTTTATGATTATAAAAAGATGACCAATTGAGTTTGTGTCCAATTAGATAAAGCAAACCAATTAAGAAGTTTAATTCATAATTATTCCATAAAGATGGGAAGTTCATGATCAATGAAAGACGCACAACACACGCTAACTAACAGGGGCGTAGCTCAGCTGGTAGATGGATGAGCTTAAGATGTTGACAAATGACTCCTAGGTTAGCGGTTCGAATCATACTAATGACAAAAAAGCTTTTAAAAAAAATACATGGTCCCAGATTAATAGATATTATAAAAAAAAAAAAAAAAAAAAGACACACGATACCGGTGCTAGAGCCATAAATTTTTATTAATCGATGGTTAATTTGTAATTTTTTAAAAATAAGGGGATTATAGCCCGTGCCAACCCCTCTCTCCCTCCGTCACTACACGCTACATCGCTAGTCTATTGCAAAGCTTATGATCAAAGAATTAGTTTGGGTTCAAAGAGACGTGTCTAGAGTTAGGATTCAAGAAGAAATTAAGAAGGGTTTTTTTTTTTAAATTATTTTTTTTACAAAGAAAAAAGTCTTTCACTTGTTTTTAAGCTCATGAATGTCATGCAAGATGTTGATTTAATTTCTAGTTTTTTTTTTTTTTTTTTTTTTTCATCCACCAACTAATTGTATGCAATCCAATCATTATTAGAGAAATGACTTTCAGTATATACAAATCGTAGGATGTTAGTATGTTACTATGATAGGTTGAGTGAAATATATTGCCAACTTAATGAAATTACTATAAAGACGATATGAGGTTGGTCCAATGGCAAAATCCTTCACACCCACACCACGAGACTACGAGGTTGTAGGTTGACTAGGTTCGTGTCTATCTCTCCTCTCTGAATAAAATCCCTGATTATTGTAATATTTCAAAAAAAAAAAAATTAAATAAAAAAATCTATTAATTAAAAAGCAATGAATATATCCTCTCATTTATTAAAGATTATATAATGATATCCATCTCGAGACTGATTTGCACAATTGCATCATGGTACATGCTGTCAACCTGATTTTTTTTTTTTTTTTTTTTTTTTTTCATTCAATGGCTGGTTTCTTTATATTAAAAGTACAATTCACCATGACAACAAAAATTCTATAAAAAAAATTTAAATAAAAAAAATCTATTAATTAAAAAGCCATGAATATATCCTCTCATTTATTAAAGATTATATAATGATATCCATCTCGAGACTGGTTTGCATGATTGCAGCATGGTACATGCTGTCAACCAGAAAAACTTTTTTTTCATTCGATGGCTGGTTTCTTTATATTAATAGTACAATTCACCATGTCAGCAGAAGAATACTTAAATGAGTTAAAATAATTTATCACGATATTCGAAACAATAAAGTATAACAAAATTGTTTGTATTTTAGCATTTATTTGGACTTTGAATTTTCAAGTGTTTGAATGATGCATCCAATTAGTCTGAAATTCTACTTTCAGAATTCAAAAAATGAAAAAGAAAAGAAAAGGTAAAACAAATCCTCATCATTGGACAAGGACTAAATTTTGATATATAGATAATGTCGATAAACCATCTTTTACATCTACAATATTATGGAAATTAATGCCTAATGTTCATGTTACAGCGGAAAATATCAAGATAATAGGTAAGTGCAAGAGTGCAAACCATAAAAGTTCATTTGTAATTTTTTTTAATATATATAGAGAGAGAGAGAGTAAGTCTCTCATATGAGATTCCTTATTTTAATTTCGGTAAGAATCTTGATGAAATTATGCAATTTTTATAAATTTTGATCTGAATTTTTTTTATGAATGATAACTTTATTGAAATCTACATATGAATAAAATTTAAGAATTAAGTACTATAACTATTTATTTTAAGTCGTAGAGTTATATAGAATTGAATGAATATTTAATGATTTGTCTTGAAAAAATATATATTTAATTGTACATCATATAATAGTTTGAAATATATTATGAAATCGATTTGTAGAACAAGATTTGTTACGGACTTTTATATTTATAAATCTCATTTTAAAATCCATAAAATTTCATCACTTAACTAATTTCTTCCATGTCAATGATTTTTTTGAATACGTCTAGATTTATTTGGATTTTTAAGAATATTTGAATTGAATACACCTATATCTTAATGGAATTTTTAAAAGTTTAGACTGAATACAATCAAATTTTTATGGACTTTTTGAATTCCAATCAAGTCTAGATTTAATACACACCTAAATGTTTGGAATTAATAGAAATTAAAATTAATTTATAAACTTTATAATATAATATAATTTATATCATATATATTAAAAATTTTCAAAATTTTAGACCGGTCTACAGCCCGGTCTAGTCTCTGTTTGGCTATGCCCTTGATTTTGTTAAATACGTAAGCATTAGAAAAATGAACGAAATATAGGAAAATTCAAGAAAAATAGTTCAAGTACTTGAAAAATTATCAAATTTTATTCATATGTAGATTTCATTACACTTATGGTGCGGATATTGACACCCATAAATATGATAAGCACATCTATATTTATAAGTACACACATGTCTAAAATTTAAAATTAAAATATTACTATAAACACCTATCTTAATGCCAATAGTACTCTTATTTAAATGAATGTTTTAATTTTAATACAACGTATTTATAAACCCTCTTAAGTTATTAACACACCCAATTTCACAAATGATAAATTCTTAAGTTCTCCAGACTCAAAAACATAGTCTGAAGAATTATTAAATTCTTTTCTTAAATTTCAAGAAGCTCTACTTCAGGTAAATGAAAACAGAGAGAACTCAACTCTGTTAAGTTGTGGTACCTATTGCAACAGATTTCACATCCTCATACCATCGTTGATCTTCTGGATACACAACGATGCTTAAAGTTTCTGATGTGTGCAACCTTGATTATATCCAATATTATTTTTTGAGAAAAAAATATATATAACGGACTTTATTCCGGCTTCAGAACAAACTAAAATATTGATATTGCTTTCCTTTTATTGAACTTAATTATTGAAGCATCTTCTTATGTTGTTAGCTTTTTAGTTGTATTACAATAGTTTCTCATTGCTTCTGCACTCTCTAGGAAATAAAATATGTATCATCTCTCCTCTCCAAACAGCCATGATCTAGTAATTCTCTAAGCCCAGGATTCTAATCATTTTCTTTTCTTTAATTTTTTTGGTCCTATGGTTTTTTTTTTCTCTTGTATCGGTCATATTAAATATGAATTTTTTTGCTTAGAAGTTAGATTAATGATAATGAGAGATTTTGATACTTGAAATATAATTAGGGTTTAATTAGCGTTTAGTTTAGTTTAGTTTTTTTAATTTTTAATTTTTTTTTTTTAATAAAATGATATAGTTGAAGATATGGGTATAATTAATGGGTGTATATAGTATTTGGTTTAATTTTAATTAAACTAATTTGTTCTTATTGGTAAATTCCTATTTCGATATTTTTGTAATTAATTTTTTTATTAAAACGTGGGTGTGCTTATCATATTTATGGGTGTCAATATCTACACCCTTGAACTTATCATCCAAAAAAAAATTCATATCAAAAATCATAAAAATCGATATAATTTCAATAAGGTCTTTATCGAAATTAGAATAATGGATCCTTTATAAAAGATTACATAGAAAACAAATTCTTGCACTCTTGCTACGTGTGAATTTAACAAGTCTTCGTATATATTGGTTGACTTTAATGCTTTAAAATTCGGAGCCTTCTTTTTCAATCTTCTTGCAAGTGTCTAACTTTCCGGCCAACTTTGTATTCCTTGCTTCTGGCTTTATTATCAAAAATAACAATAATAATAATTTATGTTCAGGATAATAAAAACTTTATTTCTATAAAAAGAAAATAACAAAATAATAAATACACTTATTGATCTATATTTTTATTTATAAAATAAAGTAGTTGTTATTCAGACGTTACACTACCAAAAAAAAGAAAAAGAAAAAAGTACATATTAATTTGATATCAAATCTTTATTAATTAAGTGATAATCCCATCTTGTCATTAAATTTAAATCATTGATTTGTTTTGATTAATTGATTTGACTAAATACATCAACATGCAATATCTTTTTTTTTTTTTTTTTTTTTTTTTGAATTCTTCTTATTCAATTGAAATAACGATTGGTTAGTTAATTTCGTGTATTATGTGATCGGATTTCTTGTTAAATTGGATTAGACATTTAAACTAAAACAAGTTAATGATTATAACATATAATATCTCCTGAAAATTGAATATTATCTTTAATTTCGTGATATAAAAAAGATGAAAAATTATGCAAAAAATCAATTAAATGTAAAAAAAGCTAGGTTTTGTCAGTCTTGTTCCAATATTTTGGTATTTTGGGACGATTAACTTGACCAATTGATCACATGAATTGGAACTACAATCTCAACCAACCAAATGTTTCGGCAGCAAGTTTGATTGTTTATTTTATTTTATTTTATTTTTTGTGTGTGTAGGAAAACAACTGCAAGTTTGACTGTTAACTTGCTGATTTATGGCTTACTTCATAATATTCGTTATCAATTATTTTATATTTTATGTCAAAATCATTCACAATAAAATTTATTAATTTTTATGAGATATTTGAAAGCATGATAATAAAAATGAAATATATCAAAAAATATGAAGTTTGGGAACTATTTTTTCTAATTTTTTTAAACTTAAACATTTTTTAAATGGTAATAAAAATATTTATTGTATCCAAAAAAATTTCAAAAAAGTTTGGGAACTATTTTGTTCTAAATTTTTTAAGTTAAAATATTTTAAAAATGGAAAGAAAATTGTTATTGTATACAGAATTTTCAAAATTCGAAAGATTTCATTGACGTGTGGAAGAGTTTAGATATAAGGTACTAAGGTAGTTTGCACCTGAGAAGTCATCTCACTATATATATATATATATACACAGTGGTTCTCTCATAAGGGATCCCTTATTTTAATTTTGATAAGGACCACCATGAAATCATATCGATTTGAATGAATTTTAATCTGAATTTTTTTGTGGATGATAAGTTCGTTGAAATCTACCTATGAATAAAATTTGAGAATTTTTCAAGCACAAAAACTATTTTTACCGATTTTTTTTAAATATGAAGGCATTAGAAAAACAGGCAAAATATAGGAAATTCAAGAAAAATAGTTTTCGTGCTTGAAAAATTCTCAAATTTTATTCATAGGTAGATTTCAACGAACTTATCATCCACAAAAAAATTCAGATTAAAATTCATTCAAATCGATATGATTTCATGGTGGTCCTTATCGAAATTAAAATAAGAGATCCCTTATGAGAGAACCACTGTATATATATATATATATATATATATATATATATATATATATATAACTATTATTTGGCATAGGATTCCACACATTTGTTTGTACAAAATTTTAACTTTTTTTGTAACATTATAAAGTTACATAATTGGAATTCTATACGAAAAGACATATGAAATCATGTACTTGAAAATGTTTTATGTATATATGATTGTTCATTAATTAAGTAATTCTATACACGCACGTCGACCAAAATGTCTCCGCTACAAGTTCGATTGTTGTTTATCTGATCCACCGCTTACTTCACAATACGTCTATATATATATACAAAAATTCTATTATCAGTTCGTACTGACAATAAATATATCAGGACGAATAATGTGGACCACTAGATTTATATACTTTGACTCAAAGTGTATGCACTTGCTAAAACTTCTCCATAATCTGTGGTCCACATTCTTCGTTCTGATATATTTATTGTCAGGACGAACTGATATATTTATTGTCAAGACGAACTGACAATAGAAAGACTGTATATGTATATGTATATTTATACGTATGTATGTATATAGTTGCGGACATTAATGGGGGTTGACATGGGCTATAGCCGGGTCAGCCTTCTAAATATATATATATAAATAATGTATTATTATTTTTTCACCAATAACACAGTGACAAGTGGCTAAGTAATTAAGACAAAAGTTTTACTTTTATTCTCTCCCCACTTGTACGTATCTTCTCACGAATCAATTTGACCCAATTTATTTTTCACTTTCCTTTTTTTTTTTCCAGATCGCTTGTCTTCCTCAAGGTCCCAAATTTTCCCTTTTATTTTTTCAGACAGTTCCTCTTCCTCAAAAACATTCGTTTCACAATTTCTTATAAACTTCTCTTTCATCTTATTTTTCTCTTTATTTTACAAATAATATATACTTTGATTTCTTCTTATTTTTCTCTTCGTTTCTTCCCTCCCAACACACGCCACAAGCCCACAACCATCTTTTTCCCAAACCATGTCACATTACATATGAGACAGACACATGGAAGATTTTCTCCTCCAAGACAAGGTCACATGTCACCTTAATAATTATAACCACATAACATTTAATAACAAATTAAAACCATATACATAATAGAGATCAAGTAGGATCCGCTTTCAAAAAAATATCTGGTCCCAAATTAATAAATATTGTTTAAAAAAAAAAAGAAGGTAGGATCCGTTAAAACGAGATGATATTGGTTCGATGGTAAATCTCTCACGTATGCACCATGAAATTGCGGGTTCGAGTTCCCCCATACAAAAAAAATAATCTCAAATTTATGTAATAATGTAATACTTAAAAAAAAATAAAAATTAAAAAAAAGTAGGCTCGGTTAAACTAACTCATCGCCACGATAATGTTAGAAAAATAAAGTATTACAACACAATAAATTAACTCCCCACATATTTATAAAATAGGCATAATGAGACTCAAACCCCACCATTGACATGGAAAAGGAGATGTGCATGTTTTAACACTTCTGCCAAGAGGACGACAATGAGATGTTAATACATAAATTTTAAATGAAAATTTGAGTTAATATAACATCATCCTAATAAATTAAACAATAAATTTTATCATCTAAAACTCTAAATTTTCAATATGCATTGTGTGGTGAGCTCTTCACATGATCACATCCACACATTGATATTGCATTTTCAACTATTGTTTCCTTCCGCCTCATCTCAAATTTGTTCTTTGAAAAAATATAATATCTCCTATTGTCTTGTATTAAAATATAAGTTCTTGCTAGTTGAATTTGTTAATATCACAATGACTAACAGTTATAAGTCGTCGTTGGATATTGGCAACTTGCTTATGATATCATTTTTTATTTTATTTTATTAGGGACAACTCATGACATCTGATAAAAAAATTACTAGTAGTAGACTAGTAGCTAGCTTGATAAAGCTTCTCACAATGACCGGTAGCTTTATTTAAATATATATATATATATATATATAGAGTTATTAAGTGAGGTATACCATATTCTAATTTCGGTAAGAACCTTGATGAAATCATATATATTTTTATAAATTTTGATCTGAATTTTTTTGTTGATGATAAGTTTAATGAAATCTACATATTAACAAAAGTTGAGTATTTTTCAAGTACCGGAACTATTTATCCCGATTTTGTTAAATATAAAGGTATTGGAAAAATAGATAAATATAGGAAAATTTAAAAACATAGTTCTGGTACTTGAAAAATTCTCAAATTGTATTCATAGGTAGATTTCAATGAACTTATCATCTACAAAAAAATTCAGATAAAAAAATTCATAAAAATAGCTGTGTTTTCATTAAGATCCTTTTCGAAATTAAAATAAGATATACCTCACTTGATAATTATTATATATATATATATATTTTTTTTTTCCTTAACTAAAAATCCGAAACCTTTTATTAATAAAAAAAGTAAAAAAAACAAAAAAACAAAACAGAGGGGTGCTGCGTAGACCCTAAAACATAAATTTTAGAAGGCACGCATGCCTCAACTAAAGGCAAAGCAACATGAACATAATTAACCAGACTCAAAATCATTCCCTTATGCCTCAACTTGTGCGGCCAAATTAGCGATAAGGCGTAATTCTATTTGGGTCGTTGAAGCCTCATAATCATGGCGAATCTTGATCTTAGCAACATGGAGATGCTTAGAGCTTTTCTTACTCATTTGAGACTTGGAATTAGATAAAATCTTAAAAGCTAGCTTCACTTTTCTTTTTAATTTAGTCACCACGGGAATCCAATTATTATCAAACACGGGATCTACTGGACCATGATTAGAATTTGTAGTATGAATATCTTGGTCTTCTGAACTAGTAGCTTGATATATAATAAATTACTTCATATTTTAAATAATTAGATAACAAATTACCTTAACGTGTCTTTAATGGATGAAATCAAACTTTAACTCCATATCATCGGTAAGTTTAATAAAAATAAATAAATAAATAACATGTTAGTTTGACATTTACTTTTCTCTCAAAAAAAAAAAAAAAAGTTTGACATTTACAAAATCAAATAATAATAATAAAATATATGAAAGTGAATTATGAATACCGTTCAAAATTCAAATCGATGTGTATAAATCAATTGACTTTCCATCAACTTATACATTCAGATACGGTAGTTCAAGTAGGTAGCCATGGGACGCAGCATTAATTCATCATTCAAGTTCCATGCCGTGGCTCACTGATTCACACCCAATTAATCAATCTGCATGTCGATCTAATCTAGAAGCATGTGCAAAGCACCCCGATTTCGTCGGTTCGTTCAATAATTAAAAGTCTAGAAACGATATATTTTTCATTTAATTCATGCCACATAGCTATCATCAACTGAATGCAGGATATATGCACCGTCAAAGTTAGAAAATTTTGTTTGGGAAACAAATATAGTAAAATATTTAAAGGATATATGTACGGTAAATCGGATGTATTTTGAACTTCTTTGATTAAGAAATGTATATGCAAGTTAGGTGGTTTTAGCTTTTGATACGCAAAGTCTATATTTAATACCATTTGCATCAAATAATGAAGTTCATTGAATTTAATTAAAACTCTTCAATCAATTTGATGTTCTTCAAACAACTAAACTTTGATCTAAAACACATTCAAAATAATTCCTTTAAATTTTCTCATTCAAAATAAATGTTTGATTCCGTAACCTAGTACTGTATATCATTTGAGTATCAATATCACAATTATTATATCTTGTATTAGGAGAAATATAAGAAAATATCTAAATTTATTTTCAATTTCCTATCTCACCTACTCTCCATCTTCTCTGCAAAAAATTCCTGACGGCTGACCCTTTATTGCAAGTTACAGTTCACTGGTATATATTGTCTCTTTTGCAACTCAAACCACAATATTTCGTCATTTATTTTTATTTTTTTTTACTTGGAAGTAAGTAGCTTCATATTTTTTGACAGAAAAGGCAGGATTTTAGTTTGTATGTTCAAAGATGCAATCGGAAAAGAAGAAAATTATACGTGTTGAAAAGATATGTTATAGTTGAGGATTTTGACTGCAAATAACAATTGTGTCATGTCTACTTTTCTTAAAAATCGGATGGTCCAATTTACCCTGTGGTCATCACAGGTTCCAGTAATGGACGTCTAGTTGTCTACTTCTGGTGGGGTTGTTCTAATAATGTTTAGTAGTTTGGGAATATATGCCACATGCGTAAGTGACAACATTCATTCAATCTAACAATGTTTTGGATTGGACATACCACACCACATGTGGCACATAAGAAAAATAAAAATGAAGTGAGGTAATCAACTCACTTCCTTCTCAATTGTTATTCAAGCTCCCCTTTGAAAGTGGCCTTCACATTCTTATGCTTGTAAAAATGTCACAAGTTTGAGATGCTGTACCACATGTAATATAAGTAAAATAAAAACTAAGTGATCGAGGTAACCAAATCACTTCCTTCTAATAATGCATGATTGGACTTTCATTAGTTATTCAAGCTCCTCTTATGTTCATCCAGTTTGATAATGTACTAGGTTCAAAACCTATATAATATATAATAAAAAATTAAGAGAGGTGATCAAAACACTTCCTTATAATAATGATTGAACTTTCATTAGTTGTTCAAGCCCCCTCTATAAAGGTAGCTTTCATATTCTCATGATAAACCTGTAAATTAAACCGAGTAGAAAAATATATCAAGTGGGGAAAACATTTATCAATATAGATATCATATCATATCAACATCAATGAACTGTATGGAGAATTAGAGAGTTGAACAAGATATTAAGAAAAATTAAAAAAAAATATGACGATTTAGTGATGCTTTAACACGCAATCATCTAATCCTTATCTTAGATAGTAAGTATATATCATAAATGATGCAATATTTCTAAGAAAATATTAATTTAATAATTTCTTCAAAATTAAATAAATGCAAACAATTATTATTATTAATTAATTAATTATTATGATAAGGTCAAAAACAGTGAGAAAGTAAATGGTGAGATGAGACTGTCAACGGTTATAATGTCTAAACAAGAGAGTGACACACTGACACGGTCACACAGACGACAAATATCAAATATGGTCTAGCATCAAATCTCTCACCTTTCACTTCTGATGAAATATTAACTTCTTTGCTTCCCTCTAGATTATTATAATGTTTTTGACAGATGGTAACCTCTAGGTTTCGACATCAAATTCACAGTCACATTATCATTATCAAAAAAAATTTAATTTAATTTAATTTAATTTAAATTTTTTTTTTTTGTGTTCGTGTCACATGTAGAATGGTCAATATACATAGTTATCTATTTAAAAAAGTTAATAATTAGGTGGATATAGTAAAAAATAAGTTAGGTAGCGATCTCATCATCATCCGTGTGTATTTTTTTTATTTTAGTAAAAAACATTAAAACAGACAGGCCGACAGGGCAGTAAAAAAGAGCTTCACTGGATACAATATTTTACCTTATACACATAATATATATATATGACTCAAATTCAATTTTATTAATGCAAGTGACTGTACCGGACCGTATTGTTGATCAAATATATATATTACAGTAGAACCCTTCTAAATTAATATTCTTGGGACCCATCATTGAGTATTAATTTAGAGGGGTTATCAATTTGAAGGGTTTTGCTCTATAAAGTGTTATTTTGTCTTAAAAACATGTGGAAGTGGATTTTCTTGTTTATAAAAGGTTCTTTTTTGGAATTCATTGTTTAGTCGGTTTTATTATTTATGGGAAGGGTTTTTTTATTTTATTTTTTTTATTTTATTTTTTATTTTTATTTTTAGGATTCCTTGTTTAGGAAAATTTTGTTAAGGAAATTTCCTGTTAAAATGCTAAATTTAGTTGAAACCTTTTGGTTATAAAAAGAAGGTGATCATAATAACTTTTTGAGGACAATTCAAAGGATGAAGGATGAAGTCAAAAATATCAAACATGATGGTCTTATGCAAACTAGCATCTTAAAGCACTTTTATAGTTCTTGAATATTATGTAATATATTTTATAATTTTATGAAATTATTAATTTATGCAACAGTCGGGACTGAAATTTTACACTAGGTTTCAAAAAGAAATTATTAATTATTACGATATAGATGTTTATTAATTTTTTACACTGGCCGGAGTCGGGATCGGGATTTTTTATTAATATAGGGAGGTTATTAATTTATAGGAGATTCATTTACAGGGGTTCTACTGTATCTAATACAGATAAACCTTTTCTTAATTGTTCAATTTTTAAATGTTATTCTAGTGTATTATAAAAATGTGTATTTTACATTTTAGTATTATAAATTTTAAGTTTTTATCATTTGGTCCTTCTGATTCCGTCTCTAATTTTTAATTGAAATTCTTTTTATCGAAAAAGAACGAATAAGATGAGATTCGAATCCCTCTCATTGGAAAGGAACGAGAGGTACACAAACCAACCGTAAAAACAGTATTCTAATTTTCTAGTCTATATTACTAATTGTCATGTATACAATTAGTAATGTTAGACCACACTATGATGACAAGAAAAGTTAGAAGACTACTACTCCCCGACATATTTTTTTTCAGTAAATAGTGTGGACGGTGGGGGTGGAATTCTGAATAATAAGATTCCTGTGTTATAATTGTGCTTGCCATTTTACTCCATTATAGATAGACTAATAAATACTCTTTTCAACTTGAAATGATAAAAACAAACAAAGGTGAAAGGCTTATTAGTCATTATCAATAAAACGTGGACAAATATTATCTTGTAAAAAAATCAAATCAAATCGTAGAGTGCAAAAAATAATAATAAAAAACAAAATCCAACTTGTTTAAAATTAGATGGTTCCCGTACCGGACCTACCAAAAACTTGTATATAAGGCCCCATCATATCTTCCTCAACCTAGCAACATATTCAGTTGCAAGATTCATTTCCAAAATCAGCACCAAAAAAAAAAAAAAAAAAAAAAATCAAATCAAATCAAATCAACTATGGATTCTCACATCATGAATATTCAATCTTTCGATCAACCTCTACCCATGTTTCTACTCTTCCTTGTCCCTATGATGTTCTTGCTAGGGCTACTCTTCCGTCTTCGTCGTAGACTACCGTACCCACCTGGCCCGAGAGGTTTGCCGATAATCGGCAACATGCACATGATGGACCAGTTAACACACCGTGGGCTTGCGAAGCTCGCTAAACAGTACGGTGGTTTGTTCCATCTTCGCATGGGGTTCCTGCACATGGTGGCTGTGTCGAGCCCCGACGCAGCCCGTCAAGTTCTTCAAGCTCAGGACAACATTTTCTCCAATAGACCGGCTACCATAGCCATCAGCTACCTCACGTATGATAGAGCTGACATGGCTTTCGCTCACTATGGTCCGTTTTGGCGACAGATGCGTAAACTCTGCGTCATGAAACTTTTCAGCCGCAAAAGGGCAGAGTCCTGGGAATCTGTCAGAGATGAGGTTGACACAATAGTACAAACTGTTGCTTCCAACACTGGAAAAACAGTTAACGTGGGAGAGTTGATTTTTGGCCTTACGAGGAACATCACTTATCGGGCCGCGTTCGGGTCGAGCAGTCACGAAGGTCAGGACCAGTTCATCGGTATCTTGCAAGAATTCTCCAAGCTTTTTGGTGCTTTCAACATTGCTGATTTCATTCCTGGGTTGAACTGGCTCGACCCACAAGGTCTCACCAGCAGACTAGTCAAGGCACGTCAATCGCTTGACGGGTTTATTGACCACATCATCGACGATCACATGCACAAGAAGGAGAAAACCAACGGCTCTGATGAAGTTGATACCGATATGGTGGATGATTTGTTAGCTTTTTATAGCGATGAAGCAAAAGTCAACGAATCTGACGATCTACAAAATTCCATCAAACTCACTAGAGATAACATTAAGGCTATTATCATGGTAAGGGTAAATTTTTTAATGCCAAAAAAGTAGGTTTTGTTTACACGTACATATCATTCATAAATTTTTAAATATACATATTTAGTACATCTAAGAGGATTTTTTTGGTAAATTAAATAATTTATATTCCGTCCATGCATTAAAATTATAGTCGTAAAAGATAATTAAATTAAAATTTACTATGTAAAATTAGATAGTTGTGTTGAAGCAATAATTTTTGTTACTGTACGTATACAGGATGTGATGTTCGGTGGGACAGAAACAGTGGCATCGGCGATAGAGTGGGCCTTGACGGAGCTGATGAGGAGCCCGGAAGACCTAAAACGTGTCCAACAAGAACTGGCCGATGTTGTAGGACTAGACCGGCGAGTTGAGGAATCCGATTTCGAAAAACTGACGTTTCTAAAATGCACACTCAAAGAGACCTTGAGGCTGCACCCACCAATCCCACTTCTCCTCCACGAGACCGCGGAGGACGCTGTGGTGTCTGGCTACTACATTCCAGCGAAATCACGCGTTATGATCAACGCTTTTGCTATCGGTAGGGACCCGGGTTCTTGGGAGGATCCTGATACGTTTAGGCCATCCAGGTTTTTGAAAGAAGGTGTGCCTGATTTTAAAGGGAGTAGTTTTGAGTTCATTCCATTCGGGTCGGGTCGGAGGTCATGTCCGGGTATGCAACTCGGGTTATATGCACTTGATTTGGCTGTAGCTCATTTACTTCATTGCTTCCAGTGGGATCTACCTGATGGTATGAAACCTAGCGAGCTTGACATGAGTGATGTGTTTGGACTCACTGCTCCGAGAGCGAGTCGACTCATGGCAGTACCCAGTAAACGCCTGGTTTGTCCACTCTGAGAAATTTCAGGTAAAAGGACAAAGAAAAAAGAAGAAGCTGTGAATTGTTGCATGGAAATGGATTGCATGGATTCTTGTTTTGAATATATATATTTTGGACAAAGAGCCAAAGAAAAATAACTTTGCAAAAGAGATAAAATGTGAGAGAATTTTAATTCTCTCCATCGTTTGTGGATAAAAAAAAATATATTCTCTAACATTTGATTATGTGGAGATTTATGATCTTTCTTGTATTTTTTTTTTTTTATGTTACTTTTTTTGTGATACTCAAATAATTAATAATGTTTCTCAAAGAAATGAAGAGAAAGAAATATATATGGATCCACAAGAGCAAATGTATAATATTATTATTATTTTCTTTTTCCCTATATATTTAAATCTCTCTTCCCAATTTTCTATTTTTAATTTTTTTTTTTATTATAGCTTGCTTATATAATTTATTATATGGATGTCACTCTCTCTCATTTATTGTGTGACATATGTGTAGTTATATATATATATATATATATTGAGTAATGCTACTTTGTCCAAATTTGGTGTCCAAATGATAATGCTACTTTGCCCAAATTTGGTGCCCACGTCATTTGGACACCAAATTTGGACAAAGTAGTATTACTCATATATATTTTTTATAAGGATCCCTTATTTTAATTTCAATAAAGACCACTATGAAATCATACTCCTTATTTTAATTTCAATAAGGATCATAATGAAATCACTATCAATTTGAATGAATTAAA
The DNA here is from genome assembly GCA_030490815.1 of Acer saccharum. NCBI lineage: Eukaryota > Viridiplantae > Streptophyta > Magnoliopsida > Sapindales > Sapindaceae > Acer > Acer saccharum. The sequence goes on from CM059868.1 coordinate 7,056,026, forward strand.
ATCTAGATTTGACACAAAATTAAGAGTTCCATCATTTACACGCAAATTTAATACAGTTCATATATATATTTTATCCACATATTAAAGAGAGCACCAGTATTTGGATTTGATGTGACTAATTAAATCTTAATTATTGGCTCACGATTGTAAGGTAATTACGACCAGCTAAATTCAAACAAAGCATCAAAAGTATTCAATTACAACTCGATCTTTTTCTGACATCCACATGAGAGAATTGCTGATGAGAGAAGACATGATTTTTTAGGTGGGAGGAGGCTGGATTTTTGGTGGGAGAAATAATTAAGAACGACGTATCTAAAATGCCAAACCTTGTGTAAATTTGGTGTAATTTGTTATATATTAAAAAAAAAAGGTCAATAAATAGGATCTTGATTTTCTCCTCATTTTACATTGTTTTTACCTAAATTAATGATCTTAATTAATTCTATATTTTAATAGAGTAAAAATATAATAATTAATAAAAACAACCAAGACTATTGATTAACTATATTAAATACGTGTCAATAGATTACAGAGACGATAACAAGTAAGAAGAAGAGATGATGTAGACCCAAATAGAAAACACCCTATACATATATATGAATGAGATTTAATTGTATATGTTGTCAAGTTTGATTTTGTCTTTATATTCTCTATTTATTATTGAAGAAAAAGGACAGACATCATCAATTTTTCGAGCATTAATGGTTTTTTTTTTAAATAGGCCAACAAGTAGTGATTTCAACATTTATTGTAAACTCTTTTTAAATGGTGACATAATTTGTCTCCATCTCAATTTATATCAAACACTAGAAAGTTCACGGATGTTGTAAATAAATGCAACAGTCGACACAGTCAAATAATTGATTTTCGATACCGGCATCGAACTCGGGAACTATATATATATATATCATGGGATGTTATATACTGCCTTTGAAAATTTGATTTTTTTTTAAGAACTAGAATTATTTATTCCGATTTTATTAAATATGAAGGCATCAAAAAAATGAGTGAGATATAGGAAAATACAATAAAAATAGTTCTAGTGCTTGAAAAATTATCAAATTTTATTCATAAGTAGATTTCAATGAACTTATCATCCACAAAAAAATTCAGATCGAAATTCATAAAAATCGATATGATTCATCACGGTTCTTATCTAAATTAAAATAAGGGATTCCTTATAAGAGACTTACAAAAAAGAGAGAGAGATTCTAATAAGTATGGAAGTATGGAACCGAATTATTGCTCCCAATATTTCAATTTTCTTAAATAAATAAAGACTTTTGAGGGATGCTGGGTTAATGAGTTATGGACCCTTTTTGTTTTTGTAGTTATAACCAATTATTGATTTAGTAGTAGTTAGTAGTTCGTACATTAATTATTTGTCACATGTATGATTGCATATATAATTTACACCCATGTCTTTTCTGAACTTTTATTTTTTATTTTATTTTTTAAGCATTACATAAATTCTTGGTTCGGAAAGAATTTATGTAAAGAGTATCCTACAACTTTGTGGTGTATCTGTGAAGAGTATCCACCTCATATCGTATTTTTTAAGTTGATTTAGATTCCCTTCAAAAAGTTGATACTAACACTATATATATTAAAAAATAGTAAAAAAAAAATGGGATGTTAATATATTATTTTCAGCATATTTTCAGCATATTTATATATAGTTATATATGCATATATGTATAGTTATATAATTATTTTAAGGTTTAATTGCACAAAATAATTTAAATCCGTTTCTTTTCATAATTTAAACAGATTTAAAATAATTATTTTCCTTTTGTTTTCTTATTTTCTTTTTCTTTTTCATAAATATGTTTTAATATATTATTATTAAATATGAATTTATTTAAAATACATATTATGTATATGAGTTATTTTAAATTATATAAACAAATTTAAATTATTTTAAAATTATTTTAAAGGCTTAATTGCATAAAATAATTTAAATCTATTTCTTTCTATAAGTTTAACTGATTTAAAATAATTATTTTCCATTGGTTTTCTTATTTTCTTTTTCTTTTTCATATATCTGTTTTTAACTTTTTATATATTATTATTAAATGTGAGTTTATTTAAAATATATATTATATATATATACGAGTTCATTTTAAATTATATAAACATACTTATATTATTTAACTATATATATATTAAAAAATAGTAAAAAAAATGGGATGTTAATGTATTATTTTCAGCATACTAACAGTTTCAAAAATAAAATAAAATAAAATAAATTGAGCTTTATGATTTCCCTTTGGTGGGTTGGGTTATTACAAGTTTTACAACATGGACTAGCTATATATTGTACATGTTTTTTACAACACAAAACATTCAGTGTTTACATAAAAATGCGGACCACAGCAAGCCCAAAAGCAGAGATGGATACAAGAGAACCTATACAGTACTTTATCACATCGTATTTTGCCGCCTCCAACTGGGCCCTTAACGCATGGATTTCCTGAAAATTATTATATGCATTCATCGTAAGGAACGAAAAAAATGAATGAAAATATCGGAAAATTCGATCAACTAAACCAAAATGTTACTCAATTTCTTGAACGATATTTACCCGATCAAGTTTGTTTGTGAGGTTAGAGGTTTCAACATTCTGGTTTGCTAACTCATCCCGAGTCCTCCTGCATTTAACAAAAACTGCACGTATATGACAATGGCAGCAAAGAGGGAGCAAATTCATAAAGAAAGAAATTGGTGTATTTTGATTCCCTTACCCTCTTTCAAGATTCAAATCCAACCGTTGCCCTGCAGTAACTTTGTCGATTTCATACCTGTGTCACGATTAATGTCATTGCAATAAGATGAGAAAACAACCATCGTGTACAATTTCACAAGATATAATGCAAAGAGATCTTGTTTAGTAACTCTATAAAAACAGACCTCAATTCATTGCGCATTTTTTCAATGTCATTCCTAAGTTTTTCAGTCTCGTGTTGCAACAAAGAGAAATGGTGTTCCTGCATCATAACATTATTCAGAATAATTATCCGCAGAACCAGGCACGGAGACAAGAAGAAGAGTAAAATTTCATTCTGCATAACAAGGATTATTCGCATACAAGACAGGCAAAGCAGCAATAATTTAAAAATATTTCTCGAGATATATATTTTTGGAAAAGCAACCATGAAACTATAGTTTTATTCTAGTGCCCACACACCGGAGCCTAGGAAGTTAGGAAAATCAATCAATACAGTCATTGTAATATTTCTTTTGCCAAATGTAGGGCACTAACATGGCCAAATGTAGGACTCCTCTGCATTCAAATAAAGCTATGTTTTTCCTGGCCAAAAAGGCAAAAAACGAAATCGTTGCATGGTGATCCCCACCTATAACTAAAGGAGAAAGAGAGAAGGGAGGGGACAACAATGTAAATCTTTGTTATTTCCCGTATTCAAGCAAGTAAATGTTATGTTATTTGAGAATGTGTGTAGGTGACTAGAAGTGTTTTTTCTAACAGATTTAACTAATTTATGATTAGTCCTTTCAACATCTGCTTTGAAAAACGAGGGCAATAAAGAAAAAGAAACATCCATTAAGAAAGATTTGACATGAACAGAGAAACAATATAAAGGCTAAATTTCCAGCATCAACTTCAAAAGCAACAAAACTGGCACCAGATAACAGAATCTAGAGGGCATTCATACACAAGAAAATCCATATATATTGTTTTTAAAAGTTAATACATTTATGTCTAGCCAAATATCAATCACAATGTCGGTATTATGGGAAACAAATAAATCTTAATCATGTAGCATCATCACAAGCTGCCACAATCAACAAAAACACTTTGAACTATTCATCCAAGGTGAAATAAAAAAAAAATAAAGATCATTAGCTCTTGATATAAATCCAAAAAAGAGAACCAGCCAATACCTGTAAATTTTGCACTTCGGATTTGAATTTCGACAAACTGGATTCTTGAATCAATTCACTCTACCAACAAAGCCAGACATCCGGTTAGTAAAACTAGCATTGCCATACTAATCTAAACCCTATCTTGCAATAATAAAATTGAAACTTTATCTAAATTCATCAAGTAAATCAAAATAAGAAAAAAAAAAAAAAAAAAACATACTTTCTGCATCTCTCCCTTTGTAACAACAGAGTGAGATACATTTTCCAAGCTATCAGTGAGAACTTCAGTTATAGCAGCCGTTATCGCTTCGGCTTGATTAGAGGGCAAGCCTTGTGCCTCCAATCTCCTAACCTAGGAACACACACAATGTAGCATGAAATTTCTCACATTTCAACAGCAATTCAAAACCCAAGCAAAGCAAATCCAACAAATTTACCAGAGCCAACGTGTCAACAAGAAACAATCTCTTGCCATTAGAATTCACAAGCTGAGAAATTTGTCTACGATTTCGATTTCGATGCAATGAATCTGAAGCATCGTATTGTAATAGTGAGGACCTGAATCTGATCACGTTGATTATTCCCACGCGCTTACAAGCCGCAGCAGCGGCCATTTGAATCTCGTACCGTAATGGAATTAAATTCACAATTCAACGGTTTACCTTCAAAACCCTATAATTTCAACAACCCAATAAATAAATAAATACGAATTACAACATGAAATTAAGAGAAAATGTTACATAAATTTTACATGTAAAGAAAAAGAAAAAGAAAAAAAACTAATTAATAGAATTTGGTGCAGGAATTGAATAACTAAAGTACCTGAGAGTCGAAACTAAGAGTGCGACGAGAGGCAAAGCCGCAAAGTGGAATAAAGTTTGTCGTTGTTGGTGTCTCTCTCTCGGGGATTAAATGGATTATGAAAGAGCAGAGATTTCGCGGTTGCTTTCTTTTGACGGTCAACTGAAATTATAAAAAAAATTGGAGGAGCATTTCGAACGTGTCTATTTTTAACTTCCTAAACTAAAAAATGTACGATCAAAACTACTTGAATAAAGTACCTGTTGACTAATTATCCACCACGGTCAAAATGTATCTGTGCCGTTCAAATTTATTGATCATAAAATGATTAACATTGCAATGATCATAAGATAATATGTGCTAATTACAAATTATAGGGCTCGTGGTTGTAAATGATTGTGTACCTCTACTATTATATTTGTGACAAAAGAAAGTCAAACACGATATTTGTCGATTTTAACCTGAAGTTAATATTACCTTTGAAGAAATAGGTAATATTTGACATACTAATAATATTTCATCCGATAAATTAAAGGGAAACATTGGACAGGGATGGTGTGTGCTGAGAGGAAAAAAATACATAAAGCTGAATGGCTAATGGAACGAAGTTAGGATGAAAGCAATTCCCGTCTTCTTGGCTATTTTTACGCCCTTTTTTGTACGTTCATGATGTGATGTAGCGGAAGCGATACAAGGATGAACAATCAGACAACAAATTCTTACACACATGAATACCGAGAGAAAGAAAGTTAAATCGAGAGGAACTCAATACTTCATTGAAAAAACTAAAAACAAATATAAAATATATAACACGTGCCGTTTCTCTAAAATCTTAATCCAGCCAATGCCGATTACATTTAGAGTGTTCATAACGAGTCGTAAATTCTCACTCTTTGTGCACTGCATCAGGATGGGGTGGTCAGCAGCCTCATTTTGGTTGCTTTCGGTATGGGAACAAGATATCATCCATACTCTCTTTCACATAGTTGCCAACTCTAGGCATGTTCATGGCCACTCCTGATGCAACCAGATTAGCGTTCCTTATAAACCTGTAGTGTATCAAATTTTCATTTTTATCGGACTACCTGTAAGAGTTTTAAACAGAAACTAGCTTCAATTTATACTGTTAATTTATCAAATTATTTGCTTGCCTGCTCAGGAAGTCATTCCCCGAGGAATGAAAGCTGGTTTATTGTGCACTCGAGGCTGCAGAAATTCTCGGGCTTCTTCAACAAAACAAATCCAAAGAATTAAGCAGATAATAATTAATAGTAATGAGGGTCTATATGTATTCCAAAACGAAGGGATGAATTTTGATACAAAACACGAGATTGATTATTCAAATGGTTATTTGTTTGTGAGCAATAAAAGCAAACTTTTGAAAGACAAAAGAGAAAGTATCTACCATTGTCTGTCTTCAAGAACATAGATTGCAATTGCATGTTTGCAGAAGAGCCTTGTTATAATTCATCACAAAGTTAAAGAGCTCACATCATACCACACCATGACGGGAAAAGAGATTTAAATGAACATACAGACCTCCGTGTCCACTCTTTGACTTGAATATGTAACTCTGTTGCTTCTAAATTGTGATTTAAATAACAATCCTAAAAGACTCTTTACTATAGTCCAGATAAGCACCGATGACTCCTAGGCAATGGGCTACATCTACCCAACTTACGCATGCAAATGTGCACAAACACGCACAACAGAGACAGGAAAAGTCATTAAGAACAACCAAGGAAAGAAACTAGATTAATTTAAACAGTGATTCACTTAAAAACTATAATGAGAATAAAAGGTTATGAGGGGTTTTAAATTGTGGATTTTTGCATCTCCAATATTTGTTCCCTGTAGCATGGAAAAAATGAAGAAAATTATTTTTCAAAAGGAAGAGAGGATCAAATGTGCAACATACATAGGATTTCATATTTAAAATATGCCAAATTCAAATCATTAATTTAACACGGTTATTCTATTCAACTACAAGTGATATGTGGTTTACCAATTATGTTTCTCCTTTTGCATTCACACATGGTCATTGGAATTGAGACTTTTTTTTTTTTTTCTTTAAATTGTTTATTTTTATGGTACCTCAATAAGGATCATTAAAAGGTTGTAAGCATTTCTTTCTGTAAATTCATGATTGAATTTTACCATCTTTAAATTCAAGAGGTGCAAGATTTGAATGATTATCCAACCATTAATCTAAATGAACCAAAAAGGCATTGAATACATGGCATATAAATCCATAAAATCCAAAAATGGGTGGTAACATGGAAATGAAAAAGAAGCTTCAATTTTAAATGATTATTTCAAATGCAAAAGAAGATAGATGTGCATGACTATCAAACCACAAATCCAAAGCAGATGAGTAGAATAATCGCATTACATCCATTCTTATCAAAAAATAAATTATATCATCTTTCCCGGCTATTAGGAACAATGTCGGAGAACACAAATACACAATTTAAAATCCATTAACTTTTTGTCTCAATCTTAGTTTTAAAGTGAATCAATATATAAGTTACTAGCGTTCAATTTAATGGAAACACAACAACAAAATCAAAACATAGACAGGCATAATAACCAAAGCAAATAAGGAAGGTAGACTACACTGACACAAGCAAGTAAAAGAAACTTTCATAGGAAACCATATCAATAACTTTAAACCAAAATAATTTTCTCACCTTCTTTAGTCTTTACTACGAGTGTGAACAGGAGCAGGAGCTAGAGCAGAAGTAGTGTCACCGCTAATAGGTTCTGATAGCAATTGAATCCGCAACGATTCTATTGAAAAATCAAAACACAATTTAAAATCCATTAACTTTTTGTCTCAATCATAGTTTTAAAGTGAATCAATATATAAGTCAGTAAGGCTAAGTTTAATGGAAACAAAACAACAAAATCAAAACATAGACAGGCATAATAACCAAAGAGAATAAGGTAGGTAGACTACACTGATATACAAGCAAGCTGCAAGTAAAAGAAACCTTCATAGATAACCATATCAATAACTTTAAACCATAACAATTTTCTCACCTACTTTACTATGAGCAGGAGCTGGAGTAGAACCAGTGTCACCGCAAGTAACTTTTACATCCCATAGATGCTGCAACGAGTTATATCAGGTCAGATAGCAAAAAATGGAGACAAAAACATAAACTACAATTTGCACTTTGAACATCTCGTATGCCCAGAGAAAATAGAGAGAGACCTCCAAGCCAACGCAGGCTGGCAATTCGATCATTTTTGTTTGCTTATTATCAGTCGAAACGTCATCTTGTACATTTATATAAATAGAGTAACCAGTACAAGAATAATAAAAACCTAAAATAGTCCGACCACCATATTCCAAAGCCTTAGCCTCAGAAGATCTAATGGCTTCGTTAGGTACTGCCCAAGTGCCCATCAGTCATCATATCACACTTTAAATTATCAGTTACACATCATGAAATACATATAACAATAATAAGATTACAAATACTAAAGCTTGATTTTTTATTTTTTTTTTAATTACAATAAATAGACCAAAAATCAAACCCAACAACTCTGCAAGGACAACAAGTAGCACGTAAAAGAAAGAAAAATGCAAGCAATGATTATCAATGGATCTTGAATAAAACAAAGATGTGAAATTTCACTGATTAGTGATTACATTTCAATACTAGAGAAAATGAGTCAAAATGAAAATAGAAAACAAAGCGACGAAATTGAATTTGAATTGGAATAGAAAATAAAAAGAGAGACCTTGTTGGAGAGTGCGAGGGAGGCCGATGCAGCGAGGTTTTCCATTGCTGGATTTGAGAGAGGAAGAGAAATAGTGGTATCCTATGCAAGATCTTCCCTTTCGAATTGAATCTCCTCCTCCTCCTTTCACTGCCTCGCTTTCGTGCTTTTCTTGTTTGTTGTTGTTGTTATTGTTTCCTCCTCCGTCGACTTCCTTGCTCGTATCCATTTTCCTTCTTCGATCACTGTTTCGATCACTGTCTCTCTCACTCTCGACTCTGTGAAATCTGGAGTGAAAAGGCTGAATTACGTGAATCCTTTTTCAGTCAATCAATCCATGACCCATTTCGACGTCGTTTTGTTTTACTGTTGATTTTTTGTTTGCCAACTTGCAATTTCATTTGTAGTGGTAGAAGTGGAGGTCTCATGCTCCTGTGGTCAGACAACTTGAAGATTTCGATCCTTTCTTTCTCCCCGGGCCATATCGACGCCAGGGTGTGTTCTGATGATGGTTTTGTTTGGCGGTTCTCTGGGTTCTATGGTGATCCGGTGGCGGGTAAGAGAGCCAACTCTTGGGCCCTGCTTAGACGTCTTAGAAGTGTGGATAGTCTCCCTTGGCTGTGTGGGGGTGACTTCAATGAGCTGTTGTCAGCTAGCGAGAAAGAAGGTGGTTCTGAGAAGTCCTTTGTTGGTATGCTTCAGTTCCGTCAAGTCGTTGATGATTGTGATTTAATTGATTTGGGGTTCTCGGGTCCCAAGCTTACTTGGAATAATCGGAGGGATGGGGTTCATAATATCCAGGAAAGGCTGGATAGGTTTTTAGCGGACATTCAATGGAGGGATTATTATCAGAATTCCCGGGTTGTTCATTTGGGTTTCAATTCTTCTGATCACCGCCCTGTTCTGATTGATTGTTCTCCAAGTAATTTCAGTCCCAGCGGGCCCTGTAGATCGTTCCGTTTCGAACCATTCTGGCTCAAAGAGGAAGACTTTGGTAGTATTGTGAAAGCGGCTTGGCTGGATTCCAGTCCGTCCACTTCAGGGGCCGACCTTAAAAGGAAACTGGATTGGTGTGCCTCTCAATTGAGTAAGTGGAGCAAGGGCAGGTTTGGTAACATCCGCCTAATGATTATTAAGAAGCAACAGGAGATTGAGAAGATGTATAAACGCAGTGGGAAACCGGGGGTCATGATTTCTATTAGAAAGCTTGAGAAGGAGGTTGAAAGCCTGAGTGATAGTGAGGAGCTTTATTGGCGGCAGAGGTCTCGAGCCGAATGGCTTCAGGCGGGAGATCGTAACTCGAAATTTTTCCACGCGAGAGCCACGGCTAGAAAGAAGAAGAACAAAATTACTAGTCTTTTAGACTCTGAAGGCAGAACTCAAGATACTGAAGATGGTATGGCCGAGGTAGTCAGGGAATATTTTGTTTCCATTTTCCACTCTTCAAATCCTTCCTCTCAAAATATCAACGAAGCAACGGATTCTATATGTACGAAACTGGAGGATGGTGTCAGGGAGGATTTAGGCTCGAGTTTCTCGGCGGAGGATGTTAAAAATGCTGTGTTCAGTTTAAGTCCCACGAAGGCGCCTGGACCAGATGGCTTTCAAGCCATCTTCTTTCAGAAATTCTGGGGATCAATTGGGGTGGAAGTCACGAATGTGTGCCTCAAAATCCTGAATGGGGAGGAGTCTATTCGGAATTTTAATGACACTAATGTTGTCTTGATTCCCAAAGTGGGCAGGCCGTCTTCTCTCCGTGATTTTAGGCCCATCTCCCTGTGCAGTGTTATTTACAAAATAATCACGAAAGCTCTAGCAGCCAGACTCCAACCTAGCCTGCCGAATATCATCTCTCCATATCAGTCTGCTTTCGTCCAAGGTAGGCAGATTTTTGACAATGTTTTAGTCGCTTTCGAGGCTCTCCATTCCCTTGCAAAGAAGAAGTCTGGTTGTAAAGGTCAGATGGCCCTCAAGTTAGACATGAGCAAGGCATATGACAGGGTTGAATGGTCCTTTCTTCGGGCGGTCATGGAAAAAATGGACTTCCCTCGGAATCGTATTGAACTGATAATGGACTGTCTCTCTTCGTCTAACCTTGCCTTCCTGCTTAATGGTAAAGCCGTGTGTTCTGTTATTCCTTCTAGAGGGTTGAGGCAAGGCTGCCCGCTCTCTCCGTTCCTTTTTTTGCTTTGTGCGGAAGCCTTCTCTCGCCTTATTTCTAGTGCAGAGAAAAATGGGAGGATTTTGGGCTCGAAATGCTGCAGGGGAGGTCCCCTTATTAGTCACTTACTGTTCGCGGATGATAGTATATTGTTTTGCAAAGCCTCAAGCTCCAGTGCCTCCCATATTCGTAGGATTTTGGGGGTCTATGAACGGGGCTCGGGTCAGCAAGTTAACCTTCAGAAGTCAAAAATTACTTTCAGTCCGAATGTTGATGGGTCTCTGAGAAGGGCCATTCAACGGCAGTTTGAGATTAGTAATAGCAACACTCAGGACATCTATCTGGGTCTCCCAACCTTGGTTGGCCGTAATAAACGGATCCTCTTCAACAGTGTGAAGGAGAGGGTCTGGAAGAAGCTTCGTGGTTGGAAAGGGGATATGATCTCGTTTGGTGGCAAGGAGGTCTTAATCAAAGCTGTTGCTCAGTCTATTCCTACGTACTGTATGAGTTTGTTTAAGCTGCCCTTTGGTTTGTGTAAGGATCTTAGCTCTATGGTCTCTAAATTCTGGTGGGGGTCCAAAGACGGTAAACGGAAAATCAGTTGGATCAGTTGGGAGAAGCTCTGTCTTCCTAAGAGCTGTGGGGGGTTGGGTTTCAAAAATCTTATCCTCTTCAATCAAGCTCTTCTTGCGAAACAAGCTTGGCGGGTCGTCACAAATCCGGACTCATTGGTGGCCCGAGTTCTTAGAGCTAAGTACTTTAGGAAAGGGGATTTTCTGGATGCTTCAGCCAAATCGGGCTGTTCTCATGCCTGGCGCAGCATTGTCTGGGGAAGGCAGTTGTTAGATAAAGGTTTGAGATGGGCGGTAGGTGACGGCGAGAAAATCAGAATTTTTAAGGATAAATGGATCCCCCGTCCCTCCTCCTTTAAGCTTATTACCCAGGATCCCGGGTTTGATGTCAGAGCTGCTGATCTTATGAACAGTTTCAGTAATGGTTGGGATGAGGATACGCTTCGCAATCTGTTGCTACCGGTTGACATCGAAGCCATCATCTCCCTTCCTGTTAGCAACTCTGGTGGTCAAGATTTTCTGCGGTGGCATTTTGATAAGAACGGCGAGTATTCTGTCAGCAGTGGCTACAATTTGGCTATTCAGGGCATCTCTGATTCTTCTATGTCTGATCCCTCCTCCTTGCGGTCCTGGTGGTCTAAAGTTTGGAGTTTGGACGTTCCCCCGAAGATCAGAATTTTCATCTGGAGAGTTTGCCATAATGCTATCCCCTCCCTAGAGAATCTATGGAAACGCAAGATTGTCCCCTCTCCTTCCTGTTCTAGGTGCAACCGGGCTGTGGAGTCTGCAAGTCATGGTATCTTTGGTTGTAAATCGGTCAGGAAAATCTGGGGTGCTTCTCCGTTTGGTCACCTCCTGGCTAGGTACAGGCATCTCTCGGCACTGGATATGTTTCAAAAGTTGTCCTCTCTTGTGAAAGCCTCAGATTTCAGCTTCCTCTGTGTGTTGGCCTGGGCTATTTGGGAGGATCGCAATGCCTTGTTGAATGTCGGCAAAGAGAGGGACCCTGTATCGGTTTTCTCTTGGTCGACGGATTTCTTTGCGGAATTTCAGAATTCCAAATGTGCTTCTCCTGCTCAGCCGGTGATGCCTCCCCGTCAGCCCCTCACCGATTGGATAGCGCCCCCTCCTGGCCAGCTTAAGCTCAATACAAGTGTGGTTAGACGTAAAGATTCCTGGTCTGTTGGAGTGGGGGTGACGATTAGAGATGAGAAAGGGAAAATCATTGTTGCTCGTTCCTCCCAGTTGTTGGGATTGTTTGGTGCCGATATGTGTCAATTCTTGGCACTTCGCGAGGGTCTCATGCTGGCCAAATCTTGTAATTTATCTATTAGGATAGCTGAGTTCTGTTCCTCGAATGTAATCTCTTCCCTGAATTCTGTGAATTCTTCGATAGGAGACGTCAGTCTGTTAGTGAAAGACATTAAGGCTTTGCTAGTTGAAGTGGGTTGCTGTAAGTGGTCGAGTGTCCCTGTGTTGGGCAATACTCTGGCTACCAACCTGGCTTCCTCAGCCTTTTCTTCTGCTAGAGAGTGTCTCTGGATGGACCTGAGTCCAGAGTGTTTGTTCTCTTGCGCTTAATCTTTCGTTTTTCAATCAAAAAAAAAAAAAAACTTGCAATTTCATGTTATTTGCATGATTCCATAACCATTCATTGTTTTTGAACCTCTCTAGTCTCACCATAATTGATTATAAATTTATAATAAGGTTAAATTATATAATTAGTTATTATTTTTGTAGTTATCCTTACTTTTTGTTTTAAAAAAATAATTACAATAAATAAACCCAAAACTTAAAAGTCCTTGTTATTGTAATTATTATACAATGACAAGGGCTTTTCTCAAATATTCCTTACGTAAAATTAAATTTAGATCACATTAACTAATCAGAAATCCTATTAAGGGAAAGAAAATTTAATTCATGATGTGTGAATTCCATCGTTTACAAAATCTTTGGATAATTAAGTTTCGTATACCCCAAGAATCTCTATATAATATTAACAACAAAAAAGATCTTACATTGTTCCTATAGGAAATTTATTATTAGTATTTCTCAAGTGATTTTCAATGTTGTTGCAAGAAGTAATTTCCTTTTGGAAACATGTACATGTGTAGAACATAGTTGTTATATACACAGAGTGAGAACAGGTGGGGAAACAATGATCTAGTAAGAAGCCATAGGTTGCTTTACTTGCACTGCATAAACATTCTTGATATCGGCTTAGGGTTGTACCAAGCAATAGCTGCACTCCAAAAGGATTGTGATTTTAATTCGAAAAATCGATGCAGAAACGAATTTCGAAAGCTCTACTGTTTGCTAAGTTTGCTATTGAAAACTGGATAATAAGTATCCAGTTCAAGCTGGTCCAGTATCTGCTGAGTAGCCCATAGATAGGAAGAGTGGCCTTCAATGAGATCGGTTACATCGACCTGCAGAGTTTTGATACAACTTAGAATTGGCACCTACAATCCCAGAAACAATCTGATGGAGAGAAAAATTAAAGGGAGACGAAAACTACTTACATTCTCAATCCCGGGAACATTAATCGGTTGAATTCCAGCTAATCCTTGCGTAAGTAGACTGTTTAAAATAACGGTTAGTTTCTAACTTTCTATGGAATAAAATTATTCAAAAACTATTCTCTTCAACCTATAACAAATTACCCTAGCATTCTTATTATTGAAAAAAAAGCTGCAACCTACTTAGAAGATGAATATCAAAATTGGATCATCAACGACTATTTAATCCTGGAAGGACAGCTGACTTAATTTTAAAATGTGCAGATTCTAGAGATAGTGACAGTTTTCAATGGAATAGGGGAGGAACCTTTGAGAAAGATAAATATATATATATAATATAAATGTTAAAGACACCTAGGAGAACTTATGAAGTGATCCCAGAAGTTCAACCATTCATCATCACACACATATTTTTGCCAGTTTATTGTTCATCAAGCATACCTCGCACGGAAAGCAATGCCAAGTATCCAGTCATTAGTGGAATAAGCATTAATAAATCTTCCAGCCACTATCTGCAGAATACCAGGAATTAGAAGAGAAATCCTAGAGATAATAAGAGTAAGCTAAAATAATAATTATCCAAGGGAAAACAGCAAGGGAGATGCATTCGATGAAAATTTTCCAATCACCTCTCTTGCAGCTTGCCAGTTCTGATCTTTAATTGAGATGGGTGCTCCAAGAAGAACAACTCTTTCTACAATTCCAGCTGCTGACATTCACAAGAACTGCATCAGGATCATTCTAGCAAATTTATGACTCTCATGAAGATCAACTGGTACTAATTATTACCATTTTGTTTATCCTTAGCCAAAGTTTCAAGACACTTAAATATTACCCGTGCTCCAAGTGAGTAACCTATTAGAGTCACAGGCCTGGAAGAGCCATAGAAAAACACAGAAATTAAAGAATTATCTTCATTAGAAAATTTCAAGGTACTGAATGGAATACCGGTACTTATTTAAAATCATGGCTCATATACCTGTTCCCCTGCAAGCCTTTCAATAACACTTCAGCTAGCAGCTTCCCTGCTTTATCTGACCTAGAAAATGGCAGAAGATAAAGATCTAGTTGAAAACTTAAAACTATACAGTAACATGTTTCTAATTTTATAATTTAGGCATTGTAATATAAGTTTGAGAAGAACAGAAAATGAAGTGCTGACTGAAACTTAAAAAGTACAATAATGAAGTGATAAGGTAACATTTCGAAGCCAATTTTGATGCCAGGACAACTTCATGATATATTTTCAACTACTCCTAAGAGTTCTGCATTACATATTTTCTTTTTCTTTTTTTCTTATATGCATTCTTCTCATCAACTACTTACTCCATTACATTACCCCCACAGTATTTGGACCAACTTGCCAACCCCTATATATTTCTATGCCAGTAAGTCCGAAAAGCCAAATCTATCAGTGTAGTTGACCCCTTTCAGAAACTGACTAAAGTGCCTCTTGTGTGGAGTACAGGCAAAGAACCACCCAACACTGCATTAAAGCAATTCAACAAAATGAAAGTGGAAGACAGTTCTTTCCCTCTTCTTGAAAATTCTGCTTACAGCCGAGAGACAAAAGTTTACCTGTTCACAGCAATTGTCCATTTGCTATCTATGAAATCAGCAGCTGCAACTAAAGTTGCTGGCCAAGCCAATGCTACTAAAAGTGTGCTTAATACAGTTAGCATTGCCCCTTGCGTCATTAGCTGCGTAGCCAGTCCTGCAGTAAATAGCAACAATCTTGGTATTATATATAATTGTTTATCACCATATTTACAACCTTAAGAGTAACAGCAAACATGAGGTTCCAAACCAATTACTTGAGGTAAGCCAATCCTGGATTGCAGTGCTCACTGCAATTAGATTCTTAGACTCCCACTGCAGCACATACCTAGAAATTTAATAGATTTGTGAGAGATGAACTTTCTCAAATATTTAGGTTAGAAATTTTAACATTGATGTTAGAAATTTTATACATAGACATAGACAAAATATTTATGTTAGAAATTTTATTACTCACATTCCACATTGATGCTATGCTTAACAAACAAGATTAATTACCCATAATTAATATAATATTATTCCTAGAGAGAACAATTTACACATAAAATAACTATAAAAGGCCATAACATGCAGCTAAGCCAGCTTCTTCCCATACTTTGATGCAACAGAGCCATTGACTTTGTTAACTGAGAAAGATCCTTCCAGAACAGTTATAGTCAAGATGCAGAAAAGATTGATGAAAAAAGGACAAAAACTAAATGATTCCACTAACGTGTTCACTAGATATACATCATCATGGCAAATTATTTTATAATCCAAAGAAATCATGAAAAAATCTCATCCATGTAGAGTATTAAATTACATAATGCATGTGTTCTACTTGAAATGTAAAATATCAACTTAGTTCTTATATAATTCAGCAGAAACAGAAAATTGAAGACTAGAAGTTCCCAACAAAATGGAAGGCGAATGGAAGTCTATACCTTTCCATGTTGTCAATTTTTCCTTCCCAAGGCCTTATAAAATCATCCTCGTCAAAAACAAATCCAGAAATCAAGATTTCAACAGCTAGCCGCTACAAAAAAATTGAATCACAAATAAAGTTCATGGTTATCAGTTAAACATATACAATTATGTTAGGCTGCAAGTGAGGAAGAGATCAGAAGCTCAAAAAAAAACAGATTCTCCCCTAACGGTTAAAGAAGGAAACAGCAGAAACTCACGCCTTGGTTATGGTTTTCTCCAACAGCCTTGAACTCAAATTCGTCAACACTTCCAATTCTCCGAGCCATTTTACTCCCTGTAAGTCCAGCTCCAGCAGCTGGGAGAACAATGTCATAAAAGAATAGGCAAAATAAGTTCTCCTTAGTTAACAACTACTTTTCCAAGTACAGGAAATAGAGGGAGTAAGAGGTTTACTTATACAAAGAAAGGAAATGTTGAGTACACCATCCCTTAGAACATAGAGGAAAGTAACGGATATGCATGACTTCTGAGTTCAAGTCAAGCTTACAGTCAACTATAATGACAAAGTTTCACATGCTCTTTCTCAAAACCCACTAAACATCTAAAAGATGAAAATCAGGACTGGCTTTCCTAACTGCTCTAACAATTGTTAAATTCAAACCAGTAGTTGATTTTAATGTAGAGAAAAACATTTTTGCCTATAATGAACCCAAAGCAGCATAATAGGTAGAGCCATGCATATGTTTAACTTGACCACAAATTAAGAAGTATGGAAGGGCAGAGGAGAAATGTAAAAATTATATGTGATACTTCTCCAATTATACACCATATAACATGTCAAATACAACTTCAACATAAGAAGAATTTAATACATATATCTACATTATCTAGCTGATTGAAAAAAATCAAATAGAGTCAATTTGTCTAAGATGTATGTTTTCTCTTAGCATAAGAACAAGAAATAATTTGATAAGGTAATGAGATTTTAAAGATGCATAAGGTATATACTTAATCATTCACCTCCAAATGATGCAGCAACTGCAACTGAACCAGCAATGCTTCCTGCAGCACTTGCAACTGCAGCAAACCCACTTGCTCCAATAACAGGAATGAGAGTTCCCAGTGTTGGAGCTAGAGCACCAAATCCAGCAGCAATTGCTGGGGCAGCTAAGCCTGTTGATTTATAAAAATATGAAATGAAAAGTTGACATGTCACAGAGATTATGAAATTGTTTGAAATAGAAATTTAATACTATTGAAAATTGTAAGAAAATATTTTGATAGCTCCATACCACCAGTAATGGCCAATAAAGCTCCTCCGGTTAATGCAGCTGCACCAATGATGCCGCCACGCTTCCATTTAGCCCATTTGCTTTCCTTTGATTTGGTTTCTTCATCCTTTGATTCTTCTGCTTTTCTTACAGCCATTGCAGAGCACGCGACCATCGTCTCAATTGCTTCCTAAAAAGTAAAATTTCCATTAACAGAAGACTACATAAAATGCAACTTTCAACTTAAAATCAGTAGAAAGTTAAAATCAGTACACATGCTTGAAAACCCATGCACTGGTAAATCTGGAATAGAAATATCAGGAATTCTTCCACAATTATTACACAACTTAGATAAAAGGCATGCAGTTAAGAGGGATTTGCACAAAGCGTAAGATACAAAATTTTTCAATAGAAAACAAAGTGTATGATAATACAATCGTCTTTCTAATTAATCTCATTTAAGAATGCAGGAACCCTTTTTTTATGTGGTGATATCTTACAGATGCCTGACACAAAAAAGAAAATGATAATAAATATTCAATAAAAATATTCATATTGTTGCTACTGTTAATAACACTATAATATCATATAAAAAGGAAAACAAGCAGCTGATATGAAATGACTAGTATCCAGACCACTTTTATCCACTTGATATCAAGCCATGTTGCCAGCAGTCGCAAAGCCACACGATGTCGAGCATCATAGCCCTTTCTTTGTCGAGTGCAATTTTTTTTATCTTCCGGTATGTCTGCCAGACAAGCAGAAAGAAGTACATACAGAACCATCACTTTCCTCTGATAACTAAGTGTCATTTCCTCTTCAAAGGGCTTCTCATCAAATTTACAGCCAGACACATCAGATATGTTTTCAAGGCCTGACACATTACTATCCATCTCCTGCTGAGTCTCCTCCAAGTGCATGTTTTCAGATTCAGACTGTGACTGCATTTCAGCAGTGGAACATTTCTCACGACATTCAATTTCATACTCACGATGTTTCTCCTTCTTAGACTTGGAAGATTCAGAAGTTGTCTCCATAGCATCTACGGTTACATCAACAGCTTTTGACAAAGCTAACCCGTACTCTGAACTTTGGGAAGAATTATCACCATCCTCTTCTGACAGTAACCTCAAAAACTGACAAGAATCACATTTACAGTAATTAAAAAGCAGGTAAGAGAAATGTAATGGTCTAACTTTAAGTAATGGACACTATGGCAAGTGCGGGGAGAAGTGGTAGGGAGCCAAAAATGCAGAAAATTATATCAAAGACTATCAGACTCTTTAAAACTACAATGTAAAGCCATCCATTGATTGAGCATAAAGCATTTCAGTCCCTATTTTCTTTTTTATAAAAAAGCAGGTCTGATTACTGCATAAACCCTTAATTGTCTTCTTTGGGATATTATGCTACAAGAGCCAAAAGAACATACAGCTCCAACATGATGCTTAGCTGGAGAAGATCCAGCAGTTTCCTCAAGTCCAAGCCATGCTGCGGAGTCAATCTCAAGAAACCTGTGCATGACAAGAAATCCTTCAATAATCAACTCTTGAACTAACATTTGCATACAAGTAAATAAAAAAAAATTACTTAACAATCTTTTTTGGTGTTAATGATGAGATGATGATCAGACTTAAAATTTGAAATCTGTACGCAATTCTATCAGAGAAACACTTTAAATGAATTTTTAGTTTCTCTATCTTTCGTCAGTGACCAAATTGAATATAATGTACTGGTGAGACAATAATCAATTAAGAAGTAAAGGAGTCAGATTATTACACTTACTTGCAAAATGATGTAGAGAGTTGCAATTTGATTACTAATTTGATCAGAAAATATAAAAAGCAATAATATTCATGATAAAAATTAAAAACCTGAAAACGGGACGGAGGAGACCGGAGTTTTGGTGGACCCAGAGGTCGGGGTCTTCGGAGATGGAGTCGCTGCTGCTACTGCTGTTACTGATTCGGTCATCGGCGGAGTCTTCTTGAGCAGGAGAGCCCAAAAGGAGGGTCTGGTGGATCTGAGCCTGGTGAAGAGCGATCGCGAATAATGCTCCGGCGGCGTACTTCTGAGTCGCGGCCAGAATTGACTCCGTTGCCATCACCGGAGTTTTTGTTTTTTTTTTTTTGTTTTTTACAAGAGAAGCGATTCTGCTGGTTATTGCATTGTGTTTGTTAATTATTTTGTTTTGGAGTTCCAAATTCCAATTATAATACAACGATTTTTTGTTTTTTGTCGTAATTGAAATGAAACCGCAATAAAATTTTCGCAGCTTTGAAACGTTACTGGAGGGGTTAATATCTTCTTTGTGAAAATAATTGGGTCAAATTTTTTGAAAATGTTGTACAAATTATAAATATTGAAAATTTAATCAACATTTTAAAAATATTGAGAATATTCAAAGATATTGGTGACGAGAAATATCATGATATTTCAATTAAAGTATGGATTATAACATCGTAACGTAGATGTGACGGTAAACCACCGAAGCAGCATCGTCTAGTTTTCAAGTAACCAAGTTGAGATACAAATTATGATCACCCGTACAATATATATAGAGGAAACAGAAGATATTATAATTCATGATGCCTATAATTTTTGAAGCCCTATGCAATATGCATATCCTAAAAGAAAATAAGATAAGCACATTGGCTTGAAACACTTTGTTATTACAAATAATTTGATTCTGTTTTGTTCACCAAAATAATTGGGATATATATTTCTAAAATTTAGATGAATCTCCTCCTAGTCATTCATAGTCTTCACTGGGAATAATTTTACATTCATTACAATTTCCATAAGCGATCTTCGAAACTACTAAACTATATAGTCTATATCCAAACGCTTACGAATTACTGATACTTCTAAGATGAGGAAGGTTAAATGAGCGCCTTAACGTATAGTACTTCCTAATACAAAATAATTGGTGCACAATTTCCTGAAAGCAATTGCCACGGACTCTTCAATCACGGGTGCCGGTAAGTACACGATGCTCCCTTCTTGCAAAATCCACTTTCGTAAAATTTACAAATCCGTTGCCCTTTGGGCATAGGTCTGTAAGAACCTCCTCCATTTCCAACACTATGAAAAGTCTGCCTGTTCAAAGCGGGCCTGCCCTTATCCCTACTAAAAATTTCCCTGCCATGTGAATCATATACTCTTTGACTGGAATATCTGTCCCCACCGTATCTTGGTTGACTTCCCCAAAGGGTTGGATTTCCCACAGAAGTGCTGCTCGAATTCATGCCTGTATGCTCTGGGCCAGTCCATTGGCCAATTCCCCAATCGGCATTTTCTCTAGCCAATCCTCCTAACCCAAAGTTCCCACTTCCCTGCACTACTCCCCGGTTAGTATTTGTAGTTTCGGATTCCACCCTCCATGTAGCGCTCGGGGCAGCCATTGTCACGGGTGGTAAAGGCCGCTGGTGATTTGAACCTGCTTCACATTGGTTGACAGAATCATCCCTGGGCTTTCTATCTTTCTCCGCCTTAGCACTTGTGGAAGAATGCCCAACAGAACTTTTTGGAGGCTCAAGAACATCAGCCTGTGATACTACAAGTTGCTCATCAGTCACAGTTGAATGCAATTGTAGATCGCTACTCGAGCTCATGGCATCACTTTTCCCTGGATCGGGCGTTGGGCTGAAACCGTCTACAGGACTAAAACAATCATTTTCAGAACCTTGTGTCAATTCAACTCCACAACGCAGAGCTGAAGTGGGAGAAGAAGCTAAGCGATTAAGTGATTCCATTGCTTCAACTTCAGCCAACAGATCAGAAACAGACTCATCAGCAGCCAAAGGAGTGAATTCATCAGGTTCAGTAACAACAATAATTGCCCGCCATGCTGCATTAGATGCCGGGTGGGATGGAGAAGTATGTGCTAGTTGACAATTTCCTGAAGTTGGAGTGGCAGCGTGATCACTAGCCATTTCAGTGGGTCTCAGAGAAGATGAAGGCAGGAGATCGGAGTCCCATTCCTCCACAGAAGGGTTTGCTGGAGTAGGAGAATACCTGCCCCATTCACCAGGAAGCTGTGGTCCAGCCCCAGCTGGACTGGAAGCAGTACTCCAGCTACGGCCTGAATCCTGCATAGGAGCATCTGAAGAGACAGATTGTTTCACTTCAGCGTCTTGATCTTTCAAGTCTCCATGGCTTGGCTTAGGAGGAGTGGGGCTGGGCAGACCTGAGAAGTCAATATCCTGATTCTCATCAGATAATCCAAGGGACTTCGCCAAAGCAACAAAACTGGAGTTGGAATCCCAGTTGTTCGAAGAACTATCTAAGGGTGGAGGTGGAGGTCTCCAGTTCTGCCCAGAAGATTGGCCTGAATTACCCTCACTGTCAACTTGTTTGTCACTACCTAGTCCAACATTGATTTGACCTTCTGCGGTCTTGTGTGAACCTTCATTTAGACTATCAGATTTCCATGTTTCACCTCCCTGATTTTCCTTTACTTGATGTGATACAGTTTCACATTGCTTCTCTGAAGGTGCAGGCGATGGAAGTAAATTACACTCTGGGTGCTGTTCAGACCAAGAATGATTACCTTTCAATGAATCCCCGCCCGGTAAAATATTTTCAATCTGTCCCTCGTTGGAATTGACAGCTGCAGGTTTAGCCAAATTGGAACAATGCGAGACCAATCCATTGCTCTTAACAGCTTCGTCATTACTTTCAGACTTGGCACTATCATCAATTTGCATTGAATTCAAGCTTCCATCAACTCTTTTATTGTCTTCGTGAGTTGTATCATCAACTCTTTTATTGTCTTCGTGAGTTGTATCGTCAAATCTTTTATTGTCTTCGTGAGTTGTATCGTCAACTTTTTTATTGTCTTCGTGAGTTGTATCTATACTCTTGCTGCACTCACCATCCGAGGTTTTACATCTATCATCAGAGATTGCTCTTACATCCTGAGGAAGTGAACAGCTGTCATGCAGCAACGGACCTTTAGGGCACTGACCATTCAATGCATCAGTCAGAAATATAGAGTCACCTTGCTTTTGATCTACCATCCAAACTCGCAGATCAGGAGGGAAATGTCCAATTTCATTCCATTTACGCAGCTGCACCAGGGCAAATGGTCCTTGAATCTTTCCAGTTGGATCCTGATAGTGCCACATTTTTTCTGCCTCAAAATTGGTAACAGATTGTGCCATGCCTGCAGAATTTGATGCTGGCGATTCTCCCAATGCAATCCCAGACAAGGATTCAGATCTTCCAACAGCACTATTGTTCACTAACCCAAATGATTCTTTTCCCTGCTTCTGTGGAGATTCATTCACTCCCTCAAGAATCCGGGTAGTACCATCTCTATCCACATAAAATGTGTTAGACATGTTTGTACTTCGCTCTAGAGTTGTAGTTGAATTTATTTGTGCCCTGCTTGCTGAATCACTCGAGGCATCGCCAACTTTTCGTGCAGAGATTGGCTCCCTCTCATTCCCACCAAAACTAGGGTTTCTTGGTCTCAATGTTTTAACTGCATTTACACCAGCAACATTTCCGCCCAAGTAATTATAATGGAGAAAAATAAATGATAAAAAAATTTCATATCCATAAGTCAACACTAGGTACCTCGTTTCTTCTCATCAAATTCTCCTGCATCATCTTCAGACTTATAATTTGGATCCATATTTGGGTCAGTATGTACTTCAGGAATTTCAACTAGCCTGCGCTTCCGTTCATCAGGCGAATTAAGGAGCTGCAACTTCTCTACACATTCTCTGAGCGTGCGACATGGTCAAGGAATACAAGATAATGTCTTCTAATGGCACATAATAAATAAGTGACATGTTTAATAAACTTGATTGCAATCTGAAAAGGGGTGAGATTGACAAGGTGGTAAAACAAGTAAAATAGGGAAGGAAAGATTTGACCCTAATCAGAATAGAAGATGAGGCAACTCATTTTCTTGCCACAAAAGCCATTCTGATCTTTCAAGCACATAGCCAGTCATCCATCTCAGCAGCGACAATCCAATTACATGTATTCTCAGGCAGATAAAACAATCTCTGGAAATTTTAGGGGAAAATACTACAAAATTGGGAAAGACATTTTAACCTGATAAACCCACAAAATAAATCATCTACCAAAAAAAAGGAAAAAACCGAAGAAACAGACAGTCAAAATCCATATAACTTTGTTTAGTTTTACTAAAGAAATATTTATACAATACAGGTGAAGTATAAATCAAAGTCTTAAAGTGTATGATTAATGTATACTTTTTGTTTAAACCCATTCTTTGTGTGTGAAATTGAACAAAGGCCAGCTACTGATCCCTAGTTAGGAGGTAACGAGCCCCTGGATTGTGTCTTAATCAGTAGGCTGAGCATGAGCATCAGCCAAATTACTGACAAATCCCTAATCATTTCACTTTAGTCACTTAAACCAGCTGGTACTCACTATTTTAAATCATTCCTTAAGTGTTTACTATTTGAAAATTTTGAACAAAATAGTGAAATAATTATATAATCTCATTATTCATATT
Organism: Acer saccharum; assembly: GCA_030490815.1. Lineage (NCBI taxonomy): Eukaryota > Viridiplantae > Streptophyta > Magnoliopsida > Sapindales > Sapindaceae > Acer > Acer saccharum. Next base: position 7,079,926 of record CM059868.1, read on the forward strand.
ACAACAAAATCTCTCAAGTGGAAGTTGTGAAATTGTAGCTTTGGTAAAATTAAATAATTGAAACACACGAAATATGAAAATACTCATGCATTAAGTATGCTTTTTAAATATATAGGGAACGATTTTCGTTCAAATAAAAATAACAGTGATTTGCAAAATTAGTTTTTATTGAATAAAAGTTCTGATGTTTGATATACTTAAATAAGAAGATATTCTTGTGGTTGTTCTGGACAAGTAAAGTTTCATCGGTTTCCCTTTTTTTTTTTGGTATATTTCCCAATACCCAGTGAAGTTGAAGACATTTAAAGTAAACACAAGTGAAGCACTAATAATTAGCATGGGGAATTTCAATAAGAAGATCGTAATAATCTCAAGCAACAAAGGATATTCCTTTCTGTGCCCATTTTCATTTGCTCGATCACGGAGATGATTAAGCCGCAATTTCTCTGATTCCAGCAACTAGAATGGAAAGTAGGAAAATGTAAAACGGCAGAGCAAGTTTAGAACTCGCAGTAAAAGGTATTTAAGAACAAACGATGGAAACAATTTAGTTATATATAAAAACACCTAAATTCTTAATCCATAAAGCAACCAGTTAAACCACACATTTGTATTACGAGTCACATATATGCCTTAGGATGGGGAGCAAAAGAACTTACTTCATTAACTCTCAGTGCCTGCAATGTCACTGCTTTCTCCTGAATCTCACCCTACAATCAAGCACATTGTCCTTCGGAAATGGGAATACAAAAATCCAAGCATTAAAGTAGATGTGAATATATACGCGCACTTACCACTGTGAAGCTTTTGATGAGTCCAAATTTAATACATTGGCGTAACCGTTTGCATTCTTCCTGAGAACAAAATAAACACGTTAAAACAAGAGGAAATCCGGGGTATTTCATTCAACAAGGCTTCAAATTACTACAGCTGACTAGAAATTTAATCATTGCTGAAAAGAAATTGTGAAAATAATCACGTCATGCTCTATTTATGAAATACATCTAATTTATATTACCAAAGATATTGTGAATAATACTTGCAAAAAAATTTAGTCGATCATTCATGATAAAGTTTACAAACATGTGTCCTCTCACAACAATCTGCATGGGGAACTACGGAACACTTACATGAAAGAGTAGCTAGGCTTGAAGACACTTTCATATCTCAAACCTATATTAAATTAAATATCATTGGCTCTTCTTAAACCCTCAAGTCTTCCTTCTGTTCGCGCTGTCTACCAGCTAGTACGGAAAACTATATGACTGAATCGCAATATGCTTTGGATATAAATCCCATACAATTTGTATACACATGCATTTTGGGTGCATGTTTTCAGTTCAGAAATCCTTTTCAGGAAAACATTAAACATTGATATGATTATTTAACATTAAATGTTTTTAATATTACACAGAGTATTTCCAAAAAATAATTAATAACTGCTATTGAAGTGAGAAAAATTAAGACATGTGATATTACCATTTATTCATATCATTATCAAGGAAATTATCCTTTTCTAACAACTTAGAGACTCTAACAGGTTGGAAATTAGGACAAATAAGAATTTTTTATAACAAACAAGAAAAATATGTAGTCAAGGCAGTCAGTCAAAGCACCTCAGAGAACTCCTGATTTGAAATCCCATCCATTGAGACCACTTCTTTCTTATTTAAATTTGAAATTTCAAGCATGACATCTGTTGCTCTTTCTCCAATTTTATACGGTTCAGTCGCCTTGCTTGTACCTGTTCACAAAAGGCAAAAGCTTCAACATAATTACAATTCTGCATATTGTATGTTTTGCACTTAGAAGGAAAATTTAGGAGCATCATTTTTTTTTTGTCTTCCTTCAAACAACTTAAAGCATCGGTTAACATAAATGTATACCTATTACTTGTACAAGCCTATACATATCTTGCTTTTGATCACTACCAGGTATTTTTATCCGCACCATTGAGCCAACAACCTTGTCATGGAATTTGTCAGCCTCACTGATAAGGCTCTCCATTGAACTACGTTTTAAGTATATCAAGTTAATGTTGTGAGCATCAATCGCTGCATATTCATCTAGATTAGCCTGAGCTCCTTTGTTATCAGCCTTTTTACGTGTTTTGCGTCTCTTATCATCTCCTACTATTGGCTGGTTATCATTGTTTGCATTGGTCTCCACCTGGCTAGCAACAGTATCAATAACTCCTGTAATACATGGAACAGCCGAAGATTTTTCTTGACTAAGAAAGTGATACTCAAGAAGCTTTAGCATTTCAATGTGGCCCACCCGTTCTTTTCCAAACAAATTACTAAGCCTCACATCACAAATAATTTCACATTTTCTACTAGGATCTCGAAGATTGTTTTTCTTTATATACTCCAGGAGAAGAGCCTGGACATCAAACAAAGACATCACTGATGTATCACCATATTTCATATGTGTCACAAGCTCCAAGAGCTCATTCGTTGCCCATTTTTCGCCCTCTGGCAAATGTTTCCCTTTATCAACACTTGACTTTTCCGTACTCGGAGAGTTCACCTTGTTGGAAAACTCCAACTGGTGCTTAGTTTTTCTTCTTTTCGCATGATTTATTTCCGAGTATCCACCAACATTTTCTGAACTAGAACGTTTGTTATAATTAAAATCATAAAGTTTCCCAGAGGATTCCCTCCTTGAAACCATAACAGCAGGTGGTTTCCAAGGATTTTTAGCTTGCGTGAGTTCATCTAAAGTTAAGGATATCTTCCCTTTCAAGTAAATCCAGTACACCTTGAAGAGATACTCCCAGCTACTTGTGTCATCAAAATCCACTTGAACCTGTATCAGTTATATACAAATGGGAGGGTACAAAAATGACTATCAGATGGTCAAGAAAAAAGAATCAACTAAAGAAACAACAAAGAATAGGCACTGCATTCAAATTTGGCATGTAGCAAGTTAACATGCAGATGATGGGTACAAAATAATAACTGTAAGAAGAAAAGTAATAAGAATCCAGGGAAGAGGAAGATTCAACCAATCTCAAAGAGTTCTTGGTCTTGAAGGTTTATGAATTCCTATTTGAAATGTAAACAAGCTATGAAAGTTCAGATCAAAGAACAAACTACTTGAAGAGTAAAATGAATTAGAAATATAAATCGGCTTACTTTTTCTTGGCCTCCTATCGTAATATTTTCTATCAGCATGATAGTTCTCATACATATTCCGCAAAATCCTTTGTTCCCTCGCACACAAACAAAATCAGCATCCTTAGTGCATCCTTTGCACAAAGAATATGTACATGTATAACACAGATAATGCGAAGCCTTCTGACAGCTGCTACATATATGCCAACCTGAGATCCATGAAACAACAAATTAACATTCAAACAATCACAGAAACAATCACAGAATCAACGCTTAAGTTAAATTTTTATCTAGAATAAGAAATCAAGTTGAAAAGGTTCCATAAACACTGACAGCGGTCAAAGTGACTTCTGAAGTAAATCAAGAATTCAAGTAAAAACCTCGGGACATCAATCGAACACATATTGCATACATAACAGCAAATAATTGAGCTTGTGCATTAAACAGCATTAAAATAAATACTATAACAAGCAAAGCTCGCATCAAAACTGTCATTACATCGAGATCGAATGAAACACATTGCATAAATAACAACAAATAATTGAACGTGTGCACTACAGCATTAAAATAAATACTATAACAAGCAATGCTCGCATCAAAACTGTCATTACATCGAGATCGAATGAAACACATATTGCATAAATAACAACAAATAATTGAACGTGTGAACTATACAGCATTAAAATAAACACTATAACAAGCATAGCACAAATCAAAAGCTATCATTACATCGACATCAATTAAAATAAATTGCATACATAAAAGCAAATAATTAAGCTCATGCATTAAATAACATTAAAATATAACAGAGAATGCCCGCATCAAAACTATCATTAATTATTGACATACACACGCATTAGAAAACTTACACCCAAAAATTGAAAGTTCACAGCAACAAAGATAATCAAAAGTATAGAAGTATTTAGAAGAAAATAGTGAAACTGCACACATAGTCACATACCACAGTTCCATTTTGCTTTCGATTGAAAGAAAGCCTCGTCCCGCTTGATACAGGATGGATGATAAGCTTTAGGACATCCCCTAAATATAAATTGCAAATGCCAACAATTAAATGATCATTAACTAAACAAAATTGAGTTCAATTATGATCAGTTAAAACTAAATTCGCTTTTACATTAGCTATTAAAAGCCTCCAATTCGAATAAAGCTCCTTTTATTTACTACATTTCTTGGCAAAAAAAATCGATTATATAAAAATCCAAACAAACAAGCTAGAAATAGAAAACACTAACTTGCGATCACATAACACAAGACTGCCACCATCGAAGCAAATAAAACAAACGTCCTCTTCCTCGTCTGTCTGTTTCCTCAGCTGAGGCCGAGGCAGAGGATGCGCCGTCGCCGTCGCCGTCTTCGCCTGAACTCTTGGCGGCCGGCCGCGCTTCCTTTTCGCCGTCTCCACAACTTTGACCTCCACATCAACTATACCACTACCAGCTCCTCTCACCGCCACGTCAGCATCTCTAACGACCGCGTCCTCCGGAGCTCCGGCCGGCTGCGAATCGGCCGCTCCTCGGATATCATCGCAGTGATCGACGCTCGTGAGCTGGATTTCTCGTAAACCATCGTCAAAATTCTGCTGTGACGGAACCTCCTCTTGAAGACTCGGCTTGTAGAAACTTGACTCCCGTTCCAGCTCCTGAAACAGCTGCTGCTGCTGTTGTTGCTGTTCTCGATGATGATGATGTTGTTGTTCCATGATGAAATCGGAAAATTCCAATTAATCTGACGATTTTTAAAAAATAAATAAAAAATCGAGGTTCGTTTAGAGAAACCAAAAAAAACAAAAAAAAACAAAAAACAAAATATTGGAAAAAAAAACCCTAGGTTTTGTTGATTTTGAAAATGAGCTGTGGATGTGGTAGTGGGCAGATGGAAATGGACTGACGCGACATTGTTTTCGTATAAAGTGAAGAGAAATTTCTTATTGTAGCTGTTATTGTGGGCAAGTTAAGAGAAGGAGGACACTTGTTGTTGTGGTGAGATATTACGCACAAAAATAAATAATTAAATAAATAAATAACGGTCTAAGACCACTGGTAAGTATTTAACTACTTATGGTAAATTGTATATACTTTATAATGATTTTAGTCTGGATTTCACCGGCATTTACACTAATTAAGAAGGATCAGGTCTGGATTTACCTGGATTTACACTAATTAATAAGGTTCTTATATGAATTTCACCTGGATTTAAACTAATTAAGAAGGTATTTAAATTCATTTTTCTAATTCAATTGCATTTACTCTAATTAGGAAGATTTTGGTCTGGATTTCACCTAGATTTATACCAATTAAGAAGATAACCGAATTCATTAGGATCGACCTTTATTTCACCCAGATTTATAATTTTATACTAATTAAGAAGGTATTTAGATTCATTCTTGAATCTAAATTTTATTACTTTTACTAATTTAATGACATCTAAAAATAAAATCAGTCAATATTTTTTTTACTCAGACAATGTACTCTTAAAAATAATAATAATAATAATAATAAAAATAAAAAATAAAAAGATTTGTGGTGATTTGTCCATCTTTACTTGGTAATTAGTGTAGACGAAGAGGAGTTTGAAGAGTCAAACGCGGCTATTGAGAGCGTTTGATTCTTCAACCTGTAGTGTCTATTCGTATTGACAACCACGTGGGTAGTGGGTAGAGTTCCATGGAAAGAGAAGAGAAGAGACCAATAGACCATTGGGGAGTGAGTGGGGACCACGCTCCATTGAAATTTTTTTTTTTTTTTTAATTCAAATGCTTTAAACATGGTCGAGCTCTCGTACTCGTACGCACCCAAGACAACTTTTTTTTTTTATTTTTAACTTTTTTGGATCGGCCCTCTATAAAGCTTTTTGGTTTTTGTTTTGGTTTTTGTCTCCTTTCATTAATGGGATGAGATAGAGTACGTATCTTACTGAGATTTTCATGAGTCTACTACTCTTTTGCTTCTTTTTTTTTTCTTTTTTTCTTTTTTTTTCTTTTTTTTTTTCTATTAGTGGTGTTAATAATGGGTTAGGTTTGGTTTGATAGTTGATTGAGAATAAAGTATATTAAGCAAAAGAGCATTTTTTATTCATTAATTTCGAATCAACCCCTTTTGATTTATTCAAGTCAATTCTCTTTGGCTTTTTAATATATGTATAGATAATAGGTTCGTTGGAACTTACGAGATCTATCATTATAAACAAAAAGGGGTTTCACCCTAAACTTTACGATTTAATCGGTAATTGTGAGACTTGAATCCATATCAAAAAAGTTGCAATAAGAAACATATTAAAACTATGTTAGATCAATATAGTGAAATAATAATCAAAATGGTTATGGTATATAAGAATCAATACTGATATTAGGCATACCAAATCGTTAACAAGAGAGAAAAGTACATGTAACAAACCTCATATACAAAAGAAAGCGAAAAAGGAAAACCCCTTATAAAATGAAATCGAGAAACTTTCGGCATATTGAGGATGAGATCTTTTCACGTATAAGAGGATATTTTGTTTCACTAATATAGAAAGAGATGGACCGTAATCAAATATTCGCCATAAAATGAACATCTTATTACTTTTTCAAAATCACAACTTTGTGGTGTGGGTGTAAATAACTTTACTGTTGAGCCAACCTTATCTTGTCGGTTTTAACGGTATTGATGAATATAACAATGGTACTGCTATTTTGATAATAAATAGTAATGACTTAAAGTGTTATTATTTCAAAAAAAAAAAAAAAAAATCATATGTATTTCAGTTCTCATTAACATGACGACTCAAAATTTGTAATAAATCTAAAATAAATGAAATAAAAATTTTAATTGTTATTATTATTATTATTATTATTATTTGTTGCCAATTATCCTAGTCAAGTATGGTAGACCCTAGACGGTGAAAAGTTAATAAAAAGGACACTTTATTGATAAGGATTTATTAAAGTCAATTATTGCTTCTGTATAATGTATCCAACCTATAACCTGACATGTTGTCTATCAATAATATATCACTGGAAAAAAAAAAAAAAAAAAAAAATTAAATGGTTTTGACTATCTGTTTACAGTCGTGGAACATGTTGGACCTCAGTTACTTTTTTTTCGAATATTTACATGAATGTGTTAAATCATGTGTTCTGATTCAATGTATAAGAAAGCGGAAAGTAGAAATAAATGTCAAAAACAAGCACAATGTCCTGGTCCTTCACGAGTCACCAAAGCAATTATGCCACCAAAGGAACAAGATAAAATATACACGTATTGGGCAACTACTAAGATATTTTGTTATAAATAAATAATAAAAAATCAAATACCAACTAGGTTAGGGTTCTATCGCTATCACAATCCGGAATACAACTCAGGTATTCGAAACCTTATCATAAAAGCTAAAAATAATATTAGATTTTTAACTAAAAACAACATCGTATTAAAGTCATAGATTTTAGCAGATTCATGATTTTATTTTTTATTTTTTCAAACTTGAACACGATTCAGGTTTGAATTTAACACTAAAACCTATCTACGAGTTCGATTAGCAAAACCCAACAATCCCCACGGTTTAGGTTTCGGTGGATGATTACATATTTAGGTGAAATTGTCATTACCTATATATTTGAAATATTTATGCCCTTGAGTATGTAATAAATTTAGGTAAATTTAGGAGAGCTTCTTTTGACAATTCAATTTTTCCTTTTTACACTTCTTTCTAAAAACTCTCCATTCTTAAAAATTAAATTTTAAAAAATTCTAAAAACACTTCATTTTGTTACAAGATTATTCTTTTTATCTTTTTTGAATTAAATTATTAAAAAAAGAAATTATCTCTCTTAAATCATTAGATTAATTATTACATATTAAATACTCTCTCTTAAATTTTTAATTACTATATTAAACTTTCTCTTCTCCAATATATATATATATATATATATATATATATATATATATATATATATATATATCTAATTTTCTATTTCCATTCTTTCTCAAGCAAGACTAACAGTTAAGAAAAAAAAAATAATAAACTTACTAATAAGCTTGATTTTTAGGAATCATATGTATATATATATTAAAAAAAAAAAAACTCAAAAAATAAGTACCTTGTTTTTTTTTTTTTTTTTTTATAAAAAAAAAATTGAAATATGAAAATGCTTTTTGTTACTCTTGTAGGTATGTGATTGCCTGGAGAGCTTTAATTCTTTCATTAATCTTAGAAATTCTGAGTTTAATCGAATCTAATTGAAACAATTCAAGTTTTCATATATATATATATATATATATATATATATATATATATATATTTTTTTTTTGAAAATTGACTTTTAATATATATATATATATATATATATATATATATTATTGTTAGTAAAAAACTAAAATATTCATAAGTTTTTTTTTTTTTTTTCCTTTAACTATTAATCAGAGATTGATAGAGAAAGTACGGAAATATGATTTTTTTTTTTTTTTTGGTTGAAAAAATGGAGAGAGATTAATTAGAAGAGAGTGTTTAATATGGTAATAACATATATAAGAGAGAGAGTTTAATACGTAATATTCAATATAATGATTTAGGGGAGAGAATTTTTTTTAATAATTTAATTAGTTTTGAATGTCTTTAAATTTTTTTTGTCTTTTTTTAGTAATTTTAATTTAGGTTAAAATTGTCATTAATAAAAAAATATTTAAATTAGAGTGTGAATAGATAATTTGTGGATTGTAATGAGAAGTTCTCTAAATTTAGTCTTATGAGATGCAAATTCTTGACATATAGGCATAGAGAACCAATTGTCAATATCCTAAACTAAGAGCTTGTTTGGTTGGGTTTTTGAAAAACCTCTATTAGTAAAAGATTTACTTATAGTAGATCTATTACAAATAGAGTTTTTGAAAATAAATTTATAGATGTTTGGTTGGTAGAATTTTTTTTATAAAAAAAAAAGGTCTATTTGAAGAAACACCTCTTCATGAGCTTTTGTCTAGTAGAGGTTTAAACTCTACTAGCCTCTACCCAGTTTAAAATAAACAATCTCAAAAATCTAACCAAACAACTATAAAAAACTCAAATAGACGTTGGTAGACATTTTGAGCCAATAGAAAGCTCAATCAAACAAGTACTAAGATTTTGATCATTTACTGTGCAGATTTGAAGATAATATTTTACATTTAAAATAATAAAAGTAAAATAAATAAATTTCAGCTATTGATTACACATCTCACCAAATCTGTATAAGTCAGGATAAAAATAAACTCAACAGAGGATTTAAATTTCTTAAACTAATATTAAATTTTATCCAACATGTGCGTTATGGTTGGTTTCATTTGTGGGTGATGTTAATATGTACCACGAGGAGCATATTAATAATTTAAATCTTAATAAATAAATAATATTCTTTGAAAGATATATTTTTTATATGTTTTAACGCAATATATATATATATATTTATTTTTAATTCTCAACGTGTGTATTTTATTTTTTAAGTATTACTATTACAATTGGACCATCCCGCTAATAGAATTTTTCAAATCTTGCATGTGGACCACTAGATTTATATGCTTTGATTCAAGTGTATATACATTTGTCGGTACTTCTCTATAATCAGTGGCCCACATGTAACGCACTGATAAACTTATATCAATGTGCACTGACCAAAACGGGACTGGTCCTACCAATATCAGATAATACATATACAATCTGGATAGTTACTCTCACTCTACAAATATTTGTAAAATACGTATGGTGAGACTTAAACCTCCCACCATCACCGTAGAAGGGATGTGTATAACCGTCTCTACTAAAAGATGATGTGCTTCTCAACGTGCGTTCCAAAGCTACGTATTAACATTTTCCTTCTTCGTTTGTATACCATAAAAGTTAGAGATAGCATGACACACGTTGTATCCAATCACATTAAAAAATAAAAATAAAAAAAATACAATATGATCATAACAAAAAATGGGTGGCTTGGACGGTGATAAACTGATAATGAATTAAGGATGGTGTGAGACTTTGAGTTACTGGTCCTTGGAATTTAATGCAATCGATGATCAGCATATGTTGGGCCATGCCTTGGTTTGCTTACAAGAATATTTGTGGGCTTTAAGTAACTCTTGACACGTCGCTATAACCTGTTGGAGCAACAACTAATGGGTGCATGTACAATAACTCGGACTTTAAGAGGGAGAGGCATTCAAACCTATAGCTTCTTGGTGTAGGTGTGAGAGGTAAACTACTATAGCCATTTATTACGTGAGAGCTAGGGTAGACTGTAGAGAGCCCTGCAAGTTTTGTCTAAAAGGGTCATTAAGCTAAAATAAAAGATCTAGGGGTATACCACTTTGGCCACTTCTTTTATCAGAAATGTGTTAAATATCAACAACCTTTTGTTATTCTTTTTAAAGTGATAAGTAGATATGAATGCATAAAGTAGGAATATAAGTTTCACTAGTTAGTAAGTACACACACCCTACCTACTTCAATTTTGTGAGTATCCAAACGGGTAATTACATCTTTTTACATGAAACAATGCAGTTTGACCTTTATTATGAAATGAAAAAAAAAAAAAAAAAAAAAAAAAAAATCTCATAAGTAAAGGACTGAAACTAGAAATGCGTTAATATCAAAACTTTTCATTATTCTTTTTTAAATGAAAAGTAGGCATTTACATTAGAATAGAAATACAAGTCTCAACTAGAGATGCACATTTTTCCTCGGGCCCCAATTCCCCGCGCCATTTGGGATTTTTTTTTGGGGGGGAAAATGGGAAAATGGGGGGTGGGGGATGGGGGATGGGGGATGGGGATGATTTTCATCCCCAAATTGAAATGGGGATGAGGATGGGGATGGGGGGACCCCTCCCCATCATCATTTCCCCATTCCCCCCACAATTATGTTGAAATGGGGGACCGTCCCCCATTTCAACATAATTGTGGGGGAAATGGGGAAATGAGAATGGGGAGGGGTCCCCCATCCCCATTTCCCCATTTCCCCCTTTCCCCCAAACATATATGAATATAATTATAATATATATTTTTAATTTTTTTGTTTATTCTTTGAAAACTCTAACTCCCTAAGTATATATACATATTTTATATAAAATGCACTAATGAATTTTATTTTGTATTTGTAATGAAATGTTTATTTTTTTAGTTTAATTTGTAATTTTTAGTCAAATGGGAAAATGGGGAAAACGGGGAAATGGGAAAAAAATGGGAAAAAACGGGGAAAATGGGGAATTGAGGATGGGGATGGATATAGGTCCCCCCAAAATTCCCCATCCCCATTTTCCCCAAATGGGGAAATGGGGAGAGAGACCTATATCTATCCCCATTCTCCAAATGTGCATCTCTAGTCTCACCTCTCATTTCAACCATGAGAATGTACCCACCTATCTAGAAATACAAGTCTCCCTACTTTTGACATTTGTAGGACTCGAGCTACTGATTTAGAAGTCATTTAACGAAATCCTGAAATCGTCAATTTACCTGTTGAGTTACGCCCCTAGAGACAATCTACTCTATCGTACTTATTATTGTCTTTACAAGTTGTTAAATATGAAATAATTTTTATAATAGTTTTTTGGGATGATAGATTACTTTTATCTTTCCTTGGAAGAAAGAAAAAATGTTATTGGAGCAAACAAAAAATATGGAGATGATGCTGATTTATATTGACTAATTTCAACAAACAAAAAAAATTGTATACAACATTTTAATACAATATCTAACATATGATTTAAAATCTCATATATCAAGTTATTATAAGAATCTAGGTTGTTTTAACTAAAAATATAAGTTACTGTATAGCAATATATATATATATATTTTATAAGATGAGTTTGGTTCGGTGGTAAATCTTTCACATCTACTGCACATATTATGGTTCGAGTCATGTCCCTTACCTAATTTCAAAATATTGTAATAATTTAAAATAAATAATTAGTAATTTATTTTTTTTTTTTTGGTCTGAAAATAAAATCATCAAATTTTCAACTGTTACAGTGGTACGGATATTCGTCTAAATTTAGAAAGTAAAGGAATCCTTGTAAGCAGAGTTAAGTGGGGTCCGATTATCCATGTGATGACGTGTCGTGAGACAATAAAACAATCAAACGGTGCCGTGTAAAGGAGGGTTTGGATTGTGTATATATGCATTCAAGTATACACCCGTTAGTTGCTTTCGCGAAACTAACGGAGATTTTCCAAAAAACCGAAGAAAAAAAGAAGAAATCGATCAAAATCGTGACCCGAATACTCGAATGTCGCATCAGAAACCCAGAAAACGGTGCGAGGGCACAGCCATGGGTGCCATTGTTCTCGATCTCCGACCCGGTATCGGTATCGGATCCTTCTCTCTCGGTAATAACTAATTAATTTTTCAATTTCTTTTTATTGTCGATTTGATTCGCTTCTCGATCGTCTGAAATTGATTGAATTCGACTTCGGATTTTGCTATTTCGTTTGTATATGTATTTTGTTTGTGTTGATTGTTGTTGTTGTTGTGAATTTTGTTCCAGGGATGCCGATATGCGAGGCTTTTGCACAAATTGAACAGCAGCCTAACATTTACGATGTTGTTCATGTGAAGTACTTTGACGAGGTTTGACTAAGAAAAACAAATTCTAGTTAAAACATTTTTGCTCTCTTTTTGATTGAGACTGTATTTGAATTGATTATGATTTTAGGTAGAACTGTGACGCAGTTAAAAATTGTTGCATTCACTAATATTATTGCCTGTTTTATGTAGGAGCCACTCAAGCTCGATATTGTTATCAGCTTTCCGGATCATGGTTTCCACCTTCGTTTCGATCCTTGGTCTCAGGTATTTTTGTGTGTGTAGATTGTCGGTTATTCATTTCCTTATTTTTGTATGTTTTGCTTGTCATTTATTGTTATTCAGTCATTACCTGTGTGTGCTTTTATCTGTAAAATGTAACATCTGTGATTTAACTTGGAGTTTGTATCAGAGATTACGCCTTATTGAAATTTTTGATGTCAAACGGCTTCAAATGCGCTACGCGACTTCTTTGATTGGGTGGGTTATCATAGAATTTATGTTTTATACCTTAATACTTCAACATTTATTATTGAGTATTGACCTGTATGCCCAATTCAGGGGACCATCGACTCTAGCTACTTTTGTAGCTGTATATGCACTTTTCGGGCCAACATTTCCCGGAATTTATGATAAAGATCGAGGTGTTTATATGCTATTCTACCCGGTATACCTTTTATGCGTAATTAGTGCTTTATTATATTCTTGCAAATACGTTTTCTCTGCTTGCATTTGTATGATGTATATATTTTTCAGGGTCTTTCCTTTGCTTTTCCAATTCCCAGCCAGTATACAGATTGCTGCCATGATAGAGAAGGTACTAATATACTATTTTCTATCTCATAAACTACTTTTACCTAGTCTTCAACTTCCAATTAATTAACATCATCCCTATTCTCTTGAAAGCGGAATTGCCATTAGAGTTTCCTGATGGCACTACACCAGTTACATGTCGGGTCTCTATATACGATGGTTCTACAGACAAAAAAGTTGGTGTTGGATCGTTAATGGCTAAGGCTGTTGCTCCTCCTTTACCTCCTGGAAGCCTGTACATGGAAGAGGTGCATGTTAAGGTTTGAATTCTTTCCTATTAAGCCTGACATTATTTCTGTTTCATTGTTTTGACATAGTAGTCCTGCTTAGCTTTCATCTTAAGACATCCAGACTAAGAAAATGTTTAGTTGCCCTCATTTACTACAATGCCCGGATATAACAGAACTCCGTTTTTGCATTTTCAGCTTGGGGATGAATTGTTTTTTACTGTTGGGGGTCAGCATATTCCTTTTGGTTCATCACCACAGGTAAATCTGATCTTTCATTAAGGTTATGCTATAGTCTGCAACTTTTTGGATTTTTTTTTTTTGTTGTTATTATGTAGCTTTGCCTTGTTGGTGTATGCCTTGTCTATACTTTTGCTAAACTCCCTTTGTCACCCCCCTACCACATCCAAAATAAAAGAGAGGAGTTTACTTTTACTCAGGGACTAGTATTGTTGATTTATTTTTAAAACTTGCATTTGAGGAGTTGGCAAAGTTTGAGATAAATCATCTTTTGCTTTACACTAACCAGGTAGAATGGTGTTGAATACCTCGTTCCTCAAGTGCAAAATGAATGCATTTGGTTGGATTTTGTCAAAGAAACTGGTGTTTAAACTTTCCCAGGTCATTGTTTCTCTCCGTGAAGTTTAAATGGTGAAATTTTCAGGATTTTAGAACCTCTTGCTGCATAAATGCGTTAGCATTTGAGAGCTTGTTGGGACTTGTAATTAGTTGTGACTGTATTTTGGAGTTTTTTTTTTTTTTTTTTTTTGGACAAACTCTTTACTTAAAAATGCTTTATGAATGAGCATAATTGAAAACAGCTGTGCAGGTGAAAAGGAACAATAAACATTTTGGAGCAAATGTTATTTTTTATTTTCTGAGTTGTTGTTTGGCAGAACTTGTGATTTAGCCATTAATGTTAGTTTAGAGGATTTTACGCCATATATATATTTTTTATGTTAGTTTGACTTTTATATTATTGAAGTGGTGTATATATTAGTGATTAGTGAATACTTGTGTGTCAATCCACGTGACAAGCCCAAAAGTCTGGCCTTACATGTAAGGGATGTGTTAGAGCTTAAATAGTAAATACTAATGTTTGGCCATTTCCAAACAGTTTAAGCTTTTGAGTTTAGTAGTTACTAAAACTTTTACTCATTTGCTATCCTTCAGCATGTTTGTGCTCAAATAATTGATGATGTTAATACTATGTTGTTACACACCTGCCTATATGCTCATTGCTTCCCTTTTGATGCAGGATGTGTGGACTGAACTAGGCCGCCCCTGCGGAATCCACCAAAAGCAGGTACTCTTGAGTCACTTGCTTAAGCACATGTCAGACTCTTTTAAGCTGGTTAGACATGTTAATGTTGACTTTCTTAGCTTTATAGGTAGATCAAATGGTTATTCACTCTGCATCAGACCCTCGACCACGGACGACCGTATGTGGTGATTATTTCTACAATTACTTTACTCGTGGTTTGGACATCTTATTCGATGGCCAGGTATCTTTTCCTGCATGTCTGTGTTTTATTGTTGTAAATGGTTTAATTTCCAGTGTTGATGATGTGCATAATTATCTTGGCTCTAAGAAGTCTTTTTTTTCTTTCTCTGGTTTTGCAGACTCATAAAATCAAGAAATTTGTTCTGCATACAAACTATCCTGGTCATGCAGATTTCAATTCATACATAAAATGCAATTTCGTTATCTCCGGTTCAGACTGTAAGTTCTTTTCTGTTTAAAAGGTTCGACAGGAGTTGTCAGCAGAGAAATCATGAACTTTATCCTCTTTTCTCATCTGCAGTTGAAGGTTCTTATACAGAAGCACATAGTGATAAGAACAGGATCACACCAAGCACAAAATGGGAGCAAGTGAAGGTAAGCTTTCAAACCCGGTTTGTTTTGTGATATTAATTGGAAAAGTTTATACTTTTGAGCAGAGAAAGTAGATGAAGAGAAGCATGGGTATCGTTATACCGTTAAAAGGGCTCATTATAATTTGTCTTTCTATCAGTAGTTCAATACCTTATAGTTTTAAAGAAAAAGTTTATGAATTTCTGTTTATAGTTCCACCTTTTACGATGAAAGTAAATCATGAAGGTGCAATAAACTGCTTAATTTAAACACTTTGATCATAGATTTTAGGTGTCTATTTTTCTTTCCATCATCAATTGCCATTGGCAATATGTTTTCCATATTGGGTTTTTTTTCCTCCTCCATCCTTCCTTTTATGTCGAGAGATGAATCATTGAAGAAATTTTTATAAAATACAGTGTTGTGTCCTTTGTGTTTATATGTGTGTGCACACATGCACCTTCACACTCACTATCACATTACTGTTGGTTTGTTTGCTTGTGCTCTCACTGTATGTTGGTTCCTAGTGAGTATCTAATTGGACGATGGTTATAACAAAGAGTAATACTCAACTGCAGGAGATGCTTGGGGACTGTGGCCGAGCAGCTATCCAAACACAAGGATCAGCTAGCAACCCTTTTGGATCTACTTTTGTTTATGGCTATCAAAGTATTGCATTCGAGGTGAGCAATCGATATGGTCTGATTACCTAGAATTTTGATTCTTCTGCTAACTCCTGGATGCAACAGTCATTTGCTGATTTCTAGTTTATGGCATGTTTTGGAATACTGCTTACGAATCTCTCTGTCGGTATGAGCAGGTGATGAAAAATGGCTATATTGCGACCATAACCCTATTTCAGTCTTGATTGTTATTATTTTCTCTGGTATGTTGCTCTGGTGAACCCCATTTATTTAGCAGTGCCATATGTTATCTAGTTCTCAGTCATTCTATATTTTATTATCCTTCAAGTGACTGATGTGCACTAGTGTGCCTCAACAAGGCTCCCTTAGGCTATATAAGTCCGAGCTTCTTATGAAATTTTGAGTAGTACGATCTTCCTCAGCTTGATAAATTCTAAAGCCAGTCCTATTTTCAAGTTACTACCTTTTTGTGTCCTAGTAACTATTAGAATTGAGCATCTGTACAAATGCTGCTGATCATCGTAGTTGATTTTCTTTCTGCATCGGTTTGATTCTTTTTCTGAATTGCCTCAGCTGGATGGTCCCGCTTTGCAAGGAGCAGTTGCATATGTACAGTTGTGTGAAAGTCCACAAATAATGCTCGTAGCATCGTATAAAGGAGAGGGCAGAGATAATTGTACAGCTATGTATTGATTTGTACAGTTATTCATAATTTAGTCCACAAATACGCGCTCTTTCATCGTTCTTTAACTCTACTGTCTGCTATTTGTTATTGAATATATAGAATTCATACTCTATATGACTATATGCTAACGGTGCTTTCCTCCACCAATTGTAACATCCTAATACGGTTAAATGGTAGTTTGTGTTGACAATCGTGAGGCGATTAGAAAGAAATTTATTGGAAGGGCCATATGTAAAGGCTCCTTAGTCCTTATATATTAAATGCTTAGAAAACTGATTATGGGTACAAGTTCAAAACAGTACATCAGGAATTCAGGATTCTGATCTTCACCTAAGTACAAGGATAGTTAGGTGTCTCATAGAAGGATCACCTAGAGCATAGCATTTCTTTTATTTAACACGCATACTTTTTCCGAACTAATATACACACCAAGATGTGGATGTATTTGAACTCATAAATGATGGTTTTTCATATTTGTCCCCTACTCCCGTCTACGTCTACCTGAATTGGCTCCCTCTCCTTATGTAAGACTACACAATTTATTGAATCGGAAATTTATTGTTATTTACCACGGATCAAATTTAAATATGCAAGTTGTGATGTGCAAATGGGGTGCTTAGGCATTGAAGAAAAATTCATATTAAATTTGGACAGTTGGAGTGGTGTATCTGCATAAATTCAATAAGAAATGACCTTCAACTTCTAAGAAAGATGAATACCAAAAATCTGTCAATGAACGACTTATTTGGGTGCAAAACCGACTAATTGAATAGTTGAGTGATTTACAAATTGCGATTCGCCTGTGATTGTTGGGTGCTAATACGTTTTGTTGTACTCCCTAATACGTTTTCACTCCATAATCACTTGGAAATAATGGCAGAAACAATGGATGTTCTAGTTTCTTTTAGGTGTTCAGACAGATAGATATTCTAGTTTGTTGCAATGGTTTAGAGTTTAGACACTCGCAGTTCTAGGCGGTATCCTCACGGGGTTGAAATAATTTACAATTGACTGCCTAGAGTTTCAATGCTACACTTGAGTACAATCAATAAATCCTTGCTTTCTAGGGCTTTTGCTTGTAATATAACGGCATCCAGTAAGTTGACCAAATGTATATGAAATAAGTTATGATCAAGTTATCTACAATTTATCGACTCTTTTAGTTTGTCAATTTCGTAAAAGAAGAGCTTGAACTCATATCAATTCAATAGAATTTTTTTGGCACACTTAAATGGAATTTTTTTTGACACACTTAATGAACTTCTTATGTTGTACTTGTGCCAACAATCACACATACACCATGAGATTGTGGGTTCGAGTCGTGTCTCCTCCTCAAACCCCGAATTATTGGTCAACTAAGCTGAAGCTCAATAAACAACCTACTTAGTGGCTAAGCAGAATGTTAAATCTAATCATCATCTTAACAGTAAATTAAAGAGCGATAAGCTGATAATTCAATTGCTTTGAAGTTTGAATTCCCAGGTTGCTTGTGCAGCCAAACATATTGCAACTAAACTATGCTTTCATTGTCAGAAGTTGCAACCCCAGGCTATACGTAATGCAATCAAAATGGTCCATGTGTCCTGCACAAATTAATCAATTTCACATTCTCATTACTCATTGCTCCATGTATTATTGCTTTGTTTCTTTTTTACTAGATTCTAGAATAGAAATAAACAAGGACTTGAACAATAGTGAATGAAAAGTACTAGTAGTTTTCATTTTGGGGAGGATGTTGGACCATTGGTTATCTGGTGAAATGCTTGTCGAGAGTCCCAAGTTGGAACTCATAGTGCAATCTTGCAAGAGAGAGAGAGAGACAGATGCCATATGCAGCATTGAGTGTATGGATATGTAGCATTGTAAAAAAATTGCATTTAGTTTTGGATATATATTTTTTAATTTAATTTGATCTTTAAATAAAAATAGAATTTTAAGAGGATAATGTAAATTAATTAAAAATAAATTAAAATTCAATCCATTAATTTTTTTACCATATATATTAATTTTTTTTTTACAACACATTGATAGATTCAATCTACAATGCTCTTTATTGTAGATTGAATCTTTAAAAACTCATGGTATGTTGCTGCAATTTGCCCTTAAAAGTCTCTAGTTGATAGTAGGTAGAAACAAGACTACAGAAGGGACATTTTATTCATAGAAAGTAATATTATTTTACTTTTCTCCTAATTAAATTGATATCCTCTTTAGTTCACTAAGTACACTGTACATTAATTTAAACTTTTGACTGTTTTGTGCAACATTATATTCAAAAATTTAATCGGTTCAATAATAAGTTTTTGCTTTGACCCCACGACATAACATAAAAGCTAAAATTGGTGTGCTATCTTATGGTTATAAGGCCTGTGTTTATGTAACATTGTATTCACACACTGTAGATTCTAATGAGTGGAGACCTTACAATTTCCAGGGCAAACAAAATAATGGAGTACTTATACAAAAGCTTTTGATAGTTAAATGACCATATTTATTATTATTATTTTTTAAATTTTGAGTTTTTTGTATTCTGATTCATATTTTCTGCTAGACATGTCTAACATTAATTAAATATATAAATTAGGTTAAGTCGACTTAGGCACGGTCCGATAAAGTATGATTCCGTATAAGCAAGTCACGACACAGCACAGCACGACATATGAACTCGATCAAACTCGGGTCCGTTTGGTAGGGGGGAAAGAAAATAGGAAAGATGGAAAGATTTGGAGGGATAGAAAACATGAGGGAAAGAAAGGAAAATGATTTTCCCTCGTGTTGTTTGGTAAACAGGAAGGAAAGAAATTATCATTTTATCAATTTTACTATTTTACCCTTATATTATATTTAATATATTAAATTTTTTTGGATAAAATGGTAATTTTAATTACCCCAGAACTGATGGGTCCCACTTCCCCTTTCTTCCCCTTTTCTTTCCCTCCCTTTTCCTCCCACTTTTGGGAGGAAAGAAATTTGTGGGCCCCACATGTTTTTTTCTCTCCACTTTTCTCTCCATTTTTCCTTTCCCTCCACTTTTCTCTCCATACCAAACAACCACTTCTCCCTTTTCCCTCCACTTTTCCCTCCACCCCTTTCTTTCCTCTCCCTTTTCCTTCCTACCAAACATAGATTTTTGAATATTTACATGGAAGTGTTAAATCAAGTGTTCTGATTCAATGTACAAGAAAGCGGAAAGTAGAAATAAATGTCAAAAATAAGCACACTGTCCTGGTCCTTCACGAGTCACCAAAGCAATTATGCCACGTATTGGGCAACTACTAAGATATTTTGTTATAAATAAATAATAAAAAATCAAAAACCAATTGAGTTAGAGTTCTATAGCTATCACAATCTGGAATACAACTCGGGTATTCGAAACCTTATCATAAAAGCTAAAAATAATATTAGATTCTTAACTCAAAACAACATCGTTTTAAAGTCATAGATTTTAACAGTTTCATGATTATTATTTTTTTTCAAACTTGAACCCAACTCAAGTTTGAATTTAACACTCAAACTCATCTTCGAGTTCGATTAGCAAAACCCAACAATCCCCACGGTTCGGGTTTGGGTGGATGATTACATATTTGGGTGAAATTGTCATTACCTACATATTTTGAATATTTATGCGGTTATGCCCTTGAGTATGTAATAAATTTGGTCTTATGGGATGCAAATTCCTGACATATAGGCATAGAGAACCAATTGTCAATATCTTAAACTAAGATTTGGATCATTTATTGTGTCGATTTTTTTCCTTATCAAAAGTACTTGAAGATAATATTTTATATTTAAAATAATAAAAGTGAAATAAATAAATTTTAGCTATTGATTACATATCTCATCAGATCTATATAATTTAGGACAAAAATGAGCTCAACAGAGGATCTAAATTTCTTAAACTAATGAGCTGATTTTTTATGTACATGAATGAGCTCTCTCTCTCTCTCTCTCTCTATAATGAGTAATGACAACATCACTCAAATAAGTGACACCCATTAAGTTTGAAATAAGTGGATGAGAGAGAAAATGAAAACCTAAGAGTGAGAGTTTGATCGAGTTCATATGTCGTGCCGTGCTGTGTTGTGACGTGCTTGTACGGAATCGTACTTTATCGGACCGTGCCTAGGCTGACTCGACCTAATTTACATATTTAATTAATATTAGAGTTAACGTAGATGGACGAGTTTTGGTTACTGTCCACAACTTTTGCTACATTCACACTCTCCATTTACACTTAAACCCCTCCTCCCTCCTCTGGCTTTCATCTGCTTTTTTTATGATTGTTTGCTCAACTCAACTCCTCTGTTTATTAGACCCCATTATGATATCACAATAAACTCTCTCATGGTCCAGTAAAACAGTGAATTGTCCAAGCTTTTGATGATGTGAAGTAAAACTTACTAAGCCGATTAAATATTTGAATACAATGTTGCACGAAGGGGCAATAGTTAAATTATTTTAACTATTAATTAAATATTTTTTACATTACATAAAGGGAAAGAAAACTTTTATTTTCATAATTTTATTTATAATTATATAATAATTTTAAAAAAAAATTAGAAAAAAGGGAAAGAAATTTAAATTGATAAATTGAATTTTGGAATGAATAGAAGCAAAGATTTACTCTCTCAAGTGAGCAACATACTCCTGTCTGGTCATGTTCTTCATTACTTCTTTCACAAAAAAGCATCTCTGCCCTGTAATCTGCTTACTGCTATCTATCTGTTAAAAGCAGCTTATTGACACAATGCTTCTGCTTGTGCTTCTGCTTCTGCTTCTACTTCTCTCTCTCTCTCTCTCTCTCTCTATATGCGTTGTTACTTGTTTGATAGGAACATTTATCACAGTAATAGAGAGATTATGTTAACTCTTAGCTGGCCTGGAGTAGACAGACAAGCACAAAGCTATGGTGAAAAGGAACCAGTAACTCACTAGGGTTATCAAGTAGAGTCCCACAAGCCAGCAGTGAGAGAGAGAGATAGAGAATTCAAATGATGCCATTTACTTGTCATTCTGTGTTTCCATTTCTAACGGTTTGTGAATTTTAAGGGAACTGTTAATAATCCAAAAACCCTAATAATTTTTTTTTTCTTTTAGTTCATTTATAAATATTTTTTTTATCATTTATATTCAAAGGAATTTCCCGTCATCTTTTTGTTGAATGTAAACTCTTTTAAATATCAAAATATGTGATTCTCCCGTGTTTATTCATACAGAATTGATTATATAATTTTAATTGAATTTTTTTTTTTAAAAAGTGTATAGAGATTATATATGGCAGAGCTTCAATGGTGGCAGCCTTATTACGAGAATGAGAGTGTGAGAGAGAGCTTATTTTGACTCCTCCATGAATAATAAGTTTTAACACATTCATGTAAATATTAAAAAACCTAAGACCGAGAGTTTGATCGAGTTCATATGTCATGCCGTGCTGTGCCGTGACGTGTTTGTACGGAATCGTACTTTATCGGACCGTGCCTAGGCCGGCTCAACCTAATTTACATTAATAATTAATATTAGACATGTCTAGTAGAAAATATGAATCAAAATACCAAAAACTCAAAATTTTAAAAAATAATAATAATAATAAATACAAAAACTCAATCAACAATTTTGCATTTTACAAATAAGAATAATTTTGAAATAAATTATTTTAACTATTAATTAAATATTTTTTTACATTACACCTTTAAAGCCTTATATTAAATTTTCGGCTAAAGCCCCGGATACTCTTGAGCCGTCCCTGATCGTCGGAGTTGGCTTGTAAGTCATGAGAGGCTTGTTTTAAAGCTTCAAGGACGTTGAGTACTCGTGGCTCTTCCTTGGTTGATGGGTCTTCAATAGATGTGACAAAAGCTTTGTCTAAGAGAGAGAGATCTAAAGATAAGTGATTTGATTCATTTTTTGTTCTAAGAGTTTGAGATGAGAGAGAGGGATGAGAGCCTTTTGGTTTGGGCTTTTTGGGTTCTCCGGATCGACTTTCAAACCCAGTTTGTTTTGCGATATTAATTGGAAAAGTTTATACTTTTGAGCAGATAAAATAGATGAAGAGAAGTGCGGGTACCATTATACCATTAAAAGGGCTTATTATAATTTGTCTTTCTATCAGTACCATATAGTTTTAAAGAAAAAGTTTATGAATTTCAGTCCCACCTTTTACGATGAAAGGAAAGAAAGCTTTAATGATACAATCATACAATATACTATTTTTTACATTTTTTTTTTGGGTATGTTTTCCATGGTTTTCCACCTTGAATATGTTGTTTTAAGATGCTAAATTACAATTATGAAGGTGCGATAAACTGCTTAATTTAAACATTTTGATCATTGATTTTAGGTGTCTGTTTTTCTTTCCATTGGCAATATGTTTTCCATATTTTTTTAATTATTTTTTTAACATATTGTTAAAAGGGCAGAGATAATTGTACAGCTATGTATTGATTTGTACAGTTATTCATAATTTAGTCCAAAAATACGCGCTCTTTCATCGTTCTATCGTTCTTTAACTCTACTATCTGTTATTTGTTATTGAATATATAGAATTTATACTCTATATGACTATATGCTAGCGGTGTTTTCCACCACCAATTGTAACATCCTAATATGGTTAAATGGTAGTTTAGAGCATTCGTGTTGACAATTGTGAGGAGATTAGAAAGAAATTTATTGGAAGGGCCATATGTAAAGGCTCCTTAGTCCTTATATATTACAAGTTCAAACAGTACATTAGGAATTCAGGATTCTGATATTCACCTAAATACAAGGATAGTTAGGTGTCTCATAGAAGGATCACCTAGAGCATAGTATTTCTTTTATTTAACACGCTACTTTTTCCAAACTAATATACATGCCAAGATGTGGATGGATTTGAACTCATAAATAAGATTTTATGTCTTTGGAACCCAGCATCCATGTAACCCGTATGGTATACTATGAGGAAACCTGGCTCTTGCAATTTCTTCGAATGTCGACCCGTCTAGCATCACTGAATATGCACCCCCATTTTCTTCACTGATTATGGAGATCACCACCCCTGCAATCCCAAGTAAATGACAATTAGTTAAACAAAGAAAATAATACCCGAAACTTTAAGAAGCTTGTCATAAAGTTTGTTCGATAGCTGCT
Source organism: Acer saccharum (assembly GCA_030490815.1). Lineage (NCBI taxonomy): Eukaryota > Viridiplantae > Streptophyta > Magnoliopsida > Sapindales > Sapindaceae > Acer > Acer saccharum. Next base: position 7,103,940 of record CM059868.1, read on the forward strand.
ATATAACTAACTCACCGTCATCTTCCTCTATCGCTCCAGGGCGAGCCACAAAGAAAGGTTCAGAGGGCACAGCACCCTCGTCGTACCAAATCTTTGCCTTTTTGTTAACCAAATCAAGCTGCAAGCAATCGATATGACAACAATCATCAACACATTAATTAATTACAAGGACTCCGAAGACTATGAAGAGTACACTTAGTTAACATGTCTATCACCTTAGTGAGGGCATTTGGGAAGTTACATGGGCGTATAGCTCCACAAGCATATGCATATCTGTACTTCTTCCCCAAATATGAAGGGTTGATGCTACACATGTCCATGCCTCTACCATGCTCATCTGGTTCCAATGCTGACTCCAACTTCCCATATGGACTCCCATCCATCGGTATCGTGAACCTTCCAACCCTGTTGATCATTTCCCACCATTGATCAATTAATCGGACGTTCGGATTATAGATAGATAGATATGATCATATATGTACCTGGCATCTGGTAGGACATCCTGACCGTTGAATGATCTGAGGTTCTCCAGCTTAAGCTTATCAAGAATAGTGGTGTCCGCTTCGTGTTCACAACAATCAACAATGATCGCTGTCAATCTACCTTCATCATCTATCTCTTCATATGCGTTTATGAAATGGAATGTCACGAATAATGGCACTTCCACGCTCGCCATCTTCAATGAAAATTCAACCACCAAAACCGTATTAAGTATTAACCAATAAAAAATAAAATGCTGGACGAAACTAAAATAGTAAAATCTTGTTGTTAGAAATAAGTTAAACCTCAGGGAGTATTTTGAAAATCTCCCAAAAAATAAAAATATATAGTGAACTTACAATTTTACCACTGATTTTGCTCACGACATGCATGAAAGCTTTAGAGTTAGGGCACCACTCAAACTTGTACAGTGGAGTTGGCTCAGCTTTGAGTAGATTCTTCGTAGAGTATCTCAACGGCATCTCAGGCACCACAACGTAATTCTCAGTCACCGGAAATGAGTGGACCCAACCAGGCGTGGACCCGCCCCGACAATCGACCCGACCCACAACCTTCCTATCATTAGTACCCGGTTCCATTTTCACAACCAAATACCCTGGCCTCACCAAATCAGGCAACAACGTTATAAAATCTGTCTCCGTAACAATCGGGTGGGCTGCATGTATCAGACCACCGAGCTTGTCTGTGTACTCGAACCGACCCAGAGTCTCCAACGAATCCGGGTCGATCAGGATTGACCCTTTTTGTGTCTCGGTCAAGCAAAGGACGCGACCGTCTCCGAGTCTGACCACGCCGGTGTTGGCATTGTCGGTCAGCGAAGCACCAGTGAAGAGGCTGATAACGTCGCTGACGTTTTTGAAGAAGTTATCAGCTTTTGGTACTTCTGAGAACTCACGATAACATAATTTGTTGTGTTCCTTTGCAGCCTTGTAGGCTTCAGATTCGATCTGACGGTGGGCGGCGATCAACTGGCCGTTATCAAACTGCAGCGCCACTAACGTCGCGTAGCCGTCGAAAAGGTGACGGAAGTTGTAGTCATGTATGTGCCACACACCTGGGCCGTTTCTCAGATATGTTCCGTTCTGCATGGCATAATATGTTACAAGTCCATCCAGGTATACTTATATTTAAAAAATTAAAAATCAATCTTGTTAATAATTTATTTTTTTTTAAAGAATTTTTTTTGATATAAAAATAAATATTTGACGAGATGAGATTGGCTCGGTAGTATAACACTCACACCTAGCTACAACACGAGAGATTGTGTGTTTGAGTCCTCATCATTCTAAAAAAAAAAAAAAAACCCTAAATTTATGTAATACTTCAACCCAATAAAAATAATAAAAAAAAAAAAAACTAAAAAGAAATATTTTGTATGTAAATTATAAATCACAAAATTAAATGGAAACATATTCGTTTCATTTAAAGTTTTAATTATGAAACCCCTATTTTTTAAAGTCATTTGTGAAAATATCATTAAAATTTCGACAATATTGACCATTGATATCGTAAAAGATTCATAAGTAGTTAATATTTTCTCAAGTAGGAGATCTCAAATATAGTTATTTCGGAGACAATAATTTTCTAAATAAAAGAATTTTGTTCGGATATAACTAAATTCAAAATCTCAAACCTGAGGAGCTATGCATAAGTAACGTACCAGCCATGATGGTATTTCTCCTTCCACGACCAGCTGAGCTCGCCATTGTTCTTGTTGAACACTTGTCCAAGCCGAATGATATTGACACTCACCAATATAATTTTTTTCCTCTTCCGACGCCAATGGGCCAATAATCGGTAGTGATCGTGGATTGATCGTATTTGTAACCATGAACTCTCGAGAACTTGCAAACATGCTTCCCATGCTCATGCCCGTGCTCGTCGATAAGGAATAACAATCGCGTCTTCTACACTCATACGACACAGGTGATGGCGGCAATAGGCAAAGGCCTTTAGTTGAGAATGATAACAATTGTATAGAAGCCATGAAAGAGAAGATATGTGTAGAGGACAAAGGGTTATGGTGTAAGGACAGAAGGAGAGTTAGTGAGCTTATATATATATATATATATATATATAGAGAGAGAGAGAGAGAGAGAGAGAGAGAGAGAGAGAGAGAGTTTAATGACAAAATTATAAATTATAAATTAAATGGAAACTAAAGGAACATGGTTGGGAACATGGTTGATGATCTGATCCGCAAGGAACACGGTTGGGAATAAAATCTGTTTGTTTCCTGATGTTTCTAGGTACGTAGAGCACACGTTAATACAATCCATAATATTAATGAGTGGATTCCCTCTTGAATCGCATAAAAACTTTATATTCAAGAAAGTTTGAGAAGCGAAAGAATATATATAACAAAGAGTTGAATACCTAGCCTATCAATTTTGAAGAAATAATGACGTGATTCCATGAAAAATAAAATGATTTCTCATATAGGTTTTCTGTTCATTTTCTTAGTAATACTTGTTTGGGAAAGTTGACATTTAAAACCTACCATATATTGCAAAAATAAAAAAAAAAACAAACAAATGAACATACCAGTGGATGACACCTAATAAAATTTTATAGTGCTTTGACTGTTTGCCATAAAACTGTTTTATTATGTCTGTCCAATTGAAAATTGTTATAAATTTATTTATTTACTGAATATCATGATGAGACCCTCTTATTTGAGATTTTCTTCTTGTTTATATGGGAAACAGAAATGACATTTTGGTCATTGTGGGATAATAATTACATTTTGTATCTAGTCAAAGAAGAAAACAAATGTTATAATGGATCTAAATAATAATAACACCAAACAATGACATGAAATATATATATATATTTTTTAATTGTATAAAATTTTAAATGTAATATAATTCTAATAATATTCTTAATTTGTTTTATTTTTTTATTTTATAAATAAATCTTAAAAAATAGTTTTACTTTCTTAACATATAGGTGTTCTTAGTTCAATTCACATCGACGATAACAATGAAAAATAATTCTCCCTCACATTAGATATGTAAATATATTCATGTAATAAAACTCTCTCTCTCTATATATATATATGATATAATTTTATCGAATGAATGTTTATATATACATTCGATATACTAAAGAGCACTCACAAGATAGCAAAAACTTTTTATATATGGTCGAAGTTTTCATCATAAAATTGATGATTTAATTTGACGTTGCTCAAATGGGTTACACTCACTCACACTCACACACACATACATATATATATATATATATATCAAATTCAAATTCAATATTATTAAATATTGAAATAAGAATTTCAATTAATTAATTATTACATTTTTTGAATATCTTATTTCTATTCTATTTTATTTCTATTAAATCTATTAAAAATTATAGAATCGATTTCTTATTTAATTTATATTTAATATATATCAAATTTCTTTAAAAATTGAATTTATATTCGAATTCTATTATATATATATATATATAGTGGAGGATTATCAAAAACCATGATATGATAGTGGTCATTGACATTTTATTTTGTTCACATTGTTATTATCAAATATCACTCATTTAAATTATATATATATATTTAAGATCTAACACTTTTTTATGTCTATGAACATTTCAATTTTTTTGTCTTAATAAAATAAGAGTAAGATCACGAAGGATTTTCTATAGATTACAACAAAAAACTTGTATCTTTGTTATTCCAATTCTTACCACTCAATTACTATTTATATCAAAACCGGTTTTCTTCGTTAGATTTTTGTTAAAACAAAATTGTATTACAAATTTTACAAAATAATTTTTATCTATGTTATTTTTTCCTTAATTTATTTATCACATACTAAATTTAAAAAACTGTTTGTTACTGATCACATGCACAATACATCTTTTCTTATGATTTGGACATTAAATATATTATTTGTAAAACAAAAAAATAAAACTCTTACATCTTTGAGTGTACGTATAACTCTCAAAGAAAATTGTTTGCTACTGATCACACACACAATACATATTTTCTTATGATTTGGATATCAAAATACATTATTTGCACACAAAAAAAAAAAAAAAAAAACTCTTACGGCTTTGAGTCTCTAACTCTCTTAGGGGCCGTTTGTTTTTTTATCTAAAGTCTTATAAGACCTTAATTTGTTAGACATATGGATAAGTCTTATAAATTAAGATACTATGATATGTTTGTTTTTTCATTTTGGATGACTTATTACAAATGTAAAATTGATTAGGTTGTGTTAGGGTTTCTTTAAAATTGGGAATTTTTGGAAAATTGATTATTAGGGTTTTATTATGTGCGGATAAAATTATAAATGTAAGAATTTTTATAGGACAATTGTGGAAATTTACTAAAAAAAACTCTATTGTAACACTTTTTTAATAAGATAAAAGTCAAATTTTTTTACTTTTTCTATAAGACATATATGTCTTAAAATAATGGGTTAATTGCACAAACTTACCATGTGTTTTGCCTTTGTAGCAAAATATTCAACAAATGGCTTTAATCACACAAACAACCCCTGCTGTTAGTGGTCAAACGTTACATTTAACGGTTGACTTTAATGATTAAGGGTAACATAGTCATTATACAAATCAAATAAAACTAAAATTAAAAAAAATATATCAAACTTTATATAATTACATATCTACCCACAAAAGAATGATAAAAAGAACCCATATTTATCTATAATCATAATTCAACCCAAAAAAAGAAAAAAAAAAACAACAACTTATTAATTAAATTTCATCCCCATCTTTACAAATTAATATGATAAAAGCATTAAAAAAAAATCCCTCAAACAATGAAACAAATAACAATCTCAAGAATCCATCAAAAAAATCTCAAGCATCCAAAAATAAAATTTTAAAAATAAAATAATTATTTAAAACAAAAACAAAAGAAAAAGTAGTGAAGAGATATAGAAAATTCCAGATCTCCAAACTACATCAGAGATGGAAGCACTGGACTCCATCTAAAGATGAAAATGGGAAAAACCTGTTTTATTGTCGCCTCTCCTTGTCCATCCTCCCCTCTACGGCGACGCGCACTTCAGGAATGACGCCATCAGCTTCACTCAAGAATCCACATGTCTTTCTACTTCTTCTACTTCTTTCTCTTCTTCTTCTTCTTCTTCTTTTTCTTCTAGGGTCGGAAGAGCTATGTATCTATACCCAATTCGCTTTCTTGATACTACAACCAACACCACTGCCTCATTTTCTTGTCGCTTCTCCTCCTCCATCCTCCCCTCCTCTATGTGTCCTTTTGGAGACGGTTTTGCTTTCTTGATCACCTCCAATGCCGATCTGGCTGAATGTGGCGGCGGCGTCGGCAAGCAATGGTGGGTGTTGCCATGATGGGTAGATGGGTTCAATTTTGGAGTTAATGTTAACGATTTTGTTGATTTAGATGCTGTGGAGTTTGATTTGAATAGGTTTTTGGTGCTGTGGATTTTGATTTCAGTTTGTATTTGTGTTGGAATCTAATTCCAGTTTGTATATATGTTGGATTTCAGATATCTTTGTTTGATTTTTTATTTTTTATTTGATTGAAGAAATAGATTACTTGTTTTGTTCTCAGATCGAAAAACATCTGACATTGATGAATAATTTTGTTTTGATGAGATGAAGAATCTTTATTTATTTATTTTTTATGAGATGAAGAAATATGGGTTTCTTTTTTAATTAACATTTTATCAAATAGTTAAAAATAATCAAATAAATCACTAAGGGCATTTTAGTCTTTTTCAAGTCAACCGTTAAATTTAACGTTTGACCACTAACAATAAGGGTTGTTTGTGTGATTAAGACCATTTGTTGAATATTTTGCTACAAAGGCAAAACACATGGTATGTTTGTGCAATTAACCCTAAAATAATATATAAGTTGGAAATTAAAACAAACAAACTGATTTATCTTAATTTAAGATATAATAGGCAATAAGTCTTATCGTGAAAAAAACAAACAGCCCCTTAGTTTTGCTTATGATCTTCAAATTAATTTTGCTTATGATCTTCAAATTAATTGCTTTTGAAAATTTTGGACCCAACTTTGACTTATTAACACGTTGCCTTTTCATAGGTCTAGTTTCAAATAATTAAGTAATTGATTTGAGTTTACGTGATGAATAGAATCTGCATTTTGTTTGGGATAGAAAGAAAAAAAAAAAAGTAAAAGAAGAAATGATTTGAGCTTCTATACTATTGTAAAAACACATAATAAATAAGTTACTGTATAAATTTGTTTGTGGTAAAATAAATGATTGTATCTTATCTTTTGATGATGCGCGACATGAAAGCGGATATAGATAACAGTTTGATGATGAGAGAGTGGATACAGTTCGAACGTGTAAATTCGAGAGGCGTACAGTAAACCTCATCTTAGCCAACGACAATTCTCACCTTTCAAATAAATCATTGATATTCTATCTGAAACAAAGAAATAGGAATAGTAATTCCATCAAAACTTTTTTGTTTTAATCTTCCATTTTTTCTTAATTAATTATATGGGATAGATTTTATTGTCCCTAGCATGACTCAAACAAGTCAAAATACAGAGAAAATATCCAATAAAATAAGTTATTAGTACAAAATTAAATATAAATCACCCATTCAAAATTTCACTAGGGTGATACTTGATAGAATAACCGGTTAGTACCTACCTAGATATACTTATATGTAAAAACAAAAAAATCAATTATGTTAATTGTTGAAATAACTAAAAGAAATATTTTGATAAAATTAAACATAATTCACATATTATATGCAAATGTATGAAATAGTCGTATCATTTGAAAAATTCATGATTTTATTCTTTGTTACTTCCCAATATTCTTCATTAATGATAAGAAATAAATATATACTTTTAGAATTAATATTTAAACACAAAAATTAGAGTTTACGATACTACAAGAATCCTCTTAGCCACAAAATAACAAATAGGTATTGGATTCCATTAAAATTATATTCGTTAAATAATTTAAGGGTGAAGCTAAATTAATTTAAAATTTTGACTTCAACATCTCAACCACTTATGTGCTCTTAATCATATAGTTGAGATTTGAATGCATTTACAACTATTGGATTAAAAACATATGAGTGATTGAGATGTTGAAGTCAAAATTTTAAGTCATAAATTTAAGTTTATTTAGCCTAATCCATAATTTAATTATGAAGTTCCTATTAAAAACCATTTTTATAAAGGATATAAACGTCCCTCGATTTTAGGCAATATTTCACCTAACGGAAACTTTTGTTATATTGTACAAACATCTCTTGGAATCCATTGACTACCATTAGATTTAATGTGTTGACCGATTAATGAATCAATAAATCCTAAGGTAGTTATATTATTATTATTTTAAAATAATAACTAAAAATTAATTTTTTAAAAATAAAAATAAAAAACATCATCGCCAGCAGAGCGGAGAGATGCAAATCTCCACCATAGTAGGAGATCGATTATGTCCTCCAGATCATATGAGATTGCAGATCTCCTTCCCTTATAGATGAGAGGTTTCCTTTAGATAGGGGGAGATTATTGGAGGGGCGGTCTCCGCCGTTGGAAATTTGTATTATTATTATTATTATTGTTTTTAATTTCAACTTTTCAATTTTGAATAATTTTGGATCTCTTTTTATAAATTTTATTTTGATATCATGTAAATTTTAGAAACGTTGGCGTAGTTTCATAATTTCCCATAATTTTAATTATTAATTGCTTTGTAAAAAAAAACATTTTTACTCTCGAACCAGTAAGTCAACAATCAGTCCAATAATTAACGATTAGTCAACAAATTTCAAGGGATATTTATGCAATTATGGAAAACGTTATCACTAGGTGCAATATTGCCTAAATGTGGGAAAGGTTTATGCAATATTCCCAATATAAGACCATCTCTAATGCATTATGCATATGCCAATGCCAATACTAAATTTGGCATAAAAAAGAGTAAAATGCTATATTTGGTACATTAATTTAGCATTGTACTCAAATGCACAATTCTATTTACAATGTTATTTTTATTATTTTATTAATTAAAATTATAAAAGTAAACACTTACCATTAATGCATTCATTATTTCTTTTAATGCTCTAATGTAAAGTTCTATTAATGCATTCATTATTTCATTTAAAAAATATATATAATGGTATTTTTGTAATTAAAAAAATGAGCATTTATTGTTGTGCCAAATTTGGCATATACTATATTGTGTTGGCACATCATTTGACATCGTATTGGAGGATGGTTTTTGCACCCTGTGCTAATTTTTAGTATTGGCACAACATTAGAGATGCTCTAATATAATAATAATAATAATAATAATAATAATAAAAGCTTATTCTTCTTTAAAATTTTTATTGGGCTTTTGGCCTGCATTTAATATAATTTTGGGGTCCACAGTTGAAAGGCCTTATCTTTACTACAAAAAGTGTTTAAATTGTTGGGCTTTCTTTGTATACCAAGAGGAGTTCTATTCTTTTTTTCCAATTTCTAGTTTTATCATATTCGTATTAGTTAATGATTTTTATTTATTCACTAGAAAACAATGTTTATAATAATAATAATAATAATAATAATAATATCAATAACAGTAATAATGGAGAAGATTCAATTCCTAATACTATACACCACCTCACAAAGTTGTTTGGTGTTAAATAATATTCATTCAGCTCAAATATGTTTCAAATTTAAGTTGCTGTACCGGAGGTGGTGTATAAAACTAATTAAATAATTAAATAATAACAATAATAATAACCCAATTGATCATGGAGGAGTTTTGTGCAAAATTTTAAATTAATATGATTTTGCTATGATTCCCTTATTATTTTTGCTATATATATTTTTTAAACCATCAGATTTTGTTATGATTTTGCTTGATTAAACCATTTATATTATTTTGGATAAGAATACCTCAAAAGATGAATTATCAATAAGTTACAAACTAGCTTAACTAGTAATCCTTTTATAGTACTATAAGATATGTCACGTAGACTAGTAGGTGTAAATTTCTCTTTCCACATTAGTGATGGGTATTCGAGTTCCACATGCAACCATGCACATTTTACTTGTGTGAGTTATCTCTTTGATATTATGAGAGTAAATATCTTTTGATTCCGATTTATGTATAGGTATTATTTCATTTAATAATTTTTTGTTAATGATAACTGAAAGAAGAAAACCAAACAGACAAACTAAACAGGAAGATCTCCCAGCACAAATTACTCAACGTTTGTGATGGGTGTTCAAGTTCCACATGCGACCATACACATTTTACTTGTGTGAGTTCTCTCTTCAATATTACGAGAGTAAATATCTTTTGATTCCGATTTATGTATAGGTATTATTTCATTTAATCATTTTTTTTAAAATGATAATTGAAAGAAGAAAACCAAACAGACAAACTAAATACTGGTAAGGACTTGCTCCCGCTGAAAAAGAGCTCGGAGGATGATGCGTTTCGGACTAATCCTGCACAGTCGAAGGATGGGCCGGCGGCTAGGACGGGTCTATCAGGGATTAGGATTTTGGAGGAAGGTGATGGACCTCTATCGCACAGACCGTTGAAGAGAATGAGCTCACCAGAGAGATGGGAAGCGAAGCAGCTGATTGCTTCTGGTGTTTTAACTGTTAATGAATATCCTATGTATGATGAGAAAGGAGATGGGATGATGTATCAGAAGAGGGGGCTGAGGAGGAGCTTGAAATTGAAATGAATGAAGATGAGCCTGCCTTTTTACAAGGGCAGACCAGGTATTAATTGACACGTCTGAGTAAAAGGCGTGCATGAGCACAATACATGCTTCATTTTCTGTCAAATCAAGTCTTTGATCTGTGCTTGATTTCACATAATGTTGTATCTGTATATATTTTCTGGTAGTAGAATTGTATGAGGTTGATTTTTGACACTTTTTTGACCCCCTCATTGTGGGGCTGGGTCCGAAAATTTCACTTGAGAGGCCAAAGTTTATTTATATAAATTACTTTTTGAAAATTTTGCATTTAATTATGCCTCTTACAGCCAATAATCAAGAAGAAACTTTCTCAGATTATTCATGATTGATGGCATATTCTGCTGGTTTTGTGTCATCTCTTGAATTATACCTTGTGATTTGTTGTAGTTGTGTTTGCTAAATCATGAATTTTCATATGTAATTCAATTCGATGGATCCTCAAAAAATAAGACATGTCAAATTAATCATTTATTAATAGGTAGGTCTACATGATTGAATTATTTGTTTTGCAAGTCACAAACGAGGAAGCCATCTATAGCCATCAATAAAATCAAGTGAAATAAATGGATTGGCCTCTTCCTGAGTTAGCTCCCTGGACCACGACACTCGTCCTCCATACTCGGCTCCTGGTCCCGAACACTTATACTGCCCATAAAACACAGTCCTGCAATGCAAATTATCCGTTTGAATTGATAAATTAATCTGTACCGTCACATAAATTAACATGACATATATCATGAATTGAATGAAAGACGAGAAAATGGAAGGAATATACATACATTTCTCTGTTCTTATCGCCCCAATCGTACCATCCTCTAGAAGTGATGATTTTGTCCATGTAAGTGTATGAAAACACAACCCTAGAAAATGTGCCCCAAGCCCTGCCTAAGTAGAGAGCACCTGAGCCAGTGATCTTGCAATTGACAAAGGAGAAGCCTGTTTCCTGGAGGAAGCTGTCTCTCTTCTGGGCTGTCAAGGCTCCATAGCTGTGGCTTATAGCATGCAAATGACAATCTTTGTAGTAGGAGAGACCATTCCCAAATATAAAGTCCACTGAGCCTTCAATGTAACAGTCCTTGAAGTAGTGTCTGCCCAAGTGATCATATAGAGTGTCTTGTGCTCCAACAAATTTGCAGCCTATAAAGGCTGCTTTGTCTGCTGATATTCGAAGCGCCACTGCTTGCTTCCCTAACGCCCCTGAAGGCGGTGATGGTGCATTGTTCTGTGTCAAAACACTCCATTAATGCTTATAATTACATTAAAAGACCAATTCTATAATGTTAAAAGATTTTGCTGAGACCTTGAATGTGATGTTCTTTGCAATGAAGTAAGGAGAGTTGACTGCAAACGTTGCAGAGGCAAATGTACCCAATTTACGCCCACTCTTCCCTTTTCGATCAGCTGTGTCGTCCCATTCAACGATTGTTTTGTCTGCTCCAGCTCCTATCAGGCTCATGTAGGCCTTGGTGTTAGGAATTTCAACTTTCTCTCTGATTTAAACACAACTTATAATTAAAATCTGTTAAAACAAGAAGAAATCAAAAGATGTTTGGAAATACAAAACTGTCACCTGTAAGTTCCTGCACCAATGAAGATGACAACCCTGCAGAGATTTATAGCTGGAACAGCATTGATGGCCTTTTGCAATGTAGCAAAATCTCCAAGTCTGGGGTTTTTACTCACTTTAATGTTCAGGCAAGGCTTGAGCTTGTTCTTTGCTTTCTTGAAGACAGGTTGCTTTGAAGAAGCATGCATCTTGACCCAATTTACGTATGCTTTTTCGACCATTACTAGCTCATTAGACTTGTTTGAAGTGACCATAGAAGAAGAATTTGCTCTTTCAAGCAATAAAATCAACAAGAATATTATCTTCAATAGCATTTTGTACAACAAGAACAAGAAACTATGGCAGGTAAGGAGTAAAAAATGGTTTACAAGAAGAAAATTTGAAAAGGGTAGTCAGGGTAGAGGAATCTGATAGGCTGTGGCTTTATCTATATGGATTTTTCTTGTCAAACAGATTAGACTCAGAATTGAGTTTCAGTCAACTGGTGTCTTTTTTTTATGTGTTTACTGAGAATTATATTATACTTTAAAATAGTGATTCATTACAGTAGACATTCCATTGACTGTCAGTGGCAGCTTAATTATCAGATACAAAACCTGAAAATAAATTACATTTGCATTATTCACAAATATTGGTTCAATTTTCACATTTAAGCCATAAATACAAATCTTTTGGACGAGATGAGGTTGGTCCGGTGGTAAACCCCTCACACCTGCACCACGAGGTTACGGATTCGAGTCATCCCCTCCCCCCAAAAAACCCCGAATATGTAATAGCGTAATAATTTAAATATATATAGTGCTCCATTGGGTTCTTGAAACTGTAAAAAAATGAAAAAATCTAAAAATGACTGTAAATGTTGTAGAAGTGTGTGTGTGTTTTTTTTTTTTGAAATAGGTAGCCAGCGTGATAGAAGATGACAAAAGTGGCCATGTTCTACCCTATTCAATGATGGTGATACTACACAAACACAATCACAAGCCTCTTGAAAATGATGACCCCTCTTTGAGGACTTGTCAGTCTTTAAATGGAAACAAGCCAACAAGGCCATTGCAATTGCAAAAGAGATAAATCAATTCAAAGAAATACAAATTTTACATCCACTAAATGTTATATGTTTCAAAGAGATTCAAAAGAGTGTCACTGGTTTTAGACTTCAGTTAATAAGTACCCAAATTAATGTAATTTTTCATAAAATAATGTGTTCTTACTAATATAATTATTAAATGTTTATAACATAATATATTTGAATGGAACTATAGTCGTGAATCCGTTGTAGTCTAGTTGGTTAGGATACTCGGCTCTCACCCGAGAGACCCGGGTTCAAGTCCCGGCAACGGAACTTTTTTATAAAATAAAAGACTAAAACGCACCGTTTTATCCTTTTGTTTCTAAAACATGTACTTCTGAAACCAAAATCTGTAAAATAACAAATAATAAGGACTCGCGTGTATCTGATTTCTTGATATTGGTACCAACCAGTAAAGGTATTGAATACAATGAAAATGGAGTTCTAATTGCCGATGGTTTCATTTTGATTTTGAACAATCTTAGATTAAGCAAATTAAAACATAAACAACTTTGAAGTTACCTCATCTTCTCATCCAACAACAAAGATCGAAATAATTGACCAATCATGTATTCGTCGATAATACATTGTCCAGAAAGAAGATTAGTAACAATACTGGCGATGGTTTTCACTTACGAACATTTACATAAACAAGGTTTATATAAGATTAGAGTTAGTAATCGACTAATTCGGACGGTATTGTATCTCCTGACGTAAATATTTTACATATAACTCCTACCCTCCTCATGGCACTCAGACAGCCACAAATCAATGTTTTCTATGATCTGTTGCCTTATTTTGTGAACTGCATCTGGAGAACTGCATTTGGAGGCATCACCTGAAACAAAAAAGAATCGACATTTTAGAAGGTATATACGGGCAATTAATTACCAGGCGATAAGTATCGATATCCATGAATAGTCTGCAGAGAAGGCTATAACATGCATCAACCTTTTAAACTACTGTCTTAATTTGTAATGGCCTCCCTAGAATTAAAACTATGTAACGCGTGTTTTGACAAAACCGGTTTGCTGCAAATTTTACTAGCACAATCGATTCTCGGAAAAGCAAGCAAGACAGGATTACTCTTCCTCCAACCGGGTCTATTTACTTTTTCTTTTTTCTGTCCCCTAGAATTAACTATGCAACTGGGTCTGTTTCCAGAAGCATCATATCATAGCAGTTGATTATCTTGACTTGACGGAGTGTGAAAGGCTCTCTCATTTCAGACTCTGAAAAACTAGCTTATACTTGTATTCTATTAAAGTGAAAAAATTGACAGCGTATATACCCAAATACGCCATTCATTTCGCAATGGCCCATACAAGGTGTTCTTGCAGGTGGTTTTGAACATATGAACTATCATAGTGATCATATATTCATATGTGAGAGTATATGGAGTAAAATTTACATATTTAGGAAATCCTGTGATTATTTCTGATGTGTAAAGCATTTTCCATTAGCACTTCATTGTTAAAAGCAACGTAAAAGCCAAAATAGTAAAACTATATGTACCTTCAAGGTTTAGAGGAGATTGGGGACATCCTCGCATATCAGTTCCATGGCCACAGTTTTTACAAGTGATGAGGTACGAAGGCACTGGAAAGTTCAGATGAGGCATTTTAGTGTAAGAATAAAAGATCGAAATTGAAAAGAACTACACTACATCCACATGTCAGCTATCCAAAAAGCAAAAACTATAGCATTGCTCAGCAGAGCTATATATCAAGGCCATTAAGTTAGTCATGAAGGACAAATGATTACGCCAACATGAAATTATTATAACAAAAATAGTTAAATACGCTATGTCAAAAACTACACAAGATGAAGGGAAATAATCATACATCAGATTGAGCGTGCAAATAAGCACCATTCATTCCAGATTACATCAGAATATACACTCTTATTAAGCTTAAGGCTCAGGCTTTATATCAATGACCCCTTGACATGATGCTTATTATGATTCTGAATTTAATGATGATGTGAGCCACAGGGAGGCCTCCACATGACATCTACATGTGCTACAACACCATGTACATTGTCTAACTTAGGGAACAATAAGAACACTGAAATTTTCCCATCAAGTACCTGATTTTTCCCCTTTTCCTCTCTTTCTCACACTCACTTTTTTTGCAATATTCTCAGTAAAATAATAGGAAACTTACTATCTGGAGATGAAGTTTGTTTTGATGCATGACGCCAGGGATCCTGTGAGCCATTTGTAAAAATTATTTTTGAACCTGCATGTTCACACATTTTCATGAGAACAATGATTAAATAAAAATAAATTTCTGATTAACAAATCTAGGATAAAGATTAGAAGGTTAATGTCTGAACCAGCAATTTTTGTGCCTCCATAGTATATATTTGTCATATCAACTTCAGGATAGATGCCCTCTCCAAAGACATTCTTGCAAAGATCCAAATGGTATCTGCCACATACAAGAAACCATTCATATAATCTGATAAGCAGGAGAAAAGATAAAGAATAATAATAATAAAAACAACACAGATTTTTGTGCTTAGCAATTTGATAAAACTATGAAAAGATTAACACATCGAGTATATATGACTAAAACACATAATAAAATAGATGAATTAAAGACATGCCTTGTATCCACTTTTGAAGAGCGAATGCTGTCATTTGAAGGTGCCACCTGAAAATATGCAACTTCTGTACAAACTTGGAACCACCACAACCGGTCAGAACTCTGGTCAGTATTTTTCAAGTGTTTCTGATTATACGTCTGAATGTCGACACCAAAACTTCCAAGATAGTACTCTTTAACATAATCAGCATAGGTATTCTGCATTCGGAGAAATGTACATTAGGATATTATGTACAGCTAGGGCATGACAATGAAAGGAAGCTCAATTTGGAAATGAAACAAAATCTGGAGAGCTGGCTTATTGGCATCACAACGGTTTTCCTGTATCAAATTAGCAGCAATAAATATCAACCTATTACAATAACAAACTGGATAGTCTGATGCATCATTCTTTATTTCTTTAAGGTTTCAACTGATATAGAGTACTGATTATCACCAAAATATCAGATTATTGTAGATAATAACTGGGTCTTCACAATTTAGTATATATCTATATCGGATAAATAAACCAGGACCAAAAGGCAAAATCTAATTAGGTTATTAGTGATGAACATCTATTAGAAAGTGAATAAAGTCAGTTTGAATTTATATTATGAAAAACATTAAAAGGTATGGAGAACAAGAAAGATATTCATACCACCAAATCTTCTCCTGCATTTTTAGCTTCAACAAGAGGGCCACACAATTTATCTGGATTTCCATATTGAAACTGAAAAATTTAACTTCAAGATCATTATTGTGAAGAAATAGTATTAAGCAGCAAGACTGAATAAGAAACCATGCTTACTGCTATAACTGCTGCATCAGCCAGAAAATACAGAAAATCACCATCAATGTCAAGCTGCAATATAGTCAACACATCAACATTCATTATAAGGCATAAAAAATTTCCTCCTTTCTTCACAATTAACCCTATTTTGTGCACATATCAATGAATTAGAGCAAGGAAAGAATAACTGAACCTCAGCTGCACCAAACAATTTCTTCAATGCTTTTCCATTTGACTGAAGCCTTTGTTCAACAAGTGCAGTAGTTTCTTGTAATGCAGTTTTACATTCAGTACCAGCTGATTCTCCAATCTGCATAAATCAGCAAGATTACGCAACTTAGGGAAAAAGTTGCAAAGTAGGAACAGTTTTTCCAAACAAAATTTAAACTTCAAATGAAAGAAACTTGTAGAAAATGTATATCAAAAATCAAAACATCAAGTGTATTATTAAAGATACATATCATTTCATTAAATGTGTAGTGAAATTAACATTGTCTGTACCTGTTGATCGAATTCAGTGAAGTTGTAAACGGCTTGAACAACTGCAGAACTTGCAAGACTTCCACATGTTAAGTGAGGGAACTTAAGACGAAACCATGCACTAAGAGCTCCAGAGTATGAAACACCAAAAACGAACCATGAATTCTCAACATTCGCTTTATTGAGTTTCAGGTTTAAAGATTCCTACAAGATAATGAGTTACCAAAAAAATGATGGTTTCAGTAGCAATAGATAATATAATTCTTCACAAAAGGCAAGACACATAACGGAAGAATTAAGCCACTTAGAAAACTACGAGTACAGAACAAAATGAAGTCTTAAAATATATGAAATGATTAGAAACAGAAGAAAAAAGAAGAAGATAATTAATACCAACATCTTTTTTCCAAGACTTGCAAACTACCATGCATAAATGAAAAAGAAAAAGGAAAGAAAAAAAAAAAAAACCTCATCACAACATATACATGCAAAAACACACAAATGCACTCGTTGTTAATGTGTACATATACATGGCACAAAAGGAAATACATAATAAGTTCTATACAAGGCACAAGTGAAAAATACTTTATTACACAATGTGCGTTGATCCAGGAAGAAAATAAACAAAAAGATAGAATATAACTGCACAACATCCAAAATGAAAACAAATAGAAGAAATATAGAATTTTAAGGATGCACAAGATAAAATATGGTACATTTTGTCTTCTCTAAGTATTTTAAAAGGTACAGGCTAACTTCATTTGTTGGTAAAGTTTTCAACAAGAAGAAAAAATAGTTAAGAGAACTTCAAAATACTAACTTGATAATGCTGACGGAAAACAGCCAAGTCAAAGAGTGCCTGCTTGGATGAAAGATATCTCAAATTTTCTGTTGTCAGTGATTTAAAGGGTGAACTCTTCCCATAGTAACGATGCTCAAGTGAGACTACAGCTGCTCCAAACTTCTTCGCCAAAACCTATACCAACAGGTCATGGTTTATAATGTTTCCTCAAATCAGTATATCTACCTCACAAATCACAAGGACCATGAATTTCAGTTATACAATAAATCAACAATTACTCAATCAAGTCCATGGGCTTCATTGTCAAACACAAATCAAAAGATGGACAATAAAATCTACTATACTCAAAAGTCTATCATAAGGACTTAAAAATTAACTCTTCGTTCTCGATTGTATAATATTAGAATACTTAAAACCACATTCATACAAGAGTTTCTTTATCCCATACCTGATCATTACCAACCACCACATTACACATCTTTAAAGACAAAATTTGGCAAAAATCGCTAAACCTTTCTTTTTCTTTTCAGGATTTCGACAAATAAGAATTTTTTTTAAAGACTTACACTGATATAGTCATTGGCTATGCCATTGCATGCAGATTCGCCGCAAATTTCCAAAAAAATGGGTCCATCTGAAGGTCGAAAGTGGTCGAGGAACTCATAGTAGCGCTGCTTGAACCGACGATGATCCTGCAATTAAAAGTGCAACATCATCTCAGACAAACCAGAATCGTAACATTACAAGCACTTCAATATGAATTAAAACTTATAAATCCATAAAAGATTTTCCAGTTCTATCGACAATTAACAGTTCAATTAACGCAATTATTGCTTAAATCAGCTAACTTGATGTAAATTTATAGGACTAATTAAGCAAACTTTATAAAAATCGATGAAAATAAATACATACCAAAACAAACTGCACAAATTAAAATAAAATAAAAAATCGAAGAAACATTTTGAAATAAAATAGTGAGAGAGAGAGGTTACATAAGGAGAGAAATGATCGAGAGTCTGATTGAACCAGAGTTCTTCGGTGGTCAAGTAATTCTTGCTTCCAGTTGAAGACAATTTGTGAAGCATCGTACGCGGCGGCAAGAATCCATTGGCGAGGCTCGACAACGAGAACGATACGAGTATCAAACACAGCAGCTTCATCGTCGACGTTACGTCTTCGTTCGCATTGACTGTTGTATTCTTCTTTTTGACCACACAACAAACTGTTTGTTAAGTTGGTTTTTTTTTTTTTAGAAACAATTTTGTTCCTCGTTTCTGCTTCGCTGTAGCCTAAAAGATAACCATTGCTTGCTCCGTAAGACAATTTACACTTTTTTTTTTCTTTTTTTTTTTTTTTTCTCTCTCTCGGGCTTTCTTGGGTAAGGGAGGAATCGAACCGTAATCTCGTGGTGCAGTATCTTGCGATTAGTTTTACTACTAGACCAACCTTATCTCGTAAAAAAAAAAAAAAAAAAAAAAAAAAAAAAAAAAAAAAAAAAAAAAATCGTACAAAAACTTAGGGGTTTTAAAGCATCTCCAATAGACTCCTTTGGAGACTCCCTTATTTAAGGGTGTATATTATTA
Source organism: Acer saccharum (assembly GCA_030490815.1). Taxonomy (NCBI): domain Eukaryota; kingdom Viridiplantae; phylum Streptophyta; class Magnoliopsida; order Sapindales; family Sapindaceae; genus Acer; species Acer saccharum. The sequence continues at coordinate 7,123,042 of CM059868.1, forward strand.
CAAATGACCATTAAGGGAGTATGTGCTCCAACAATACTCCCTTAAATAGCCCTTTTAATAAAAAAATTTATTATTTAAATGTTGGATATTGTTTGTCAATTATGATAGGTGGAGCCCATTTTAAAATAATCTTAAATAGGTAGAGCCACTCTAAGGGGGTTTGAAAACACTCCTTAATTAAGGGAGTGAACACTATCAGAACACAATTAAATGGGCCATTTAGGGACCTGTTGGAGCTGTAAAAATACACATACTCCCTTAATTAAGCTAAGGGATGTCTTCAAAGGAGGCCGTTGGAGATGCTATTACACTCTTAGAATTAGTGGTTCCGCACAAAAAAAATTCGTACGAATCCTGCATTAAAAAGTGACTAATATGTTATATATCAAAACTAATTCGGTGCAAGAAAATCCCACAACCAGAAAAGTCCTCATTATATATGTTATTATTATTATTATTATTTTTAGTATTTTATAAATTCTGATTTTTTTAGAAGCAGGATGACCCAAACCAACAACCTCGTGGCGTAGATGTGAGGGGTATACAACCGACCAACATTATCTCCTCATATGTTATTATTTGTTCAATCAATCCTTATTGCATCTTATATATATAAAGAGTTATGGTGCTCACGCTTGAAGGAATTGATTCATATGTATATTACTGATATAAACAAGGTGATTTATATAGCTTACAATGAAAAGGTAAATGCTAAAACTAAGGATCTTAATTGTATAATAATATAAACAAATAAATCTACATAAATACAATTGATATGCAAATCTGTAGAATCTGTAGCAAATCGGGAATCATATAGAATTAGGGGTTGTTTGTTTTTTTTATCTCAAGTCTTATAAGACCTTAATTTGTTAGACATATGGATAAGTCTTACAAATTAAGATACTATGATATGTTTGTTTTTATTTTTATTTTTTAGACAACCGTCGCCCCCCTTGAGTTGGTTAGGTTGCGTTAGGATTTATTTAAAATTGGGGATTTTTGGAAAATTTATTTTTAGGGTTTTATTATATGTGGATAAAATTGTAAATATTTGAATTGTAATAGGACATTTATGGAAATTTACTAAAAGACTCTACCATATCACTTTTTCAATAAGATAAAAGCCAAAATTTTTTACTTTTTCTATTAGACATATATATCTTAAAATAAGATATAAGTTGAAAAAACAAACAAACTGATTTATATTAATTTAAGATATAAGAGACAATAAGTCTTATAGTGGAAAAAAACAAACAACCCCTTAGTCTTCCCATCCTTATTTAGTAGATCTTTCTTATTACCTTCCTTATTAATATATATTAGTGTGTAACCCGTGCGATGCACGGGCTTTGTTAAAAAGATATTTAAAATTTACCTTTACTTTTCTCTCAAATGTACATTTTCAATTATTTTTTTTTAATTTCTCATTTCATAATATAATTTAGCTATTTTGATTGCTATTTAGCTCAATTTGGGATAATTTTTACGGATCATTTTCCCTTTAAGATTCAATTAATGTGTCAAGTGCACTAAATGATTTTTTAGATTCAATAAGTATTACATGATAATCTCAATAATTCGGTTGTTTCAAATTCTACTCAAAAGCCACTATAAAAGTAATACATAAATATTACATGATAATCTCAATAATTGAAATGTTTCAAATTCTACCGAAAAACCATCATAAAAGCCAAGTGAGAAAAATTTGTATTGAAAAGGGAGAAGTTACTCTTTAATATTGAAGAGAGAGAAGTAAAATCTTATTTGAAGAGTCTGTTGGAGCCAATATGCTGATGTGGCTCGTTTGACTTTAACAAATATCTAATTTGAAGAGCCTTTTGGTGATGCTCTTAGTCGACTATAAAAGAAGTTCAGGTTTTAACATGCAGGAACTGTAGACTTAAAAGTTCCATAAATTCCTAAATATTAACATCAAGTTATAACAACCTAGTTCAATTTTTTCTTCCAAATTATCAAATAAATTTGGCAACGGAACACACTAAGAATAACTAAAATGAGACTTAAAAAAACAAAAGTCTTTTCTTACAATTAGGTCGATAATTTTATGTAATTAGTTAGTGATAGGCCACCTAGAGATACTTATTTTTATAAATTGTATTTGCAATGGAAATAGACATAAAATGCACTGCCAACATTAAAAACTCACCATAGAAATCTACCTTCAATATGTTGTTTTATTTTTTGCTTGTCATAGTACTATATTATTTCAGCTCCAGTGATTACCGGTAGCAGAATATTCAACCACGAAACCGGCTGCAAAGCGAAAAAAAAAAAAAAAAAAAAAACAGAAACTCAAAAATCAGCATCATAAATTAAACCAAAAATTATTTAAATTTTTGTCTAAAAAAGGAGAAAAATTACCCCGCCGTGAATAGATTTTCCTCCATCACTTCCGCTTTGATTTGAATCACCCAACTTTCTGCCTCCTTCATGATCAGCATTTGAGCTACTTTCCGGCACCGTTTTTCCATGTTCTACATTGGCTATATATAGAAAATTAGGAATTGTTTGGATAATATCAAAAGCCACATTGTATTTGTCAGTCTAGCTAATTAAACTTGTTAAATAATTATTAATGAAGTCTTATTGGTTTATTGGTCTGGGACACCAAAAAGTTTTCAATTAATGGTATTAAAAACAATCATTATTTTTTTTAATAGAATTTTTCAGTTCATTAAACAAAAATAACACAAAGGTACTCATGGAATGAATAAGAATTTAGATATAGATATAGATTACATTATTTTTATTTTTATTTACTTTTCAAAAGGCTTTTAAACGTTATATTATCATGTAATGTATTCTAGAAATTAATATTAATTAAATACTCTAATTAATCTCATTAAAGAGAAGTTGGAGATGAAAATAGATAGATCAATAATAATTAAATTATGAATAATGTAGAGAGTCTATAGAGAGAACTAATCTATAAATGTTATAGATTACATTCATCTTGTTTTATTATTATTATTATTAAATAGTTATATAGAAATAGAAATAAAAATGAATATATAAAATTTAATACTGAAGCTTTCTCATGGCAACATGTGGTGTTGCATTTAAATATTATTGTATTTAAATTGAATTCAATTCGTGACTTTCCACTTCCTTTATTTCACCCCAATGAAAAAAGAAAATGATGAAATTATTATCACCATATGATTTGGCTAACTATATAGAGAGATCTGGAATTTGGAGCGATGTCCCAAACTCTAAAAATGAAGAGGTGGATTTGAAACGGTAGAAGGATAAATACATTGTATTATTATCTAGTAATAATTAAAGAGTAAATATGATATTTAATGTTAAACTTTTGATTCCATAACTCATTTTAAATGAATTAATATCTTTTTGAAATTTTTTTTGAAACTACTAAATATTATATACATGAATGAATAGGAATAATAATAATAATAATAATAATATTTAAAAGTAGAAAAAAAATTTAAATTCAAAGCTTTCTTATGCTGACATGTGGCACTTTGAAACTCTATTATTATATATACTAGTGTGTAACCCGTGCGATGCACGGGTTTTATTAAAAATATATATTTAAATTACATCGTGTAATATAATTTTGTATACCCAAAGTGCTTCATATTCCATAAATCTTTTTGTCAATTAAGGATTTTGGGTATACAATAGTCCATAATTTTGCAATTAGAATGTAATAAAACTTCTGTACTTCTATACTTCTCATTTTCCTTGTATCGTGTCTTTTGGGTGGAATGTAAATAAATTCTTATTAAATTTAGAAAATCAACTAAACTAAAACACTAATCACATTAACTATATTTAGAAACATTAAATCAGGAAAATCAAATGAACCTAAAACATTAATCACATTAGTTGGATCTAGAAAATTAATTTCATTATCCCATTAATTATGGGATTGACTCTTGATTTTATGTGATTAGTTAATGAATATGAAAAATAGAAATGAATATATAGAATTTAATACCAAAACTTTCTCATGCCGACACGTGGCACCTTGAGATTCAGCTTTAGTATATTATTATGGTATATAGCTCGCACGATATGCGGCATTATAAAATATAAATTGAAAAATCATAAAAATTAGGCATGATTCAAAATTTTTATCTGTTATATTTTCATTATAATTAAAATTTCCACCCTTATTGGTTGAAAAACAATAATCACCACTCTTTTTTATAAATAAAGGTATGAGAAAGTATATCAAATCATCACTTTTTTAGTGTTCAGAATGTATTAAATATGCATTAAATACACTACAATCCGTTTTTTTTTTTTTTAATTTTATGGAATTAATGGTAAATTTAAAAACATATCAATGGTAATATATTAATGATTTTTTTTCGTAACTCAAAATTAAAATAGTAATATTTAATCAAATTTATAAAAAATATACAATTAATAACTAATTAATAAAATTTTAAGGCAATTTATATCGTATATATTAATTGAAGGTTGAGACTCTCCATCTTAGGGAAAAACACAAATCTCTAATAATATAAAAATGCTTCAAAATTAAAATATTTAACACAATCAACCGCTTAACACAATCAATTACCAATCCTTTTAAATTCTTCAAATAAAATTGTTAACAATTAACACTAAAGAATAGAATACACCATTAAAACCCATTCATTTCCTATAAAAAAAAATTAAAACAAAGCAAAATCATCACAATTTATATAAATATTGAGAAACTGGTTTGGTTAGGCTTATCATATTATATTTGAAGATCCAAAGTTTGATCAACTGCTTAACATGCATGAATTAATGGAGATAGTACTAAAACCATGGATTCAAGCAACACTCTTTTTTTCTTAAATAAATAAATAAATAAATCAATTTCTTCACTTAATGTCCTCCAATAAAAACAATGGAGAAATCCTCAACATTGTTGTTAGAGATGGCAAAATTATCTACGGATACGGATATCTGTGAGAATCTTAACAGTTAGAAAATATCAATTAATGTATATCAAAGACTTCGTATTGATAATGTAAATTAATTCTTTATTTTTTCATAACTTTCATACTTAAGAAAATAATTAATTTAAAAAGTATACAAATTTACTGTTTTTTGTCTTAAAGAATTGTAATAAATTTTAATATATATATATATATATATATATATATATATATATATATATATATATATATATTACTAAAGAGATAGAGAGCAATCAAATTTCAATTAATGTAATAAATAATTTTCAATTCACTTATATAATAAATTTAACAACCCTCCAATTCTATATCAATATAATATACAAATACAAAGGCAATTAAGAGTCTTAAAAAATTCTGTTAACAAATTTTATAATTGATTTTTAAACAATTAATATTTATAATTGTAATCAAAGTGTCAATTCACCTGCTTTATTTGATATATATAGAAATAAATATGTTTACATTATTCTACATATATATATATTTTTTTATGAAAAATATTTAGTTATTACCATTTATATATATATAAAAAGGGTATTTTCGAGTAAATTGGGGTGTATTTAGAGGTTTTATAAATATTATATTTTTATATAAAAACATTTATTCTAGAAATACTTGTAGAAGTATTCAATTTTTTTTTTAAGACTCCATGGAGGTTATTGTCAACCGTCAAGCCTACTGATAAATTAATTTATTTTTCCACACTTATTTTCTAAGGACATTCCATTTTTATTTATTTATTTATTTTTATAAACTCACTTATTTATATTTTTTTTCACGTGTCCTATTATGGAGATGCATATAGTAGTGAAATAATAATTATTTTTTTGTCGTACAATTTTTTTTTATTACCATTCATGAAAAATATTATGAGTGAATTTCATATATTTAGGAAAAGAATCAATTGAATTGAATGCAATAATTAATGTTTTTAATATCTTATCATTAATATTTGATTCAAAATTATTATTTAAATTTTTTGTTATATTATCATTAATATATTACTATTGATATATATATTTTTTAAATTTACCACTAATTCCATATAAAACGGATTACCTTTAATTTGGTATTTACAATTGATATTTTAATTTGTTTTGGAAAATATGTATTGATTATCATTTAATGTATAAGAATAATTAAAAACTTTTATTTTTGGAAATAATCATAATGTATTAATGCATATTTAATACATTCTAAAGGTTAAAAAACTATTAAAAAAAATCTGTACATTTCCTTTTTTAAAAAATCCAGGTATTGGATACCCGGAAACCAGGTAGATACAATTTTTTTTTTTTGAAAAAGGCAATACATTGTTAGACTTAGAACCAAAGACTATAACCCTAATATTTATATATAGTAGTAGTCTGTCTATCGAATCCATCATCCATAAGTATAGAGCACCTCACAAATCTCAACATGTCCATCAATTTTCTGCATTGGTGGTGATAAGTGGGGTGCTAGCCTTACTGGAGGGTTGCATAGCAAACAACAGCTAATTGAAAATCCAAGTCCGCCGAAGTTAAAATTCATTGTTTCAAGTTTTGTTTAACCAAAACAAACATGATAAAGATACCAAAATATGCCACAACAATAATTAATTCAAAATTACCTTTTTAACTACTGAAAGGTTTCCTCAACAAAAAAAAAAAAAAGGATTAAAATTATTCAACCAAATATTAAAAAATCTATAGAAATTACTCTCACCTCCAAATACCATCCAATACCCCACCATTCGGGTGTTTTTGAGTTTATCTATGAGAAAGAGTCATTGGAATGAGATGGAGAAAATATGAGATTTCGGTTGGTTTTTATAGAGAAAATTGAGGAAGATGAAAGGGCTTTTGGCTATTATAATTATGTGGTTTAATATTTAAAGGAGAATATGATGGGGTTTTGATGTTTCATTATTGATCATGATAATAACCATTAAAAGAATACATTTTTAAAAAGTTTAATTAATTGAATTATTATTTTTATTAATTGTTATCATGTTTTGCTGTGAATGGTTTAAAAAGATGATATAGGAAGAGTTCAAATAATTAATTAATAAAAATTTAATGATAAAGTCATCACACGACGACACGTGTCAATGTGAGGTTCCATTTTACTATATTATATAGATATATATGATAAAGGATGAAACTCCTAATAAAAGCAGTTTTTCAGTTTTTTTTTTAAACAAATAAAACAAAATTAGTTGTTAAAGTGTCCATTTTTTATTATATATACAATTTGTAATAGCCTAGCGGGACGATTCGAAACTGGAATAAACTTGTAATTATAAAATTATTTTGATGTAAAAAACGGATTATAAAATTATTTTAACCAAAAAAAAAAAGAAAGTAAAATAATAACACTGAAAATCTCTTTAAAAAATCTAAAATTAGTAAGTATGTCGTTCTCTTTTGTTATTAGGATTTAGGACCTTGCCTTCCTCTAAAGGTTAAGTTGTGGTTCATATCTTGAGTTAAGAGAAGGACTGATTGGAGATATCTTTTCCTCAAAGTCATCGATGATCCTATAATTTCATTATCAGATAGATTTTCTTAATTGTTTCCTTAACCACAATAAATTATCAATCAGTGACAGTAAAATTGACTTCCATTAAAGAAAATAATAATAAATAAATAAATAAATACTATACATGAAACATCACTAGCTGCATTAATTTTTTTTGTAAAAAGTGTACATATAGTTTTTGAAAATTTTAAAAAGTATATATATAATTAAGAGTATATTTAATTGACCATCTTTAAGGTATAAACATAATTATAGATGAACTGGCTTCAAAATTCACCAATAACATACATTAATATTAAAAAATTCATCAAATGACTGTTAAAATCTGTAAAGAACCTCTCAAAAATCTTTTGGAAATTATCATGTATGTTTCGATTCAAGGGAGAATGTTGAAAAAAAAAAAGATATAAACCATTTGAATCAATTTATATCTGAGCCAATTTTTTTTGTAAAGATCAAGGCCGCGTTTACTAAACAGGAATAAAAATAAAAGGAAATCAAGTCCTATCGAAAGAGAACTTAATTCTTTCGGTGGAAAGGGAATTAAGTTCATTTGTTTGCATATGTAGTCCATGTAATTTCGTTCTCAACAGTTTTTACTTTTTAGTAAATGTTGTAATCACAGATGAAGAATTAAGCTTCGTTTTTTCTCATTAGTATTCCTGATTAGTAAACACGCACCAAATATTCACATCCCCGACATAAGAAAGTACAGATCTAAACATAAAACAGAGAGAATTGCAAGAAATTTCAGGTCTCTCTTTACTATTCAATCAATCTCAAGCATCATCACAAAGCCAATTCAACAAGAATCCTAGGCTTTAAAAATATCATCAGCACATGGATGGATGCAAAACTCTTCCAAAACAATGAGAGACTCTCTCTAACATGCAATTCATTGCAGTGAATTACAATCTTAAACGCCACGGAAACTGTCCCGAACAAGCGAAAAAAAAAAACAAAACTACTCTACACAACTAAAGCTGCATTAGTACTGATGTCCACTTTCACTACAAAATAGGGACAGTGATATAGAGGTTGGCATGCTACTAACAACAGGTAAACCAATATAGATGATGTTCCCAGTTGCCGCCTTCCTCACATTACGATAAACGATATTACGATTGTTACTCCTCCTAAGAACAAAGAAACAAGGTTCCTCAGATATTATGCACAACATTTGCATATAATAAAAAAGATAATTACACTATTGTCAAATTCAGGTAGATATGCATGCCCCGTGGAAATGGAATGATTCGATCAAATTTAGAACGAACTTGCAGAGTAGCAATCTGCATTTCAAAATTCCCCGATTCTCAATTTCATCTTTTGATTGTTACGGCAAAATCATATGTATGTAATTATGTATACATAATAGAAGTGTAAGAAAAAAAGCATTGTTTAACCGGATCAAGAAGTAACGATGGATATCACATTTATATATTTGACTAGACATACTGACTTATTGTAATTTGTTTATGTAAGAGAATTTCAGTACAGTCCCTGCAAAGAATGGATCAGTAAATTCCTCGTTTTCTAATAAAAGCTCACGGTTTGGAATATGCATAATGAATTAGAGCTAATTGACCACATTAACTCACTATATGTATAATTTACAAGCAAAAAATGGAATTAAGAGAAGTTAATCCCAATGGACTAAAAGACCGTAAATGAATTTTGTCTAATGCACAAGATCTTGATATGGATCGCTGCACAATATGATAGGAACCATTCATTTCTTTGGGATGCCAAAATGTAACCTCATTGCGCTCAAAATCAAACGAACCTAAATATCAACTTCCAGACAACAACAAGTGAACAATGAAGACGATCTAACCTGATTATTTGAACCTTGTTCATGTGTTCGTTGAGGCTTCATATTCAAATCGATCAATTTGGTATCCATCTTTGCATTCCCATCAACATTATCCTCTGCCAATCGAAGAGAAGAAGCCCTGTGATTTTGTTGGTTCTGTCCCATTGTCAATCTCAGTGGCTGATTTTGTACTCTCCTGGTCTCACCTTGATCCGCAGATAATGAAGCTGGGTCGTCAAAAATACCACATTTATCGCCTGGAAACTGCAAATCACCAGTGAGAGTAAGTTCTAAGGGGACTTTTTTCATTATTACAAGAGGAAAATGTTATAACATTATAACCCCAATTCACCTAATAAGTGAGAGACGAACCTCAACTCTCTGCCTTAACAGAAGATACCTTCCATGTGTTCGTTTACCTCCAACGTGAACAATCATATCACATTGCAAACAAAGGGAACTTCCGTCTACCTCACAGTAAAAGAAAGCTACAAACATGTTTCAACGGGGAGAAAATAAGTTTGAAAGCCTTACTAGAAAAGCAGAGAAAACCGAAAAAGTTTACACCAAAGGAGGTAAAAAAAGACCATCATACCAGGTGCATTTTCACATATGTCACAACGGGGAACTTCGCTGGGAGTTGCAAGACCAACTCGCACATGGCGGCTAGCAAGCTTATTACACATGTGGACCTGCAACAACAACCCAATCGAAAACTCACTTACGTTTTTTTAGATGTCAACACAAAACACAATCTAGTAGCTGATTGGAAGAATTACATTCCAACAAGTCTGGAAAAAAAAAATACAGCAGAACATATATATATATCAATACAATCAAAATTAAAGCTGTCAAAAATGCAGGGGAAATTTTAAAAATTGAAGAAGCAGAAGATATCAAATTCCTAAAACTCCCGGGCCACCAACGTACGTTACAGAGTCCTAAGAAGTATGTAATTTTGATGCAATCTGGCACCTCGTTAGCACATTGGATGCTTGAGACAGTGTGCTTAGGTCCGTTCAACATAAGCATAGACTCATCGCTAATGAAGTAAATATCAATACTTTGACCGACTATATTTTTAGGGATCGATATTAAAAAATCCTTCATATCCCCAATATTATTGACGATATTTTTACTGAAATTTCCAAAATTTGGATCCCGATATTTTAACCGATATTTACTTGCTTGCTCATCACTATTTGTATGCACATTCTACAATTTATGGTAAACCAATGAACCCGAAAACTATCACTCTATCAGTAGTGTTGTTCTATGAATCAATTTTCACACAGAAATTCTTTGTGATTAACCACAAAAACCATTTCAGCTAATATATGGATAACCAGATTCTCCTATTTCTTTTCTTTTTTTTTACCTTAAAAGAATAAACACAGGTGTTTGGAGGAATTTCATTTCCAAAAATCATTCCAACACAAAGTATATATGCATTCTTCAATCCAGAATTCTTACAAGAAGAATCACAATCACAGATTCTACATGCAAAGAGAAGTATATAGCCAACACAAAACACAATCCAAATAAAATAAATCAATTGGTCATCATATATTTTGACCTCTAAAAACAAAGGAAAAAAAAAAAGAAAAAAAAAAAAAAGGAAAAGTCACCTTGTCGTCGCAGGAACGGCAAAGGGCAGCCTCGTCAGCTGCGCAGAAGACGATAGCAGCAGCACTCTCACAAGCGTCACAAAGGGTTCGCATAATTGTCTTCCACCAATCTCATCTCTCCTCAAACAACAAGATTCATGAACATATACATATACACTATATATATATATATATATATATTATATTTACACACACTATATTATTTATTTACACACAGAATACTGAAGTAGACAACAGAGGACAAGACACGACGACTGGTTTCTGATATCGTATGCAGTTGTTGTTGAAGCGAATGATGACGAAAGACAAATTGGACTGCAACTACTAGGATTATAGAGAGATAGATAGATAGATAGATAGATAAGTAGAGGTGTCTTCCTCTGGTGGATGGGGGGCCAGGCGAGGAGGACTAGAGGAGATTCGAGAAGACAAATGTGAAGCCAAGGACATTCATGTAAAAATGAATGAATTTCAAAGAGAGAGATATTGGACTGTCGGGACTTCCGATATAAGACAATACATATACGTGGTTCGAATAATTACTCCCATTAATCGAAAGAAAACTTACGTGTATAGCAGGCTTTGAACACTTAACCATCAGGCAGGTATAGAAGGGGCCATCAAACGTGGAAGAAAGATGCACCACCATCACTGCTAGGAGATGACGTGGACGTGTGAAGCCTCTTTGTCTATTGTTTTTGTTGTCAACTTTGTTTGTTGTTCTTGTTCAATCTATGATGTTTTTTTTTCACACTCTGTGTCTATCGTCTACAACCACCACCACAAACTTCAAAGGTTGTGGGGTTTCGACAATCGACAGCGACCTCTGCTTCACTCTCGCCCACTAATTAAAATTTTATAAATATCAGCCCTGGGTCCCATCCTATCACGTTTCTTGTTATTATTTTAATTTAAAAAATAATTAATTACCAATCATGTGTTGGTGTGAGTGGTTCGGCGCTCTCATCCCTTAAGCAAGGTCGTGGGTTCAACTCCCCTTGTGAACGGAGCTACACATATTGGGAGCACTTTACCCCTTAGTGGGCCGACCCGGTGCGTGTCCGGATTAGTCGGGGTGTGGTCTGGGCTGATTGCACCGTATGGTGAATCCGCCCCACTCGGAAACCGGATGGTGTAAACCAAAAAAAAAAAAAAATTAATTAAATTCTTGACTCCCAAGCAAATATATATTTATTAACTCCCTTAAATTTGTCATAAGCGCGTTTAAAAAGCAATTATGCATTTTTCAACTCAAATAACGTTTGTTTTTAAAATTAATTTTGATTGATTGATAGTCTATAGATTAAATTTCCAAATTTCCCATGAAGATAATCTTTTTTATATAAGGAAAAAAGGAAACAAATGGAGGTTAACTTTAAAAATGATATAAAAATTCAGTAACAATTTTTTTATTACAAATTTAGAGAGAATTTTTTTCATTAAAAAAAATTAAAAGGTAGTGAAAGTATAACTCTAAATAGATAAATGTTGTACTGCCTGTATTTATATTAAATTTTAAGGGTTTTCGTGTATTTATCCCTTTTAAGACTATCTCTAACCTAAAAATCCAATTTGGTGCAACTTTTGTATTAAAAACTTTTATATTATTTATTTTTTCCGTCTCCAACCTATTACACCAAATGTTACGCTAATAAGAATAATCTTTTGAATATTCTCTTTCTTTTCATTTTTTATTTATTATTTCTTAACAATTAACATTTCACCCCATAATTAACATAATATTATAATAAGTTAAGAAATTACGAAATTAGTACATTAAGAAATTAAATTTAATTAACTAAAATATTACATTTATTATTAAGTTAACTTAAACATTACATTTCATAAAATATATATAAAAAATCAGTATAATTTTTGTATTATATATTTAATTTTAGTTTATTATAAATGTTACTATGAATAATAATTAAATTAAAACAAATATAAATTAAAAAAAATTCATTAAATAATAAAAAGAGAAACAATTGGAATAAATTTGATTGAATAAGAGTATAACTGTGATTAAACAAAACTTTTAAATAATAAAAAAGGATACAATTGAAATAAATTTTATTGAATAAGGGTAAAAGTGTGATTTAACTAAACTATAGGGATTTAAAAAAAAACGAATTTTTACATTAAATGAACAGTGTTTTTTCTTCAAATTGGGTTTAAGCGCTTTTTTTTTTTTTTTTTTTTTTTTTTTTTTTTTTTTGTAAAAGTTACTATTGAAAATGAAACAATTTTTTAAAAATTATAATTTGAAAAATAGAAAAAAAAAATATTGGTTAATCCCTCCACGTAATAGTCTAACATTTTTTTTTTTTTTTTTTAAGTTGTCGATTGTTGTTGGATACAATATCTTATGTGCAGCGTACATTTGTAAATAATGTACCTTATCATATCAATTGCATTATTTTCAAGATAAAAAATTCATGAGATTTTGTAGTACTTTTTTTATTATTTATTTTTTATGTGGGATTTGTAGTACTTCACAGTATCCTTTTAGTTTTTTTTTTTTTTTACTGGCTAACTTTTTATTCTACAAGCATAAATGTATAAATCATAATTAACAATTTTAAAAAAAAAAGTACACATAAAAGAGAAGAGGAAACTAGATTTTTTTTTTTTTTTTTAATATTACTTTTTGTGAACAACAAAATCTGAAAGTGATACATTATGGTACGATTTAGGTAATAACGGTGACATGATTTTAATTTTGACGGTCAAAAAGGAGAATTAGATAAGTTTTTGGGGTGGTACAGTACGTGGTACTGGTCCACTGGAACATATAGAAGAGGGTAAAGTTAAATATAAATTAGTTCATAGTGGAGTTCTTAACATTAATTTCAATAGCACCAAAGCAAAATGTGTTTCTTGTAAAAATGTATTTCAGATACAAACAAAAATAAGTCGTACGCTTTTTTTGTATGATATTCTTTTTTATTTCTTTTTAGATTTATGTTCTATTCCTCCACAATTTTTTTTTTTTTTAGTGAGAATCTTCGTTTTTATTTTTATAGAAATAAGAGAAAAGGAAAAGTGAAGTCGATGAGCATTTTTTATTGAGTAATGATATTGGACCCAAATAACCAACCCAAATGCCATGTGGCAACATCACACACAACATGGGCCCACGTCACTCTTTCTAAGATCCCATGTGATGTTGCCACATGGGTTTGGGTTGGAAATTTAGATTGGTTTTTTTAGGTCTAAGAGCATCTTCAAAAGACTCTTCTATTTTCACTCTTCAAATGTTTATTTGTTTACCTATGTGGCAATTTGAAGAGTGAAAAAATAGAAACCCCTCCAAAAGACTCTTTAATTATAAATAAGTTTATATTATTTTAATAAAAGCACTTAAATTCCTCCCCTAATAAATCTAATTATTCTCCATTTTTTCAAGTTAGAAATAATAATATGTTATTATTAAATATTCAATATTAGTCTCATTTAAAAGATCTAGATGAGACTTTTCTAACAGTATAATTTTTATGATGATAAATTTTATAAATTAAATCTTATTATATATTAATTAAATTTAATTAAAAAGGTAAAAAGATATAGATGTCAAATATTAATGATGATGTGATATAAAAAATAATATAATAATAATTGAAGAGGGAGAAGTTGCTCTTCAATATTGAAGAGAGAGAAACAAAATCTTATTTGAAGAATCCCATTTGAAGAGTCTGTTGGAGCCAAATATACTGATGTGGCTCGTTTGACTTTAATAAATATCTCATTTGAAGAGCCTTTTGGAGATGCTCTAACATCTTTACTCTTTTTTATTAGTTACTTTTAATTCAAGTTATTAACTTATTTTATAGTCCCACAAAATCAACTCAAAAAAGTGTTATACATACCTATATTATAACTAAGGTTGTAATTGTGTTTTAATAGTTGTTGTAACAATGAAAACAATGACATTATTTCAATTAATGACCTCAATGAATGATTATGTATTGATAAGAAGATGATAATCAAAAGGCAATTTTTTTTTCAATTTTTTTTGTCAATAAGTACATATCATAACGATGTGATAGTAACCACAAGGTGGTTGTCTTGGTGGTCCAAGGCTTGGGATAAAAATCTCAAGTCATTGGTTTTACTCTTGACAATTGCATTGTGGCCAACCATCGGCGCTAGCTTAGTTGGTGGAAGGACGAGCTTGGGGCACAGGTAACTATCAGGTCAGCTGTTTGAATCCTACATAGGAAAATGTGAGTTCTGATTTACCCGTTTGTATCTTTGTGTGGCCGGGTACCCAAAAAAAAAAAAAAAAAAAAAAAACGATGTGATAGTAACTTAGGGGCCGTCCTGTAAGCGTTTTTCAGTTGTTGTTTTTTGAAAAGAAAAATGAAAATGAAAACAGCGTTTTTGGTTTCAGTTTCGAAATCCGAAAACACGTCTGGTAGCATATACTGAAATCTATATTTTAAAAATAAAAATGGGAAAAACGCGTCTGATAGGCTAACTAAAAACTATCGAAAATTGAAATATCAATTTTTACATTTTGTTTAATATTATAACAATTATAACCAAATTGATTAAATAATTAACCAATAATTTTTTTTGTAATGTAATTTATAATTTAAACAAAAGTTAACAGCTGCAGAGGAAGAGGAAGAAGAAGAAGAAGACCAACTAAAGAAGAAGACTAGCTGAAGAAGAAGACCAGATCGGCGACAGCGAGCGACGAAGCAAAGCAGATCAGCGGCGAGCGGAGGAGGAGGAGGAGGAGGAAGAAGAAGAAGACCAGCTGAAGAAGAAGACCAGATCGGCGACGAAGCAGAGCAGATAGACGACGGCGAGCAGTGAAGTAGAACAAATTGGTAGCGAGAGGCAAAGCAGAGCAGATCAATGGTGAGCGGCGAAGTAGAGCAGGTTGGTGGCGAGCGGAGGAGGAGGAAGAGCTATGAAGGAAGAAAGAAGATGAAGATAGGAAGATAAGATACCAATGAAGAACTCGTTCAAGAGAAAAAAGGAAGAAAAAAAAATTGTTACTTTTTTTGAAAAACAAAGAAAACATCTTCTTCTTTTTTTTTTTTTTTTTTTTTTTTTTTTTTTTTTTTTTTTTCAAATTTTCCTCTTTTAGCACTGGTTTTGTTTTTCATTTTGTTTTTATATTTTGAAAATAAAATGAAAAATGGTTAACGAATATGAATTTGAAATCATTTTTAGAAAACAAAAATGAAAACAAGCTGAAAAACGCCTATTGGACAAGCCCTTATAACCATCACATAAATTATGGGATACCGTGATGAAGATTGTGGTTTTTATAAATTATTTTTCATATTATTTAGAATGAATTTTTTGTTGTTGTTGAATATTACATAAATTTGGAGTTTTTTTTAGAAAGGAGAGGACTCGAATATACGACCTCATGGCATAAGTATAAGAGGTTTATCCAAAACTGGCTCCACTAAGGAGTAAACACAGTAAAATAACAGGGCCCCCAACACGGTGGGCCCTCAAATTCTTAAAAAAAAATAAACAATTATTTTGATTTTAGATAGATACATTCAAACTAAATAACACTCAAAGCAATAAAAAAAACTCTCTTAGTGCTTATAGTAAAAGCATCTCCAATGCAATGTTATTTTAGTGTGTCAATACTATAATAATAAAAAAAAATACTCCAATGCAATACTAAATTTGGTATATGCTATTCTTCCCAAAGAATAGCATACATAAAATTTGGCATAGTAATAAATACTGTTTTTTTAATTACAAAAATACCATTTTATAATTGTATTGGATGCATTAATTGTTAACTTTTATAATTTTAAATAATAAAAAATATTATATAAATTGAATGCATTAATCATATTTGTTGACTTTAATAATTTTAAATAATAAAAAAATAAAAATAGCATTTCAAATAGAATTATGCATTGGAGTACAATGTTAAAATGATGTGCCAAATATAACATTTTACTATTTTTTGTGCCAAATTTAGTATTGGCATTGGCATATGCATTGGAGATGGTCTAAGTAATTATGATTCTAAGGTGGAGGTAGGATATTCAACGCCCACCCGTTGCATTGTTTAATCCAATAAATTTTTAATGTCTTTTTATTTTACCCTCTTTTCAACAAAACAATTGACTTTATGTATTCTTCATTATCAACTTCTTAACCACTTCCAATTTGTGGTTACTTAATTCAATTTTATTTTATATTAAATTATTTATTATTATTTTAAAATTTTCTAATTTCTAATAATTTTAGTTTGACATATTTGGCATATCCAATCAATAAACCCTAAAATCTCAAATTTTAATTTATTGTATTAAATTACGCCATCTATTATTACGATTTATTTTATTTTATCCTTAGTATTTTATTTTATTTTATAATTTTAATTTATTTATAATCAATAAATCAATAATTTTACCAATAATTAGAAAAATAAAAAATTTAAAAACATGTATAGTAACATTTATTAATAAATTATTTTGATATAAATTTAAAGTAAATTCATTATAAATATAAAACAAAATTACTATAGATCCTGATTTTTGATATTGTAAGACGATTTTTGATATTGTAAGAGGTGATTATCATTATTTAGATAATCGAACCAATTCTACGTAAAACCTCTTCTCTAGTAATTTTTACAGACAAGTTCAGTGTACTATTACAATTTATATGGTTTGGAAATATTAATAATTTTTTTATGGGGCCCTGATTTTTGTTAATATCATTAAATATATCGGGTTCTGAAATGTCTATGACGGTCCTGGATTTACCATCGAACCAATCTCATCTAGTCTATTATTTATAATGAATAATAAGATAAAAAAGTAATATTACTCGATGGAGGAATGAAAATGATCTAGGTATATCATGTATATTTCCTTGACTTCACAGACCACATCTTACTATCTAAGCCAAAAGAACAAGAAAGATATATTATTCTTTTGACTTTATAAATCAACGTGTCATAATTGAAGAACCTTCTTTTTATAAGAAAATAAAAATAAAAATAAAAATATATTACAAAGGGAGAATATCTTTAAGGGCAGTATTTGCTTTTTATTTTATTTTATTTTAAATGTTATACTATTATATAAATTAGGAGTTTTTCCAGAGAGAAGGAGGACTCGAACCCGCAATCTCATGGTACAGATGTAAGGGCAGCAGTTGCTTGAATTTGATTGAGTGTTTAATTAAATTATTAATCATGGTTAACATATATAATTAATTAACATTAGTGATATTTTATTTCATCATTAGTTGGGCTCATAGTAAATTTACTATAAAAAAATAAAAATAAATAAAAAACAAAGTGAGACCACTAATAATGATAATCATGTTCATTTATCATAATCATAAATTCATAATTATGCATGTAAGTATTCCTTTTTCAAGATGACACAAAAATGAGTTAAGGTTATTCGATACCTAATCATATCAAGCACTACAAATACAATTTGGATAACTGCCATCCATTCAGAGAGAGATCTATTCACACACTTCTTCTTCTTCTTTTTTTAAGGGAGTTTTGAATCCTTCATCTTCATTGATATTGAGTGCACAACCAACTCAATCAATAGTTGATGTGATTTTTTCGTGAGCATATTTTACATTAACAAACAAGTTATCAATATAAAGTCATCCACAAGTTGGATAATATATATTTTTTAAATTTAGGATTAAAGGATTAATGCTTATTATATATTTATTTGAACTATTATAAATTTGAGAATTAGAGATGTATATATAACTAAAACCCACGATCTCATCAATGTCTATGTGAATAACTTACCACTGAGTCACCTCAATTTTTTTCTTAGCATAATGTTTATCAAACTCTAACGCTTGCCAGAAGAAATATAAACTCACACATTAGCAAGGATGTTATTAGTGTTCTAGTAATCGGTAGGCGGCTTCGGCCACCTCGAGGAAGGTTTAATTGGCCTTTCTAGACGGTTGAGCGCCTAGTCGCCGACTAGTTTGATTTTTAATGCCGATTAATCAGCCTATGAGTTTATTTTTATTTTTATTTAAAAAGAAAAAAAGAAAAAAAACCTTTTGTTGGTGGGTGTAAAACGGTATCACTTTGGTTAGGCTTCATTGACTTGAAGAATTGAACCAAAAATTTTCATTTTCCCAATTTGAACATCAAACCAGACCTTAATTTAATTGCTTCAACAACACCTCTAGCTCCAATTATTTGTTCACTTATGTATATAGTGTTTGAAAACTCAACAAGGCATTGAAAAGATCAAGTTGTTTTCAATATGAGAAGGGACATAGTGCAAGATGTGAGGCACCAACAAACATGTACTCCTGTACTCATGTATAGCAAACATAGATGCAGAAGTGATTTCACTATTGTACTCATGTATATTGTATAGTATTGATGAATTTGTGAATGTTTAAACATGTTGAAGGATAAATTGAAGTCATCCGCAGTAGGAAATAGCTAGTTTAATGTGGGTGGTTTGTGTATGAGATGTAAAAAAAAAATCATTGCTGCCTAGGCGGTCTAGGCGTTGGTTGAGAAAATGTTGAAGAGTAATAGATCTAAACATTTAATGGGAAAGTATAGAAAATAATCTGGAGAGAATAATATTGCTTTTCATTTCATTTCTTGTTATTTTGATTGTACAGAGAGGCCTCATATTTATACTACAAGTCTAACAAACTCTCACGCCTCTTATTCTTATCAGCTGGATATTCTGATGATGCATCCTTAGTCATCAGATCAAATCACAGCTGTGATCTTCTGGAAGCTTTCCAGAATTAAGCGGGAAAGAGTTTTTCCCAAATCTGATTTTGGCGCCACACACTTTGTGTTGTCAAAACAGAATGCTGACTCAGCATAGTTTGTTATAACAACTTGCTGACTCAGCGTGGCACCAGATGTTGCTCTGTTGATCATTGAGCCTTCTTTACACTCCCCCTTAAACTTAGCTGAGGTAACTCTGTTAGTTTGAATTTCGTGCGAGAAAAATGATCATCTGATATAGCAACATCACCCCCTCTCAAGCAAAACTGATCTTTATCAGTGACCAGCTTGGATGCTAACATTTGAAACCGAGAGATGGCCAACGGCTTGGTGAATATATCAGCAGTCTGGACAGTTGTTGAAATATATCGTATATCCAACTTATCAGCAGCAACAAGATCTCGTAGAAAATGGAGATCGATCTCAATGTGTTTAGTTCGAGAATGAAATACCGGATTATGTGCCAAAGCCTTGGCACTGAGATTATCACACCAAAGAATTGGTGTACCAATCAACGGTATTTGAAGCTCATTAAATAGAGATTGAAACCAGATAACATCAGTAGCAGCAGCCGCAAGAGACCTGTATTCAGCCTCCGTGCTCGATCGAGCCACAACGCGCTGCTTCTTAGATGACCAGCTAACAAGATTGCCACCAAGATATAAGCAGTAGCCACCAGTGGACTTGCGATCATCCACACTTCCTGCCCAGTCAGCGTCAGCATAACACTCCAGAGTAAGTGACGCAGCAGGTCGAAAAGCTAAACCAAGCTGCAATGTTCCTCTGATGTATCGAAGAATTCTCTTAACAGCTAGCCAATGAATTTGAGTTGGAGCTGACAGGAATTGGCTTAGTTTATTCACAGCAAAAGCTATGTCTGGCCGAGAAAGTGTGAGATATTGTAACGCCCCTATCGTACTCCTGTAAAGTGTGGCATCCTCAAAAGGCACACCATCAAATGCAGAAAGCTTGCAGCCTGGGGAGAGAGGAGTAGGGCAGGGCTTGCATTCTGTCATGTTGGTCTTAAGTAAAAGGTCCCAAGCATATTTGGACTGAGACAATGTCAGACCACCAGAGTTCCTTATAGCCTCAAAGCCAAGAAAAAATTAAAGAGAACCCAATGACTTAAGAGAAAACCTGTCATTGAGATCCCGAATGAACTTAGAGATGAGAGCTTGATCAGTGCCAGTGAGTAAAATGTCATCCACATAGACTAGTAGCAATAGGAATGAGGTTGCACTTCTGTAAAAAAATAGTGAAGTATCAGATTTCGAGTTGTGGAAACCCCATTGCAGCAAGGCTGATCGAAGTTGAGCATACCAAGCCCGTGGGGCCTGTTTCAGACCATAAAGGGACTTGTGCAATTTACAGACGAAAGATGGCTGAGAGGGATCAACAAACCCTTCCGGTTGAGCCATAAACACTGATTCATGAAGTTCTCCATTCAGAAACGCGTTATTAACATCGAGTTGCTGTATGTCCCATCCCATAGACACAGCAAGGCTCAAAACTATCCTGATGGTGGAACTCTTTACAACAGGACTGAACGTCTCAAAGAAATCCAGTCCAGGTGTCTGTGTAAACCCCTTCGCGACCAATCTTGCCTTGTACCTTTCGATTGACCCATCAGCCTTGTGTTTGATACGAAAAATCCATTTACATCCGACTACATTCATGTCCTTTTTCAGTGGAACTAAGCTCCAAGTGTGGTTTTTCTTCAGAGCATCAAATTCGGCTTTCATAGCCTCCCTCCAAACAGGAATTTGAACAGCTTCAGACACTTTTGATGGCGTAAAATTCTGAGAGCAATTGACCTGAGTGATCTGAGACGCATGATACACCTTTGGTTTATGTATTCCATTTTTGCTTCTTGTAGTCATCCTGTGAGAATTAACTGGAATGGCACTAGAAGAAGAGGAGCCATACTGCCGAGACATTACTGACTGAGGAGTAACACCTTTAGCTGATACATTTGCACTATCATCTTTCAATGAGAAATTTGTATCAGACCAAGTAGCACTAGGAACCGTAGAAGTAGGTGTGGTATTCCATAGTGAAGAATATGGAAATTCATCTTTATTGAAGACCACATCTCTAGAACTATAAACTCTGCCATTTGAATGTAAGCACCTGTATCCTTTGGAGGATTCACAGTAACCAATAAACACACACTTAGCTGATCGAAACTGCAGTTTATGTGAGTTATAGGCTCTAATGTGAGGAAAGCAAGAACAACCAAACGTCCTTAATTCAGCATAATTCGGGTTTTTATTGAACAATCTATAATATGGTGTGTCTTGGTGTATGACTGGAGAAGGAAGCCTGTTTATCAGAAACATGGCTGTGTGGAAGGACTCCCACCAAAAAGACAATGGCAAAGCAGCCTGAGCAAGCAATGACAGACCAAGTTCAACAACATGTCTATGTTTTCGCTCAACAATGCCGTTTTGTTGAGGCGTATAAGGACATGACTTGTGATGAGCAATACCATGTTCAACAAGGTATGATGAGAGGGATATGAACTCTCCACCATTGTCACTTTGAAGACATTTAAGTTTTGTATTAAACTGAGTTTCAGCAAACTTGTGAAAGGAAATAAAGGTTTGCTTTACTTGGGATTTCAAGGTTAATGGAAATATCCAAGAGTACCTAGAGTAGGCATCAACGAAACTGACATAATATCGATGGCCTTGTGTGGATGGAAGAGGCGAAGGACCCCACACATCAGCACACACCATTTCTAGAGGATGATGATACACATGAGTGGATTTAGTATAAGGAAGACGATGTGACTTGGCTAGTTTACATGCATCACAGCACATTTGCAAATCAAACTTTGAGACATTCACATTAAGACTTTTCAGTACAGAAGATAATACATGTGAATTAGGATGGCCAAGCTTGTTGTGCCAAACCTTAACAATTGACTGCCTAGGAGACGTTGATACTGCTGACATTACAGTAAACGAATTACACTGAGGAGCCTGACCATCATCTGTAACAGATGGTACAATAGTTTTATTGAAATCAAACAAACTAGACACAAAGCAATTAGACATGGGACTGATACTCTTCTGACTTTCTTGTGACTGATAACTTCTTCCAGCTCTAATGGACACAACTTGATACAATCCACCTCTAAGAACCCCTTGAAGCAAAGTTCTCTTCGTAGCCTTGTCCTTTATAAAGCAAGAATTGGCATTAAACTCAACATCAACAGAATTATCTTTGGTAATTTGAGCAATGCTAAGCAAATTCTTTTTGATTTCAGGTACATATAGGATGTTTTTAAGAACAATATGGCAATAAGGTTTTGTACTAGAGATAATTGTTAAGTGACCAATATGTGAGATAGGAAGAGTATGACCATTACCAACGGCCAATTTCATAGTACCTTTGTATTCATGGCTGGTGGACAGGTTGTTCACATCTGGTGTAATGTGATTAGTTGCACCACTGTCAAGATACCAGTTCGGGTCTGCTACTGAAGAAGCACTGGCTGTTGTTGCCTTCAGGCTGTTGTTGTTGACCTGATAGGAGTTATCATCAGCCTGAGCATATTCAACTGTATGAGCCACATTTCCTTGAGGTGGTGCAGCTTGCCTAGCTTGATTACCGGTGAAGGTTTGGTCAAACCTATGATAGCAAATATTGGCAGTGTGTCCAATTTTGCCACACACTTGACACATTGGCCTTGAGTTGTATGACCTGCCACCTCCTCTGCCTCTTGCTCGACCTCTGGCTCGTCCTCTTGACTGTCCACCTCTCTGAAAATTTGTTGCATCATTTCTCTGAGTTCTCACGTGCATATTTGCCATAGCATTTGACAGATCTCCAGAGGAGGCAAATTCTTCTAATCTAGCTTCAAAACTCATCAAGAGAAACTGAGTTTCCTGCATAGTGACCTCACCAGTTTTAGCTGTGATAGTGACTACCACGGGGTCATACTCCTGTCCTAGACCTCCAAGCACATATGAGATTAGATCCTGCTCATTAACATCTTGACCTGCAGCTATTAACTCATCTGCAATACTTTTCTTCTTCACAACATAATCATTGATGCTTAGGGAGCCTTTCTTAGTCACTTGTAGTTGATTTCTCAGATGCATTTTCCTAGCCATTGAACTTTGTGAAAACAATTTGGTAATACATCTCCAGACCTCACAAGCTGTTATGCATTGTGTGACTTGAGCTAATACAGATTCACTCAATGTTGAGAAAATCCAGCCAACTAACAATTGATCTATTTTTTTCCAAGCCAGATACTCATCATTAATAGTTCGAATAGACTCACCAGTTTCTTCATCGCTTTCTACACCATATTTCTGTGGACACCTGATTGGTCCAAGTAAAAACTCCTCAAGATCAAATGCTCGAACTATTGGTAGTATCTGCGCCTTCCAGAAGATAAAATTGATTTGATTCAATTTTATAGGTAGATTGAAGTTCAGATTCTTCGAGATCAGACTTGACCTTGCCTCTCTTTGCTTTTTTGAAAGAACAGGTTCATCTTGATCATCGTGATTCTGAATAGTGCTTTGCTGCGGATTAAATGGAGATTCCATGGCCTCCGATCTTCACTGCTCTGATACCATGAGAAAATGTTGAAGAGTAATAGATCTAAACATTTAATGGGAAAGTATAGAAAATAATCTGGAGAGAATAATATTGCTTTTCATTTCATTTCTTGTTATTTTGATTGTACAGAGAGGCCTCATATTTATACTACAAGTCTAACAAACTCTCACGCCTCTTATTCTTATCAGCTGGATATTCTGATGATGCATCCTTAGTCATCAGATCAAATCACAGCTGTGATTTTCTGGAAGCTTTCCAGAATTAAGCGGGAAAGAGTTTTTCCCAAATCTGATTTTGGCGCCACACACTTTGTGTTGTCAAAACAGAATGCTGACTCAGCATAGTTTGTTATAACAACTTGCTGACTCAGCGTGGCACCAGATGTTGCTCTGTTGATCATTGAGCCTTCTTTACATTGGTCTGCCGTACAACTAACACCTAGCGCTTACCAGAACATTGTATGTTATAGTAGGGTGGGTTAAAACATTTTTTTTTTTTTAAGTGAACCTTAACTACTGGAGGAAATTTTATTACTTTTTTTTTTGTTTTTTGTTTTTTTTTGACATTGCAACCTATAAATACACATGTCAGTTAAGGTCAAGCTGATTTATTTATTTATTATTACTTTTTTTTTGTTAGCAATCAATAATATAAATTATACATGTTTGTTTAAATTATGCTTCAAAGATTGAAAAGCTGTGTTTCAATCTCTAAAATTTCTATTTTGTTTGTCCAATATGTTTTGTATTTGTAATTTTCTGTCAAAATAGTATCTTGTTTTAGTTAGATTAATATATATAAATATAAATAGTTTGGTAAATAAAATTGTAAAATAAGGATGATTTCGTAATAAATAAATAAATAAACTAATAAAGACGGCAAATTTTGTAATAACTTCAAACTTTTTTTTCCAAAAAAATCAGCCAGGTATTCAAATAGGCTCCACTCCACCCCTGCACATCAGGGCAAATGTGTTAGTTGGCAGCTCCTTCTAATTAATGATATGATCATTTTGATGTATGATCATAGTTGTCTTAAAGGTCATGTATTTATGTACTCTAGATTTTTCAAGTGGATTTCGTTTCTCTACCTTGGCAGCTTTGATCACTACCACAAGTTTACAATAAAAATGAAACATTTTTGTTGTTTTGATCGATGAGTACTGACAGAAAGTGAGAAAAGACAGTGAAACAAGAGGACTGATGAGTGATGATCAGATGAGAGTGAGTGGTATTCATTTTTCCTAACGTGTTCCTTGTGTTGTGGTGCTGTATTCATAATTCATGTATGCCCCAGCAGCCAGTTTCGTGAGTTGGATATTCAAATCACATCCATGTATTTTCGAACTCATGATCAAAACTCAGAACTTTCTCGAACTTAATTAGTAGTTAGTACGTTGCTATAGCTAGAAATCACCTGAGTGGTTTGCATTTCAAGCTACTAGCATAGCTAGTACCACCGGTCCACCACCACCACACCAGTCCAAAATGGTTCTAGACTTTGCAGTACACAAACAATTTGTATACACAAAGAAAACTAGGGTAAGGGTTAAGCTTGAATCACCCAAAATCCCTTGTCATTATGACAACTCCACAAGATTTATATTTTTTGGATAAAAAGAGAAATTTATTCAAAGTAAGAGAAATACAAAGAGAATGAAGAAAAGAAACAATAAAACTAAAACAAAATTATTGAACTGCATATCAATTCATTGGAGGTTTTTTTTTTTTTTTTTTTACTATCTATCCACCTATTTAGATCGGATATTTTTTGAAGCATTTTGCCATTGGTAGAATTTAAGTTGCTGACTTGGGAGTTATTTGCCCAAGCCCCAAGCTCGTCCATATACCAGCTGAGTTACACCCCTGTGAGCATCAATTCATTGGAGGTGCTTAATGTTGGGAATTTGAACCGATGAACGCGGAAACGACATGCCTAAAAACTCATAGAAATTAACATCTATAGCAGAAAAATAAGATGAGAGAAAATAAACAATCACATAACACAAAATATACGTGGAAAACTCTAAATCAGGGAAAAAACCACAAGCCGTCAAGACGACAGAGAAAGTTCTATTATATAATGAATTGTTATAACCATATACTCTAGAATTCTCTCTCACACCTCAACCCCAAACCATGGAGCCTTACCAAGTCTCCAAGCTCACAATCGAGCTTTACATCATGACTATCAGCTCACAATGCTTACAAGATCCCAACCAAGAACACCCCCACCCCCCCGAAAAAAAAAATATATATATATCTCCTAGGTTTCCCCTGAATAACACACATGGATCGCAAACTTGATCCACTGATATTCCCAGGATATTCCTTTGGGTCTCCCCTGGATCTCACCACTTTCTGATGTTACAGGTGTTCTTTTGCTCCACACAAATAATCTAGTTACAAGGTTCTCTTTATACTAGTTACATGGAGTTTAAGCCTACAAGGAAATCCATCTCATATACGAACAATGTTTCACATAAATACTATTTCCTTTTATGCACAAGTCTTCTTGTAAAGAGATTCTTTCCTTCAAGCACAAGAACTTCTCAAAAAGAAATAACTTCCTTTTTCACTGAAAATTTCCCGTTTCACACAAATCTCCGCCAAACCGATACGGGTACCGCTGTCTGCAGCACAGTGTTTCCCACATCGTGAATCTCTGGCATTGGACCGTTGTCCTTACCGCTATGCAATGCACATCGGTTTCTTCATTGATGGAAACTGCTCCCTAGATCGATGTGCCAATGCTAGGCATAACGCAACTCTTCAATCTTCGTTTCTTATGTTCTTTTTGGTCTTCAAACCTCTTTCAAACACCAACTCCAACTTCCAAACGTTCCTCATGTGTCCAAAAAGTTTCATATTAATTGAGTCTCGTTTGGTTCACATTGGGTTCACTTGAGAATACAAGCCAAAACCTAACACTTAGCCCTTAGAATGTCTCCACTATTCATTTGTGGTTTGGAATTCATCGTAAATAAAATCTTAAGAGTCGGCTTCACTTTCCTTTTTGATTTGGTCACCACAGGAATCCAATTATCATCAATTACGTAATCCATTTCTCGTAGCATAGGGTCTACTTGACCATGATTAGAATTTGAAACATGAATATCTTGGTCTTTTGATATTTTCTCTAAATTAATCTTTCCTCTTTTATTTGCTAAAGTGTTAAACCCATCCAAAACTTGTTGAATTTCTTGGTGCAATTTGTTTTGATGACAATCCAAGGGATCCTTGTTTGAGACAGAATTTCCTAAATCATTGGGATCCTCGTGATCACAATTCAAGACTGATTTGGAAATGTCCAAATCTTCAAGGTTGGCCTTAGAAGCCCGATTTTCTGCACCACAGTTTCCTAAATAACTAAGCCCCCGTCCTGTAGGCTGTTTTCAGCTGTTTTTGTTTTTATTTTCTAAAAATGATTTCGAATTCGTGTCCTGTAAACCGTTTTTCATTTTATTTTCAGAAATAAAAAACAAAAACAAAAACAAAGTCAAGTGTTAAAAGTGGAAATTTTGAAAAACAAAAAAAAATTGTTTTCTGTATTTCAAATACAATTTCAGAAAAATTAACAAAAATTTTTTTTTTTCTTTTTTTTTTTCTCTTGGACCAGACGAACTGCACATCTTCATCTTCTTTCTTCTTCACCTTCTTTCTCCTCCTCCTTGCCGCCGATCGTCAATGCCTGCCGCAGGTCACCGCTCGCCGCTGCCTTCCGCCGGTCGCCGGTCGCCGGTCGCTGCTGCCGTCTTCTTCTTCCTCTTCCTCCTCCTCCGTTCGTTGCTGCCGTCGCCGCCGTCTTCTTCTTCCTCTTCCTCCTCCTCCGTTCGTTGCTGCCATCGCCGCCGTCTTCTTCTTCCTCTTCCTCCTCCTCCGTTCGTTGCTGCCGTCGCCGCCGTCTTCTTCTTCCTCTTCTTCTTCTTCTTCTTCTTCTTCTTCCTCTTCCTCCTCCTCTGTTCGCTGCTGCCATCGCCGCCGTCTTCTTCTTCTTCTTCCTCTTCCTCCTCCTTCGCTCGCCGCCGATCGGCTCTGCGTCGCCGCCGATCACCACTCGACGCCGCCGATCTGCTCTACTGAGTCACCGATCTACTCATCTTCTTCTTCTTCCTCTTCATCTTCCTCTTCAACTGATAACTTTTTTTTAATTTAAAAATTACGTTTCAATTTTTTTTAGTTAATTATTTAATCAATTTGTTTATAATTATTATAATATTAAACAAAATGTAAAAATTGATATTTTAATTTTCGAAAGTTTTCGGTTTTCCTACCAGACGCGTTTTTCCCGTTTTTATTTTTAAAATACGGATTCCAGTAAATGCTACCAGACGCGTATTCGGAATTCAAAAACAAAACCAAAAACACTGTTTTCATTTTCATTTTTCTTTTCGAAAAACAAAAACAAAAAACGGCTTGCAGGACGGGCCCTAAGATTCTCATAATCACAATTGAAGTCGGATTAGGAAACTTCCAAATATTCAAAATTGACATCTTTTTCTCCTTCATTTTCTCCTAATAATTGAGGTGGGAGTAATGGTTCAATTTGAATTGGCATAATTTCCTCTTCAGATTGTTGAATTTTTGAAATATCAGTATCCTAAAAAAGAAATTTAAAATCTTATTGATTTTGAATTGGAACAAATTCTGTATCTTGATCTTCTACCAAATTTATCTCATTGTTCGTCATCGGAGTTCGGCAATCACGATCTTGACGAAGCGGCTCCTCATTACCATCACCATTAACCTTTCCTTCATGGTTCACAACAATATGATCTCTATTGGCCGGAAGAATGAGATCAGCAACCCTATCTTGATTTGTGGTGATGTGATTGTCATTTTCTGTGCTTGCTTGCTGATTTCTACTTTTTGGCTGACAAGGGCAAGATCTCCCTCGATCCCTTGTAGAATTGGACACGTTCAGGCGACATTTTGTAGCATCATGCCCAAACATATTGTATTTAGCATATCTGTTAGGAAGGTTCTCGTAAACAACTTCCATGGTGAATCCACGGTGGTCATCTCTCTCAATCATCAAAGATGAGGGAAGATTATCCATTAAATCAACATTAACTAAGACTCGACCATAAAAGTTGTAATCTCCATCTCTTGTAGCTTGATCCAGTTGTAATTGAATACCAACCCCACGTGAAATCTCCATGATTGTTCTAGGGTGCCAATATTCAGAACAAAGACCATAAATACGAACCCACACTTGAGCAAGAGAGAGTTGTTGAGAATTTGGATTAAAATCAGGTTGCCATCTAAGTAGCCGGAAAATGCCATTGGGGATTAAGCAGAAGCCTCCAACACGTTACAGATCCTCCTCATTGGTAAAGTGTATAACGAAATACCCTTTAGGAAACGGAGTTAATTTCCAAGGGTGAGGAAGTTGCCATATATATTGCAGCAGATTCTTCAATCCCCAAGTTTCAAGGATTTGGAGCCCTTCTTCAACAAGATATGTCCAAAAAGATTTGTTTGGCAATATGCTAGTCTGTTCTGGACATATTTTTGGCTGATTTTGACAGATGTGGTATCACCTTTGATAATTGGTGCCGGAACAAGGTTGGGTTGAACCTGGGCTTCAGTGGGTTTGAGTAAGGCAGCATAAGTTTTAGGCTTATGTGGCTGGAGCATATGAAAGACTAGAGAGGGAGGAGAGGGATCAGAAGAGATGTTAGAAAGGGGAGCAAGAAAGCTCCACAGACAAACTTTGGTAGGATCCATTGAAAACCATTAGAGCATCAGAGCATCGACAAAAAAGACGTAGAAGAGATGTCTTTAATGTAATTGCTTTATAATCAAGACAATAAGACTATCTTGTTTGAGCTTCAAGATCACAAATATTTTTAGTGCGAATGTTGGTTTTTTAGCGCTACAAACCGATTATTGTAGTTTTAGAAATAGTTTTGCTTGAGATTTTAACTTGGAGAATTTTGAGGGAATTGGAAGGTTTTTGAAAACGAATTCATTATCAATTCAATTATTTTGGATCAATAGTTTGTGCAAAATGTGAAGGAGTAACCTATATATGTTGTACCTTTCTATATATATACCATGTAAACTAATTACATTTTTCAACTTAATTCTATTACCTTAATTTTTTTGTAATGAAATATTTTTGTAAGTAGATGATAATTCTTGACATATATATATATATATATATATATATATATATATATATATATATATATATATACCTTTCTAATTAAATATACAATACACAAGAATTATGGACTATAAATCTACACATATAAACAAAGATAATTAATTACTTGAAGCTCAAAATGAAGTCAACATTTTTATACCATTTTTTTTTTTCCACTCGAAATCTTACACACCATTTTGACAAAATCATATGCCAAAATTATACACATGACACATGACACATGACACCTAATACTTATTCTCACTGGTGATCCCCGACAACTTTTGCTCGTCAACTTCGCCTTCCACGAAATCGCAAGTCTTTCAGTTTTGTCGTCTTGAATTTCACAACTTATTACAAACTTTCATGTAATTAATATTACAGAGATCATACAAGATCAAAAGTACAATTGCAAACATATATAAATATACGTGACAACATTCAATTCTTCAAATAAGCAAAAAGAAACCAAATTTTGTTTACAGTTCTTCAAACCCTTTTGATCGATCAAAATGAGAAGTTCAACATATCCATGCTGAGGCTCTCCATCATCACAGTCTCCATGAATCCACAGTTGTTGGGTCCTGCTGCTGCTGCGTTCTTGAAACTCCCTGTCATTCGGGGCTTGAATGAGCAGGAGGAAGAGGAAGCTGAGAGAGGGATGATCGGGATGTTGTCGCAGTTGCATAACTCAACCATGTATCCGTCTGGGTCGTGGAAGAAAACTTGATCAACCTTAATCCCATCTTCTTCTACCACGGCTGTCACATACCTCATCCCTATTTCTTGTAGCCTCCTCTTAACAAGTCCAACATCAGTGCACTGTTCAAAAATCACACAACCAAAAATTATAAGCAATTCTCGTAACTATACACAATCAATTCAACACTATTATTCAAAGTTAATAAAATATGATAATCACGTATGTTTTATAATGTTACGAAACATATTACACAAGAAAAAAATTTACTTGGAAGGATATGTGATTGTCCTTTGGATTGATGGGTCGTGGTTCATTGATGGTGTCAAACTCATCAATTGATGGGTTCTCGATCAAGTGTATCCCGAATCCATAATTGTACAACCTACATATATACATGAAATATAACATAAAAATCAATAGAGATTATTAATTTTTGAAAGAAAAATTATAAACATAAAAGAGATAGAAATAGAGAGAGAGTGTGTTAAGGTAATTTTATTACCAAGCTCCATTGAAATTGAAAGAGGAGGGGCGTTTGATGAGAACAAAACCCAAGACATCTTGATAGAATCTTGTAGATTCCCACACTGATTTGCACAACAAAGACACATGATTCAATGAGAGAAGAGGCAGTGCCTCGTAGTTGCTCACTTCCTCAATCTCCATCAGCATTTTTTTTTTTTTGCTATCTCTTCTCAATTTCTTCACTTTTTTATTTTTGTAATTGCTTTATGCTTGAACCATTGCTGCCTAAGGCCTTTATATAAAGAAATAATTTGAATTCAAATTCAAGTGAGTAAGTGAGGAACTTTCCAAGCAGATTCTCTTTATTCAATCGGACAAATTAAGTACAGCCTCATAATAGATATTGTTCGATACACATTCATTTTTTTTAAATTTTTTTTTTTTTTTAACTCTATATACAGTCACATGTTATATTTGTTAGGGTAATTACAAGTGATTATTCTAGATTTTATCTTCTTGTTTTTTTTTTTTTTTTTTTTTGAAGGCTGCCTAATTAATTACTATAGCGATGAGTGCAGCTTGGATATTGACTCCAACAAACAAAAATTAATTTAATGTTTCTTTCTCTAAGATAAAGAGAGGGGAAATGCATAACCAACTCAATTAAGAGTTGATGTGCCTAGCTTAGATCGTATCATTTATAAACATACAGTAATCTTCGCAATTTCAGTACTTTATATTCTATATACAAGGTAGAAGATTTCAATAACTAAAATTACATAAAAGGGTCAAGAATTTCGGATTTATAATATATCCTAAAACTCAACAAAACATCATAATATTAATCGGTACTCTAATTTGTTTATTGCACAAGAGTACATGTACAGTCGATCCCATGTGCTAGAAACCTAGCTAGCTTGATGGTTGTAGTTGTTGTTGTTGTTGCTGGCCTAATAAATGATAATTGAAACGTCAAAGCATCATCAAATTAGCAATAATAGCAATAGGACAGACTCCTTATACACTGTTGATATATAAATTTTCATTTCAAAATTGTTAATTGGCTTCCTAGCTATAGAAGTTGGCTTTTTGATATACTGATGAAATAGCAGTAAATACGTAAAATACGTTGGTTTTGGATAAACTTGAAATGGTTTTCATGCAACCTCATGACTCATGAGTGGAGTAGAAGCATGCATTTAGCTCAAGTAATATAAGGTTCCAAAAACCAAAGAAACTTCTTTGATGTTTCGGCTTATCACAACATGACAATATATATGATCTAATTTCCTTTAATTTGCCCCACCCATATACTTTATATACATACTCAAAATCAATAAGGTACAAAGACAAAGTGACATTATAAAAGTAATAATTAACATGGACATATATATACCATGCATGCATCATCACATTCATGATTTTTTTGCCTTGCGACTCACTACTCTAATTCTAGGATCAATACGTACGCAGTAAAAGTCTCACAATTAGCAAACCTAATTATTGAAATGAAAGGGTAGAAGAATATGATTCGAATTCACAGTCTTAATGATGTGAGCGTGAGAGGCTTACCACTTGTTTATCTGATCAACTTTTGTATTTGTTTGCCGAGTTGTTTTGGTAATTTCAACCATGTGATTTCTCAGTAGGTTCCATATTTTGGGTCGGTGACAAACTGACAATACAAATTTAGCATGTTCTTCTCATTCTAGCTAGTGGACACTACTTGTTTTTGACACCATTCTAATTTTGCTAGTAAACTATATATCTCTTAGTAACTTTCAAAATTCAAACACAATACAGATAATGAAATATTAAAATATAAACAGGAGGAGGCTCCTCCTCCATTGTTTGAGAAATCATTGAATTATTATATTGTACTCAAGTCGATCTCAAGAGTAGATAGTTTTTGAATTACACTTAACTGTGTCTAATTTTGTTTTTATTATATGTTAATGTCTCCAACGACTTGACATATTTTAATATTTTTTAGTAGTTTTTTTTTTTTTTTTTTTACATTGTCAACCGAATGAGCAGTATAATTTTCGTAGTTGTGATCATATCTTAGTAGTCTTGAAATTTGCCTTTTTATTTATTTATTTATTTATTTTTAAGTACTATAAGTTACAACTATTATAATGGGACAATACATGTGTGATCCAGATAACCACTCCCCTAAATTGGGAAAAGACTCTCCACACATACTTGTAAATACGTATAATGGAAATCGAACCCCTTACCACCGTTGTGGAAGGGAAGTGTACTAACATCTTTTTTTTCTAAGAAATGATTTGTAGTTTTGAAATTTACTTGTATATAATAATGGGTTTCTGTCTAACTTTGGGCTACTATGGGTCCATTCAAAATTTGTGCACAATATGGGTAGTTCAGGCCTTAGGACCCTCATTGAGCATCATTAATATGGGCCTATATAGATTATTTAGTTTCCCAAAGGCAACCCTTCACTGGGCTAAACATTTATCAGGCCTTTATTAGGTCTATTTTTTTTTTCCATCTTCTTTATATCTGACACCGAATTAAGGATGAATATTGGGAAAATGGGGATGGATATAAGTCCCCCATCACCATCACCATCACCATCCCCATTTCCCAAACCCTTCCCCACCCCCCACCCACATTTCCCCATTTGGGGAAAATAGGGATGGGGGAGTTTTGGGGGGAGATATCCCCATTTCCCCGTTTTACCGTTCTTTCTTGTTTATCTTGTTTTACTAAAAATTATATATTAAAAAAAAAACAGTCCATTACAAATTCATATACAAATACAAAATAAAATCCTACAAATTCAAATGAAATCTAATATTGTTCTTTAATAATAATAATATATTATATAAGATTGGGGAAAATGGGGAAACAGGGACATCCCCCATCCCCGTTACCCATTTCAATTTTCATCCCCATCCCTCCTTATTTCCTCATTCTCCCCCAAAAATTCCCCCCAAATGGGGATGGGGAAGTGGAGATTTGGGTATTCGGGGATTAATGTCCATCCCTACATTGAATAATATGCTAGAAGTGTCATAACTTATCAAGATCAAACACTACACGTACGCCCTGAATATTTATGGTCGCAATTGGGAAATAACTACTCCCACAATACCGAAAGTTAAAAATTAAGTTTCTTATTTTTAATGCACTAGTTTTTAATGATGATTAAGGGTGTGATCAGATGAAGTTTCGGGTAGATAAACAACCTCAGAGTGCCAAAAATTTACATTTTCTTGGAAAAAATTTACGGCTACTTGTTCCACTCCAAATTGGTCGCTACTCGCCTAGTGAATGGCTTTTATTAAACCCATTACCTAATCCATTTGAATTCACTTGCATGTCTGTTTTAGGATCTAATTATTCGAACTAGCAAAACTTGTAGACAAAATTATTGTATATAGAGATTTTTTTGAATATATAATACAATTTCACCGTGTCATTTGTGCACCCACCCAATTAAAACACATCATATACTGAAAATTAAAGCTTAGATTTAAAAAGCAATAGTATAACAATTT
Source organism: Acer saccharum (assembly GCA_030490815.1). Classification (NCBI taxonomy): domain Eukaryota; kingdom Viridiplantae; phylum Streptophyta; class Magnoliopsida; order Sapindales; family Sapindaceae; genus Acer; species Acer saccharum. Next base: position 7,158,133 of record CM059868.1, read on the forward strand.
TCCACTCTAGAGGTCGTAATAAGACCACCTTTCTCTTTGTACATATTGATTATGTCCTCTCTATATATATATATATATGAATATTCTCTCACAGCAAAAGGACAATTAGATATTTAGTGGGTTAAATTAATTAGCACGCCCCCCCGCCCCCCCCCCCCCCCCCCCCCCCCCCCCCCAACTTTGACCTCAATTAGGACTTGAACTGTCTCATTACATTTTCACGATTCTTGATAAATGATAGGTGTCTTCTATCTATGATCACGACAGTAGATTGTATGGTGGAGAGAGAGCTAAGAAGATGAAGAAGAAGAAGAAGTCGAATACTTGGTAGATATATATATATATATATGATTTGCCTCCACAAGTTTCCGAATCGGACCCCAACTAATCTAAATAAATATAGACTTTGAAATATGTATGGCTCAATAATGTTGCATAATGTGTCCCGCATTGTAAATTCGCAATCATGTAAAGGAATCAGACCCATTTGATATGCTCCTGGATTTCACAAGAATCACTAGTTTTGTTTTCATGTCTCTTTGTTCCATTTGGTTTCAACAGCCCAGATGGCTAGGGTATATCAAAGTGCTTTTTCGGCCACAGAATTGTCAAAGGTGCATGTGTCTTTGACCATTGACTAATTTTCAGAAGAACCTTATAATTCAAATTATTAGTACAATAATATGTAGTATTATTCTCAATTAAGTATTTTTAGTAGATGGTTATCATTTTAGTTTTATTATTTTTTACAACATAGTGCTTAATCCAGCTACTATATAGGTTTCTATATATGTCAAACCGATTTGAACCGAATAAGTGTTTTGAATCGAACTGAATATCTTTTTAGATCTGATCGTTTCATATTTGAATTTGGTTTAGATTAGGTCGGATCGGTTCTTTAATTTGTGTTGATCACCCTTAGTTTGGGATAAATGAAAGGTAATTATAAGAAGGTTCACAAGTTTTTTTTTATAAGAAAAAATCTTATTTTTATTTTTAAAATGTTGATTTCCTTAAAATTGTTGAATTTCAATCAATAGATACCCGTATATATAGTAGCAATAACCTATAAAAATATACCAATATTTAAAAGACAATTGCATTATTAATTTATTATAGTATTTTTTGGAAAATTAATTTGCTAGTTTATTAGATAATTTATAGCAATCTTTTTGAAGTCCATTAGTGAGGGGAAAAATATTACTAAAACAAAAGATATTTTAAATTTGTTTTTTTTTAAAAAAAAAAATACTTCATATAATCACTTATTATAATTTATAAATGGTTTTGAAAAAACGTAAAACCTTGATAAAATAGAGGTAATGGTTAGCTACTCACAGTCACGTCTGTATGTATCAACAAAATTATAAATTTGAGTAATTTTTCACCTAACTTTTAATTTCGTAATAGTTTTTTTTTTTTTTTTTTTTTTTTTTTTTTTTTTTTTTGTAAAAACCAAAACCAAAACCAAAAAATAAATGAAAAAAGAAGAAGAGAGAAGCTGAATTTCAAATTTCTCTGAAATATCACTGTCGGCAATAAATATAGGAGTGGAAAAAAACTTTTATATATATATATATATATATATAAATAAAAAAAATTAAAAAAAAAAACCTACTGAATTTATTATGGAGAAGATAAAGCTTCACATGCACATGCATGATGCATGCATTTGTAAAGTCCAAACTCTAATGGCATGCATTGTTTTTTAATTTTTGCTATCATTGAAACTTTTTTAAAAAGTGACTTCTTTGGTGCAGGACCATATATTTTTTCCGTGCAAATCCAATTTCAAAATTAAATTAAAATTTTATAAACTAACTCATAGTGCGCCCCCATATATAAATATATATTAAAATTTTCAGGTGTAGGATTTCTCGATTGCTATTGATGGTAATTTAATAGTTACTGGTGTTGGTGATCTAATAGATACCGATAAAAATTCAATAGATACATATAGCAATCGAGGATTCAGTACACGAAATCCCGACACCAGGAAGTTATTATATATATATTATTTAGGAAAATGCAATTGCAACAAAGGACGAGTTCATTTAGGATCACCACATGGGTATGTTTTATTGGTCAAAAGCAAGAGTCCCCACTACTCTCTTCTTTCCTTCAATTCAGCTGCTTTTTCTCTGCCTCTCTTATGGGGGGGAAACTAATTCAAAGCCAACTCATGTATAAATTAATCACAGCACACTACAAAGGTCGCTAAAGTACACTTGTTAATAAACTCTATGACCAAAAACTTTAATTTGTTAAATTATGATCGGAAGGACCCGATAATAGTATTTATACTTTAAAATACGCTCTACTGCGTCAATGTATGGATAAAAAATATCAACAATAGTATTTATACTCTAATACATTTCTCGTGTGTTAGGCAAGGATTTGACAACAATAGTATTTAATCTTTACCTTACCATATGCGTGCAATTAGCCTGTCGGGACCAACGTATTACATTTAAAGGGTAAGATAATTATTTTAAAATTTTTAATTTTTTTTTGTATAAACACTTGAATATCTTATAAATTTGATGAAGTTCGCTTCGCCTCTAGTCATTATAGAACGAGGTTCTATGGGTTCGAATTCAAGATCATTACGTCAAACGTGCTCTTGTACAATATCAGTAACAATTGATCAATACAAAATTTAATTAAGCTATCAAATAAAATGGGTTCGACTTCAAGATCATTACGTCAAATGTGATCATGTACAAAATTTAATTAAACTGTCAAGTAAAGTAAAGGACTCGATAATAGTATTTATATTTTGGTACATTATACACGTACAACAGACTGTATATAAATTAATACTACTATGATGTAGACAATTGTGATAGTCTACCTTATTTTTTTTATAAAAAAAATGCTAACTTATTACTAACACGATGGATCTTGATGAGTTTTGAGCCAGTTTGGCAGGTGAAAGCCATACTTGATCAAACTTAATTAATGATAATTAGCTTTAACTAATTAATGATATTAGAAATGGGTGTCCATGCAACAAGTAACTAATCACTATCAATAGCAATATATAATATATATTGACAATGATATGTTACCGGTTCATAGTTTAATCACTAATTTTTTTTTCTTTCTCTGTTATAATAATTTGAAATATAATAAATACACGTGTGAATATGTAAAAATATTATATAATATTAAAAATAAAATAAGTAAATTATATATATATATATATAGGGTGAAAATGGAAACTAACCAAAAATTAAGGAGGTTTATTGTTTTTGGCCTGAATTAGTATTTTGATTGTTTTTGTCAAAAAATCCACTTTTCGGACAAAAATACCCTTCATTCAAAAATTTTGCCTGGTGTGTTTAATTCTTTTTTGCCTAGTGTGTTTAGTCGTTTTGGCTTGATGTGTTTAGTTGTTTTGGCCTGATGTGTTTAGTCGTTTTGGCCTAGTGTGTTTAGTCGTTTTTGCCTGGTGTGTTTAATCATTTTTACCTGGTGTGTTTAATCATTTTTGCCTGGTGTGTTTAGTCGTTTTTGTCTGATGTGTTTAATTGAATAAAATCTAGAAAAAAAAATTCAAACATGATTTGAAATTTTCAACTTCAACACGAAAATCTGAAAAAAAAAAAAAAAAAAAAAAAAAAAAAAAACAACTCCCATCATTCATAAAAACAACCACCACACTTATAAATTTTGAAAAAAAAAAAAGGAAATATGGTGTGTTTAGTCGGGCTAGGGTGTTTAATTGGTTTGCACTGATGTGTTTAGTTAGTTCGGTGTGTTTAGTTGATTACAACTGGTGTGTTTAGTTAGTCCGGTGTGTTTAGTTAGTCCAGTGTGTTTAGTTGATTACAACTGGTGTGTTTAGTTAGTCCGGTGTGTTTAGTGGATTACAACTAGTCTGGTGTGTTTAGTGGATTACAACTAGTCTGGTGTGTTTAGTCTGGAAAAAAAAAAAAAAAAAAAAAAAAAAAAAAAAAAAAAAAAATCTGGAAACCCAAACTCAACCACAACCACAACCCATGCTTTAAATCCGAAAAATATACCACAACCACAACCCAAACTCAAATCAACCACAACCAAAACTCAAAAAAAAAACTGAAATTAAAAAAAGTATATATGGAAAAAACAAGAAATATCTGAAAATTTTCAACAAAAAAAAACTGATTTTTTTTTTTCAAATATGGGTTTGGGTCGCTCGATCTGGACCAAATCATGGTCAAATCGGAAAACCCATCGCACAAAAAACCCATCGAAAATTTTCTTTGAAAAAAAAAACAAGATCTGAAAATTTTTGTTTCTAAAAAATTCTGGTTTTAAAAAAAAAAAAACTGGAGAAACAGAAAAAGAAGAAGGAGAGAAGAAGAAGAAGAAGTAGAAGAAGAGAAGAGGAAGACGGAGGAGAAGAAGTAGATGGAGGAGAAGAAGAAGAAAGGAAGAAGAAGAAGAACTCGTGAGAAATGTGAGAGAGAGAGATAAAAAAAAGAGTGTGCTGAAATAATGAGAGAGATAAGGAGAGAGAAGTGGTTTTGAAAAATAATGAGGGGTGTTTTTGTCCAAAAGGTGGATTATATGACAAATACAATCAGTTTACTAATTTGGGCTAAAAACAATCAACACCCTTAATTTTTGGTTAAAAAAGGCTATTTCCTCATATATATATATATAGTCTTTCTATTGTCAGTTCGTCCTGACAATAAATATATCAGGACGAAGAATGTAGACCACAGATTATGAAGAAGTTTTGACAAATGCATACACTTTGAGTCAAAGTATGTAAATCTAGTGGTCCACATTCTTCGTCCTGATATATTTATTATCAGGACGAACTAATAATAGAAAATCTGTATATATATATATACAGAAATTCTATTATCAGTTCGAACTGACAAAAGTTATATCAGTTCCTTGCATGTGGGCCACTGGATTTAAATACTTTGACTTGGCTGTATGCACTTGTCAATCAAAGTAATTAAATCCAGTGGCTCACATGTAAGGAATTGATATAACTTTTGTCAGTTCGAACTGATAATAGAAAGACTGTATATATATATATTAGGAACTTTTAAGTGAGGGATCCTTTACTTTAATATCGGTAAGGACCTTGATGAAATCACATCAATTTTTATAAATTTTGATCTGAATTTTTGTTTGTGGTAGAGAAGCTCATTGAAACCTATCTATGAATAAAATTTGAGAATTTTTCAAGTAGTATAATTATTCGTTTTGAATTTTCCTATATTTCTCATATATATATATATATATATATATATATATATATATACATATTGATGTCTTCGTATTTAACAAAATCGGGATAAATAATTCTAATGTTTGAAAAATTCTCAAATTTTATTCATATGTAAATTTCAAGAAACTTGTGATTTCTTAAAAATCGACGTGATTTCTTCAAAGTTCTTAACAAAATTAAAATAAAAGATCCCTCACTTAAAACTTCATATATATAAATAATTTAATTTTTGAACTCATGCTCATTTCAATTATTAATAGTTTAAATTGATTGCAATGTGAGTGTGACTAGCTTATAATAAACCAATATAAAATATTTTCATGAAAGCTTTTAATTTATAAAGTATGATTTATTTTATTTTATTTTATTGGTTTAAAAAAATAATGTATCTAAAATGCTTTTAATTCTTGTGTTTAGGACACATGAACTAATATTATTGTTGCATTTTAAAGAATATACAAACTAAAATAGCATCTCAAATATAGCTTTTAATGTGGTCGAACAAATACAAAACGTGTTTGACATATCGAACATTTAAAATTTTTAACTCAATGATTTTTTTTATATGTTTAATTCAATAAATTTTATTCATATACGGTCATAGGATTTTTAATATATACAATTTAATTTTTTTAATCTTATTTTCAAAGCTAAAATCATTTAGTAAAAAACGTTGAATTAATAATAATAATAATAATAATAAATAAAAATAAAAGGTGTTCATTCAAATCATAATTAATCAAATCATCTTTTTTTTTTATTTTTATTTTTAACAAAATTAATTAAACCTTCTTTAACATGAGACAGTGGCTATTTATCGGAATATCTAAAGTCGAGAGCTTCTCTCTCCTAGGTTTTTTCTCTCCCTTCTCTCTCTTCCATCACCGCCTTCAGTTTCTTCTCAGTTTGGTCGCTCCGTCGTCGGTCTCTTGCTGTGGCAGCGGGAGTCGGCGGCGTCTTCTTTTTCCAGCTAGGCCTACCCGATCAGATGGAGACCTTCTGAGGTTGCTACGATGGCCCTGGCATTCGACCGGCCGACCCTCTCGAGCCACCGGGCGGGTTATGTTTTCCGATCAACGCCGGCAGCTGTTAGATCGGCCGATCCTTTTGGCTCAGGCCAGATCTAGGGTGTTCATGTGTCAGTGTGAGCTGTAGCGGAGCTACGAAGCCCATGGAATCGTCCGGCCGTTCCTCCCCGCCGGAACACCTGCCAGCAGCCAAGGAATTCCTCTTGCTTTGATTGATGTTAGGTTTAGTCGGTTTTGGTAGTTTTTTAGTTTATTTTCAGTTTTTAGTCCCTCTTGTGAGGGTTTGTGAGTTTGGTTAGAAGTTGTAGTCTGGGATCTGTTATCAGGGGTGTGTCTCGTTGTCTTATTTCGTAGATCCCAGTTTTAGTTTATGTTTGTTTCAGATTTCCAGTTGATGTAATCGTTTCTGCTTCTGATCTGTATAATAAATTGTTCCAGTCAAAAAAAAAAAAAAAAAAAAAAAAAACATAACATGAGACGGTGGACAAAGATATTTTTTTAAAAGTCAAAATAGAGGGAATAAATTGAATTTCACCCTACATAATTTGACGTAAGGATGGTATAAAAAAAAAAGGTGTCATGTGGTAGCCCAGTTAGCTAGTTATAAATTTATAATAGTACAAAGGGAGAGTTCCAAACAACACCCTTATTTTAATGAAATACCAAACCAAATTCTTTTGTTTGAAAAATAACAAGAAAAGTTTCTTTTGTTAGCCGGTTGTTAATTGATCATACTGATTTTTGTTAAATCTAATATAACGATCACAGAGTTGTTCAACGTCTATTAAATTTTAATCCAATAGCTCAATTAGATGAGGAATTTAAAAAAATTGAAATAAAAAAAGTTAAAAATAGATAATGTCTCATAAATATTATGTACTGATCCTTAAAATTATTGAATACTAACTAAACTCCTAAAATAATAAGGTTGTTTAGGTCATTTATCAACTAATAATTAGTGTTTCTTACTATTTTTTTTTCAAATAAAGAGGTTTAATTTGATATTTCATTAAAAATACAAAAGAAAATCTTTAGTACACCCGGTGTACCGACTGAGTGGTGCACCGGGCCACTAACAGATTGACAAGTGATATCACTTTAATTAATATCTAAATTATTTAAATATTTTATAAAACCAAATGTATCACATATCAATAGATTAGTGGTTCTGTGCAACAATCAGTAGAGATGATTGGTGCACTGAAAATTTTCTCAAAATACAGAGGTCCTCTTCACATTAGTGACAAGGTTTGAGTCCCAAAAGTGTTGCACTGGAAGTAGATTTCGGAATCGTATGTTGATATCTGTAAGTTCCGACAGCTCTTTGACACATATTTCGGGTAAGATTTCAAAATTGGTAAATACGCAAATAAGGTAAAACTTGATGGGCAGATTTGTAATTTCAACAACTGAGTTTGTTAAATCTAGCTAAGCAGCAAAGCGCGGTAGTTTTCTTTCAAAGGCTAATATTAATATTAATATAATCAACTAATCAAGAAAACCGACACCATAACCACATTTTTGCAGATCATTTGAATTTCTTAAACACATCTGGAAGACAATTTATATAACAATAATATATTGTACGTTTTAAGCTTTTTAAAAGCCTGTGAGAGAAACAGAAAAGAGAAAGAGAAAGAGAAAGAGAAAACGAGAAACTGTAATTTGTTTTTCTCTCTCGATCTCTTTCTCTTTATTTTACACTTCTTAGATTTTTATATTTTTTGTCGGATTTGAAATAACATCACAGCTTGAATGAGGTGAGCGAAAGGTTTTTCAATTATTCATTTATGATTATTAATTATAATTTTGTACAATGCATGAAATTTTGATAGCCAGACAGCTAATTTTTGAAATTTTGTTTGTATTTGATATAATAATTTGAATTGGTTGGATTCAGAATTCTGTATCAGAGATTCTGGCTTAATTTTTAGTTTTTTTTTTTTTTTGTTTTTGCTGTCAAACAGAGATAATTAAGAGAACAACGAAGCAGCCAAAAAGAAGAATTTTGTTTAGAAGCCAAGTCCATTGTTTTACAATTTTGAACAGCTAAATTCTGCACTGCTCTGCACATGGAGTCAGTGAAGAAGAATCTTCGCGAGACCGCAAACATTCTTTGAAAACGATTGTCAATTCTGTTTCTACTAGGTAAAAAATTCTCTCACTGCTGTTGTTGTTGTTTTTTTTTTTTTTTTTTTTGGATTTTATTAGTATTAATTGCAGACACATTATAATAAAAATGGTGTGATTTTGGGAAGGAGAAGACTTTTGACAGACTGTAATTGGGGACCAGCACCAATAAAGTCCAAAATGGATATTAAATTTACAAAATTGATGTTTGTTTGTTTGTTTTAAAAACTAACATGATTGATGATTATGTGTTTTTTTAATAACATGTTTGGATTAGAAAACTCAAATAAAGAAATGGGTTTCTGGGTTTGAGACAAAACACTGAAAATCACACACATTATTGTTGATTTTTAGACTAACCCATGATTAGTTTTTTGATGTAGATGATGATTGTGAGGCTTTGAAAAAGTTGGGTGTCCCTTATGTTTTGTGGTAGCCCAACGCAAAACTTTATTTCTAGAAATCTGAAAGGTTATATACAGTAGTAATCGAGTAGTGAAGAAAAAGTTGTTGTGAGGAGCTGAAGAAAGAAGAAGCCATAGATACATTTATTTCTTTGGAGATGGTGTCATTGTAAGTCTATTTGGAGGTGGGTTTCTTGAGAAGTGTAAAAGAAAGGTGAGAGATGGGAGTGGCTGGTGAGGAGGAGTCAATGCAAGGGCCAAGCGGCCGGGAAGAGAGGATTTTCGTTTCAGTTCGGTTGCGGCCTTTAAATGAGAAAGAAATTGCAAAGAATGATGTATCGGATTGGGAATGCATAAATGACAACACTATCATATACAGGAACAATCTTTCGGTTGCTGAACGTTCCATGTATCCCACTGCCTACACATTTGGTAAGAACATGCTTATAGAACTTTTGATTTTTGTCATATTGTGTGAGTTCTAGGAAATAATTGGTGTGACCATTGTGGTAAGCTTGAGTTTCTCTACATTTGCTAGAAGTTGATCACATCTCGAGTTATCCACTGCTGTAAAATGAAGTGATTTCCTTCTACACCGACAAAAGGGGAAAATTTAAAGAACAATTTGCTTGAATGTTTATGGAGTTGGGGAGCTCAGAATTCCTTTGTGATTTTCATTTTCTTCTTAATTATGATGTTTTTCCCCCAAATTTATAATTTCAAGCTAATTGAGTTTTACTAGGAAAACTTAGTTTACAGATTGTGACTGTTAACATTTTATCTTGCATACAGTTAACATCAACATCTGCTCATTCTCGTCTGATCTGTTTAATTTTTGGTTCTAGACAGAGTGTTTAGTTCTGAATGTATTACAAGGAAGGTGTATGAGGAAGGAGCCAAGGAAGTCGCTCTTTCAGTTGTCGGTGGCATAAACTGTGAGTAATATACATTCTCTTTCTCCATTTTTTTTTCATTAGCCTGTTTCATGAACTTTGCTTCACTTCCATCAAATAATTTTCAAATGATGAATTATCAGCTAGTGTTTTTGCATATGGACAAACAAGCAGTGGAAAGACATACACCATGAGTGGAATTACTGAGTACGCGATGGCAGATATATATGACTACATGGAGAAGGTAATGAAAACTCTAATATATATCAGCTTTCTTTTTGATATGATAGCTCACCATTATTTTTACTCAGTTTCCACTTGTTTGACAAATTATTGTTTATCATTTTGTAGCATAAGGAAAGAAATTTTACTTTGAAATTTTCTGCTCTGGAGATCTACAATGAATCTGTCAGAGACCTCCTTAGTGCAGATAGCACGCCACTTAGACTCCTGGATGACCCAGAGGTGAGTATCATTCTTGTATGGTATCTGGTTAATTTTGTATATTCTATCATATTAATGGTTCTTAATTTTGGTAGAGAGGAACCATTGTTGAGAAACTCACAGAGGAAACTCTGAGAGAATGGAGTCATTTTAAAGAGCTTCTGTCCATCTGTGAAGGTAAGGATGGCCTTCACTATTTTCTCTAGACGAGTCATGACCATATTTAAATAATGTCTTGGTTGACTTTGGCAGCTCAAAGACAGATAGGGGAGACTTCTCTGAATGAAATGAGCTCCAGATCTCACCAGATTTTGCGACTGGTATTTTTTGGTTGAATATTATAAATTCATTGTAAAACTGCTTTACAACCATATAACTTTCTTTATACTGAATTATGCTTGTTTCAGACAATTGAAAATTCTGCACGTGAGTTTTTAGGAAGAGACAAATTAAGCTCCCTTACAGCCACTGTGGTATGCAGCATTGGCATATTTCAGTGCATGATTTAATTTGTTAGCAAAAATAACTATATTAATCATTCCTTTTTGTACAGAATTTTATTGATCTCGCAGGAAGTGAGCGTGCATCTCAGGCCTTATCTGCTGGCGCAAGGTTGAAGGAAGGTTGCCATATAAATCGCAGTTTACTTACACTGGGAACTGTTATTCGTAAGCTAAGGTTAGCTCAAGTAGCACAAATGCACAATAGTTAGTCATTAAACATTGTGCTTAAGAAAACTTTGTGATATGTGGAATGATGGATACTAATTATAAATTATAATGCACTGTTCTAGTGTGAATGAGACACAACAGAAGAACTACTATAGTCTGATGCATTTCAATTTTTTGTGACCTTGGGAAGCACCAAAAAAGGATAGGTTATGATGTGTAGTGACACTGTTGGCAAGACACATTTTTCTGCTCCTTCATTCATTGCATGGGGATTTTAATTTTATTCGTTCCTATGATGGGTGTGGTGATGGATGAAGCAAGCAGTCCTAGAATTCTTAAAGCAGCCAGCTAATTTATTTTAGTCAGAGCCTTTGGCATTTTCTCATTGTACCTATGCCTGTCAATTCAATTACATACCATCAGATGTATCACTGTGATTGATATTTTGTCCGCTTGAAGAAACTGAGTAGTCATAACAACTGTACTTAGAAAGTATAACTGACATTTCTTTTGAATTAACTGTGTTCTAAGCTGCTAGCATTACAACTTTAAAATAACATCCTTTCGAATTAAAATGTGCATATTGTGTTATTAAAATGTCCATTACTTTGATATACTCTGGAATATCAACTACTACATCAGGGACTGTAGTGAACCTCTCCTGAAGTTCGTATTAATTGTTAATGCTGTTGGCATATTACAACCTTTGGATTCTTTTGAAACCCTTTCAGCTTACATTTTTTTCTTCTTATACATAGTTTATTTCTTTTAATTTTTATATAATTAAAACTCTAATATTCAGTGAATAATATTTGTAATTACTTTTGTTGCTTATCTGTTTAACTTTCATGGTTGAATGCAGCAAAGGAAGAAATGGACATATTCCGTTTAGAGATTCAAAGCTAACCCGCATACTGCAATCCTCTTTAGGAGGCAATGCTAGAACTGCCATAATCTGTACCTTGAGCCCTGCTCGAATCCACGTTGAACAGTCAAGGAACACCCTCTTGTTTGCAAGTTGTGCTAAAGAAGTGGCTACTAATGCACAAGTCAACATAGTCATGTCTGACAAAGCATTGGTAAAACATTTGCAAAGAGAATTGACTAGACTGGAGAATGAGTTGAGAAGTTCAGGACCAAATTCTGGTACATATGAACATGATTCTGCTCCATTACTTAGAGAAAAAGACATTGAAATAGAAAAGGTATAACAAAGTCTCTAGGTATCATCTTTTAACATCCATTAACTTAAAATAACTATTATTTCTCTGACATCATGACAAATGCTTACATTTTATCAAAACAGATGCATATTTAAAATATTATACATGCATGAGGTTTGAGGTATCTAGCTTCTTGAAGAAACCTATGATACATTCGGTTACATGTTGAAACAGTATAACTAGTCAGTTGCTGAATTGATTCTTCTTTATCTGGAAACTTGAAAATGGATATTAATTCACATTTCAAGTATAATCTAATCATAGCACAGATTTCACACTAGTTTGAAATCGTGGCTTGATTGATTTGGGTTATTTCAATTGAGTGCTTGAGTTGATACGTATGCATGGTGTTATGTTACCAATATTTTCAGTCATGTATGCAACAATCAGAACTTTCTTATTGGCTAAAACCTTAAAATTTATGGTTCTTTTCTCCTTCATGCAGCTAAAGAAAGAGGTTACTGAGCTGACTCTGCAACTAGAGCTTGCTCGGTCTCAGGTTAAGGATCTGCTACGAGGGGCTGCAAATGATACACCTTCAACGGTACATGTGTCTCAAGTTTAATTTTCAGCTTAAACATCATATTCCTTCCTGACATGCCTTTCCTGCACAAAGCTAACATCCTGTTCATTGTTCTCCAGGTTAGTGTGGATTGTCAATACCCTAAATTGCGAGTGAGAAATTCATGGGATTTTGAAAATCAAAAGTCAGAGACCCCGATTTTGGCAAGTCCTTTTGACATGGATATCAGTGTCAGATCTCCTGGCACATATCAGTATTCAGATGGAGACACCAGGAGTAGTGCTGATGAAAACTTCTTCCAACTTCTTGAGTTTGAAGAAAATTTATCGGGCACTAGTTCCTCGCATCAGCATAAAGTTGGTATTCCTAGTTCTGTTGGTACTGATCATCAGGAGGAGATTGAAGCACAGAATGATGAGAATTTAGAGGAACTTTGCAGGGTTGTTAGATGCATAGAGATGGAAGCAAGCATAAATGAAGACTCACTTATGTCAGAGTTCAGCCCAAGTATATATGGAGATTCAAAAATGTCACCAGCTGAAGCGAACCCAGCTACACCTGGGTTGACTGAGGTTGAGAGTGAAGATAAACAAAATCAAGAATTTGGGTCGCTCCCTGTGAAGGAAAAAAAGGAGTGGAAGAACATCCACCAAGATTTTACTCCATCTTCCACAGATCAATCTCCATGGATGCTGGGAAAAGACTCATGTAGCCCCCCTAGTAGTTTGAAGCTATCTAGGAGTAGGAGTTGTAAAGCGAGTCTTATGATTAGTTCCTCATATCCATTTGAGAATAATGAAAAGAATGAGAGCACCCCACCGACCGAATCTGCAAAAGATTTCACTGGAAGACCTGGGGGTATCTCAAAAAAATTTTCAGCATTGAAGTATGCTGTTGAGGTTGAAAATTTATCAAGAAATGGATCTCAGACTTCTGATAGGAGTGCAGATACTGATGAGCTTAAAGCACAGAAAGCCACAACTTCAAATGCTTCAGAAAATACCAGTGTGAGCACCGTTGTTGCACAAATGGATGAAATGACTGATCCGCAGAATGAGAAGCAACTTCCTAAGCATCCAGTGAGTCCCTCTTTTTTTTTTCGACGCCGTATATTTAGAATAAATTAGAAATAGGACATTTCACTCTAAGGTGTTTGCATTTGAAATTTAATTTTACTATCTGAAATATGCAGAAATTACAACTGCTGAGACTGTAGACTAAGGACAGCTTCATTTTTCTTTCTCCCTTTAATTCCTTGAGAACCCCAGTTTTTATTGTACTTTAATTGTCATGCTTGATTAATACAGGGCTCAGAACCGAAGCCTGTTGGACCTGCAAAGAATGTAAGAGATATTGGCTTGGATCCAATCATAGATGATTTAATTAGTCCTTCAATGTGGGCTCTTGAATTCAAGAGGCTTCAAAGAGAGATCTTTGAACTTTGGCATGCTTGCAATGTCTCATTGGTCCACCGGTCCTACTTCTTCCTGCTATTTAAAGGAGATCAGAAAGATTCAGTCTATATGGAAGTAGAGCACAGGCGGGTATCCTTTCTGAAGGACACATTTTCCCGCGGTAATCAAACTGTAGAAGATGGTCGAACCGTAACGCCTGCTTCAAGGTAACTCCTTGCATCTCATATTCTCATGGTTAATGGTTCCCTTTCCACATTCATATAACATTTTAAGTACAGTACAGAATCCTCAATATGTGTTCACTGTTAACAGTATAAAAGCATTACGTCAAGAGAGGCAAATGCTGTGCCATCAAATGGAAAAGAAGCTCACCAGGGAACAGAGACATAATCTCTTCCTAAAATGGGGCATTGGGTTGCAAACAAAGCATAGGAGGTTGCAGTTGGCCCACCGCTTGTGGACCGACACAAAAGACATGAACCACATTGCAGAAAGTGCTTCGGTTGTTGCAAAGCTGGTTGGTTTTGTGAAGCCTGAGCAAGCTTTTAAAGAGATGTTTGGGCTCAACTTTGCACCTAGGCGCACAAGCAGGAAATTTAAGCTTTGGAATAGTGGGACCTCTGTCATATAAGCTGAATGTGAAGTACCATATATATATAGAGAGAGAAAGTCCCTGCCTAATCGATAATTCCCACGTCTCACTTGCATCACACGGTAATATCTGAATCTTCATATATCTTCATCTGGATCTGATTTGACTGCAAGTGATTGTGAAAAAACCTTGTAAATCTCATGCTAGAAATGTAGTACAAGGGAGTGTTGTGTATCATGTATGGCTATTAAGGTCTTTTATATGATAATGCCCTGCTTCATTGTTTTTTTTTTTTTTTTTTCTTTTTTTTTTTTTTTGGTGTGAAAATGTTATAATTTTCAAATTAGTGACTACTTTAGAGCGATTTGAATTCAATTTGCAGTATTCTTCTTGCATTATCTTGGAATTTATAGTAAGATCAAATTTATAGATGGTTATTTTAAAGATCAATAATGCTACTTTGTTGCTCCATAATGTAAGATGTACTGAACATCCGTCGACTCTTATTGGACCAAATACCATTATAATGAGTTGATGGGCCCATGGGTTGGAGATCAATATGTGAATTCATTTATGGGCCATTTTGGCCCGTTAAACCTTCTTGTTCCTTTATCGGTTGTAGACTATTTTTAAAAAATTAAAATCATAATAATACGTTGATATTAATTTTTTATTTTAATTTATAGTCTTTTTTTTTTCTTTTATGATTTTTTTTTGAATGAATTTTTTCTTTTATGATTAAAACATTATAATGTAAAAAAATAAAAAAATGAAAAAAGTAGAAGAGACCTAACCAAAAAGCTATTTGATATGCACATCTATTTGATCTCAACTCAAAATTGCCTATTTGTAACAGCCCAGGCCCACTAAGTAGATATTGTCCGCTTTGGGTTTCACACATGTGTTCTTCACCTTCACGGATTTGCTTTGGATCATGGGCTTCACACAAGCATCCTTCACCCATGGCCCAAAATGCATCTACTTAGTTAGGAGAGACCAATGCTTATATATAAACCATGGACCTCACTCGCTAGCGATGTGAAATGTGACAATCTATTAAGGTCTTTTATATGATAATGCCCTGCTTCATTGTTTTCTCTTCTTTCTTTTTTTTCGAAAATGTTATAATTTTCAAATTAGTGACTATTTTAGAGCGATTTGAATCCAAATTGCAGTATTCTTCTTGCATTATCTCAGAATTTATAGTAAGATCAAATTTATAGATGGTTATTTTAAAGATCAATAAGGCTACTTTGTCACTCCACAATGAAAGATGTACCGAACATCCGTCGACTCTTATTGGACCGAATACCATTATAACAAGTTGATGGGCCCATGGGTTGGAGATCGATATGTGAATTCATTTATGGGCCATGTTGGCCCGTTAAATCTTCTTGTTCCTTTATCGGTTGTGGACTATTTTAAAAAAATTAAAATCATAATAATATGTTGGTATTCATTTTTTAATTTTAATTTATAGTCTTTTTTTTTTCTTTTATGATTAAAACATTATAATGTAAAAAAATAAAAAAATGAAAAAAGTAGAAGAGACCTAACCAAAAAGCTATTTGATATGCACATCTATTTGATCTCAACTCAAAATTGCCTATTTGTAACAGCCCAGACCCACAAAGTAGATATTGTCTGCTTTGGGTTTCAAGCACGCGTTCTTCACCTTCACAGATTTACTTTGAATCATGGTTTCACACAAGCATTCTTCACCTGGTCAAAAATGCGTCTACTACCAATCATGTGTGGGTGTGAGTGGTTCGGCGCTCTCATCCCTTAAGCAAAGTTGTGGGTTCAACTCCCCTTGTGAACGGAGCTACACATATTGGGAGCACTTTACCCCTTAGTGGGACGACCCGGTGCGAGTCCGGATTAGTCAGGGTGTGGTCTGGGCTGATTATACCGTATAGTGGATCCGCCCCACTCGGAAATCGGATGGTGTAAACCAAAAAAAAAAAAAAAAAAAAAAATGCATCTACTTAATTAGGAGAGACCAATGCTTATATATAAACCATAGACCTCACTCGCAAGTGATGTGAAATGTGACAATCTAGGCTCACCAAGTAGATATTATCTGTTTTGGGCTTCACCCACACGTCCTTCACCCTCACGAATTCGCTTTGAATCATGGGCTTCTTCTGTGGAGGACCCTAAACTTTCTTCGTCCCCGGTCTTTTTTTATGAATAATGAATCTAGTAAGTAGTAACCACTTGAAATGGCAAACCAACTAAAAAGGGTTTGCTTTGGTGAGATGGACCTAAGCAAATTCACTTTGGTAGGTCTATTAGTTGGTAGGTTTTTACTTTTAATTAAACATACTCCAATAAAGTAAAAGACAAGACAAATAATAATTGTTAATAATTGATTATTGTACATTTTGGACAATTTTCACTTGCAAAAAAAATCCTACCTTTTTTCAAGTTGGCCAAAATGTCTGCATATTTTCACCTACAAAGTACTAATTTACACCTCAAACCCAACCACCTCCCGCTAACACCCAATTTATTCAAATTTTGTCATTCGAATGGTGTAGCTACCAAATTTGTGTCCCAGTGTCCCACCTTTATTTATTGACCTTTTTATATAAAGGACCACAACTTTGTATACTTACTTTCACAACTAAGGTCTGTCGGGACCTGCCGTCTGGTGGTTAGAGGTCTGCTTGGAACTTGTTAAGATGTAATATATATGTGGTTTGGATATCCACTTCCTTATATCGGAGAGAAAACTTTTCACATGTGCTTGTAAAATATGTTGTATATTTACTTTCAATACCAATGTTTGTCCGGGCCTACTGCATGTGGTAAGAGGTTTGTTCGGAACCAGATATTTATTCCCACACATCGAAGAGATTCTCCACACATGCTTGTAAATTACATAAAGTCGAATTTGAACATTCAACTACTAGATGAGGTACACATAGGTAAGAGGAGATATGCTACTTTTAACTTTGAAGACTAAACTTGCTATATAGAGTTAAATCTCATTTAAATTAACATGTGATATACACTTTATTTTGTTTTCTTCACTTTAAATCTATTTTGATATTTTGACCATTGAACGAAATAGTGAAAAGAGAAAGTGGAGTAGAAAGAAAGTGAATAAGTGATGCTAAAGTCAAATAAATTGGGAAAAAGAAATGAAAGAAAAAAAAAGCTAATAAGTTGCATTGAAAATATTTTGTATAATTAAAAAGTTTTGTAGATAATTACATGCACCGTTTATCTATTTAAGACGAGATGGAGTCGGTCCGATGATATACCCCCGTCATAAAGCTGTGGGTTTGAGTCATCTCCTTCTACAAAATACCCTTATGTTTATACTTCAAAATAAATAAATAAATAAATGTGTTATTTTTTTTTTGGTTTACACTATCCGGTTTCCAAGTGGGGCGGATCCACCATACGGTGCAATCAGCCCAGACCACACCCCGACTAATCCGGACTCGCACCGGGTCAGCCCACTAAGGGGTAAAGTGCTCCCAATATGTGTAGCTCCGTTCACAAGGGGAGTTGAACCCACAACCTTGCTTAAGGGATGAGAGCGCCGAACCACTCACACCAACACATGATTGGTAATAAATGTGTTATTTACTGCCAAACAAATACACTTTTTCACTGAGAATTCTGGACACACCTCAAAGGCTCAAAATAGCAAAATAATTTGACAAAAAAAAAAAAAGGCAGAAGGACAGTACAAGTAAATGTCCAATTAAATTACACCTACACATGAGTAATGATCCATTCCTTCTTTAAAAAAATAAAAAAGACCCATTCCTGCTTATGAATTATAATATGCAGAATGCAGATGGCATAGCAGGGATGTCAACGGGTTAGGATTTGGCCGTTTTTCCTCCAAGCCCTTGAAATATTTTCTGACCTGAACCCAAATAACTTCACGGGTTCGAGTTTCAACCCGTGGGTTTTGACAAATTTGAACTCACTGGTAAACTCATGAAATTATCCAGTTTTGGGTTTCGATATGTAAATCTAAAACGACGTCATTTTGAGTTTAGAATTTGAATTTGTTCAAAACTCGAACTCAAACCAACCTAGCTCAGGTAATATGCACCTCTACTCAAGGTTTATATTTTACACCTGAACTCGATCCACACGGTTCAGATGAAATTATCATCCCTAACGTATAGTCATGAAATGGGTTGTCGATAGATGTTTGGGTCGTGCATATATCATTTAATCTCGTACTGTTTGATACCTTGATGTTAGAATTTATAGTTTGAAAACAAAAAACAAAACAAAAAAAACAAAACAAAAAAAACAAAATTTGGTCACACAGTTTGCTTTAATATTAGGTTTTAAGGATAAACTTAAAAAAAATAAAAAAAAAAATGGATAAAAGATACTGCAACTAATTTTAATTACTGTAGATTTCGATCAATAATTAAATAAAACACCAACACTTTTAAAGTAAATATTTTAAATTTATTTTCTTCTATTTTTACTTTAAAATTTTATATTTATTTGAACGGGTTTAGCTACCTTAATGTTAACAGCAAGATTACTGGATAGTTATATGAGAGAGAGTTAGTTACTTTTTGTTATAATTTTTAAATCCTTAATTTTTTAAACACCCTTGGATTGAAATTGACCTAGTAACCTTACTGTTTTACTGTTAACAGCAACTTAACCAAACCCTTATTTGAACAGTTGATTTGAAATCTGATAAATTATTCTGTATATATAATTACATATCACTAAATATGTAAATAGAAGAAAATATTTGTGTGGGGTGTCCCACCTTTGTGTGTGGGTTTCTCTCCCCATCGTGGGAGATCTTGTCTGGACCGTATTTGGATGTTGATAGTTGATGGGTCCTAGTTACTGTTGTTTACATGTTTTCATGTATTCTTATCCTGGATTTGTATTCCAGGTGTTGTAATCCAGTTGTTTATTGCAATAATAAAAAAAAATAATAATAAATATAAAAGAAAACAACAACAGAGCAAAGATAAGATAAGAATTTAAGATGAGATACACACAAAAGACTCACAGTCACAGTCACAGTCACAGTCACAGACAGGGCTGAATGATTAAACGCATATCATATCAAATCAAAAACGCAAGAGATACGACCCCACTATTTGCCGTTTTGAAAAAGTGCTTCTTCAATGCGTTTTGTCGAAAAGCAAGTGACTTAATTGAACTAGTAGTATAGTGTATGTGTATCCCACATTATTTTTCTTCACTCACTCTCCCTGTCTCTCTGTTGTCGTTCTGGTGGCGCAGCTTATGGCAGCTACACCACCTCCTCTCTCAGACAACACCACTACTACTCTTCTCTTGCTGCTAACATACGCTCCCTCTGCTTACTCTCTTATCCTCAACCACCACTATCACCACAGCAACATCAACCACTCTTATCACTCTTTTTAACTAATTTCGTTTTGCATTTGTATTTCAAACACTTGCCATGAAATCGCTTACTGTTTCTGTTTTGACTTTTGTGGCCCTCTGCGCACCGTTTTTATTATTGTGCGCCGTTGTCGCCGCCGATCGGACTCCTGAAAATTTAGAAGAGATCGAAGCCTTGACATCTTTCAAGTTAAATCTCAACGATCCACTTGGAGTTTTGAATGGCTGGGATCCGTCAACTCCTGCAGCTCCATGCGATTGGCGTGGAGTGGTCTGCACCACAACCACTGCCACCAACAACAACGAAAACAGAGTCACTGAGCTCCGCTTGCCTCGTCTCCAACTCGCCGGTCAACTCAGTGACCGGCTCTCGAGTCTGCGGATGTTGCAGAAACTGAGTCTGCGGTCGAACTCGCTCAACGGCACCATACCTCCCTCGCTTTCACAATGCACGCTCCTACGTGCTCTGTTCTTCCAGTACAACTCGCTCTCCGGTAGTCTTCCGTCGGAGTTCGGTAACTTGACCAATCTCGAAATCCTCAATGTCGCTCAAAACCGTCTCTCCGGAGAAATTGCCGGTGGTCTCCCTCAAAGCCTCAAGTTTTTAGATCTCTCGTCGAATGGATTCTCAGGTCCTATCCCTAGAACAATCTCTAACTTATCTCAGCTCCAGCTCATTAATTTATCGTACAATCAGTTTT
Source organism: Acer saccharum (assembly GCA_030490815.1). Taxonomy (NCBI): domain Eukaryota; kingdom Viridiplantae; phylum Streptophyta; class Magnoliopsida; order Sapindales; family Sapindaceae; genus Acer; species Acer saccharum. The sequence continues at coordinate 7,178,772 of CM059868.1, forward strand.
CTCGCGAGATTCCATCGAGTTTCGGCGGACTGCAGAATCTCCAGTACCTTTGGCTCGACTTCAATCGTCTTGAAGGGACTCTGCCGTCGGTGATAGCGAACTGTTCCTCGCTCGTGCATCTGAGCGCGCAAGGTAATGCGCTCGGCGGAGTCATTCCGGCGGCGATCGGTGCTCTGCCAAAGCTTCAGGTGGTCTCGCTCTCACAGAATAACCTCTCTGGTAGAGTTCCATCTTCGATGTTTTGCAAAAAGTCGGCTTATCCGCCGTCGGTTCGGATCATGCAGTTAGGATCCAACGCGTTCACGGACGTGGTTGGACCCGAGTCGGGGTCCTGTTCGAGTGTTTTGCAAGTCTTGGATCTTCAACAGAACCGGATACGCGGTGTTTTTCCGATGTGGTTAACCAAAATTTCGACTTTGACAATGTTGGATGTTTCAGGTAATTTGTTTTCCGGTGAGTTTCCAACTGAGATAGGTGCTTTTACAAGGTTGGAGGAGTTAAAAGTAGCAAACAATTCTTTCAGTGGCGTGGTACCAGTTGAGATAAAGCAATGTAGTTCCTTGAGTGTTCTTGATCTTGAAGGGAACAGATTTTCAGGTGAAGTTCCTGCGTATTTGGGTGATATGAGAGGTTTAAAAAGTCTAATTCTTGCTGGCAATCTCTTTTTGGGTTCGGTTCCGACGAGTTTCGGCAATCTTTCAGAGCTGGAGACCTTGAACTTGAGACGCAACAACTTGAGTGGAAGCTTCCCGGAGGAGCTACTGGGTATGAGCAATTTGACGACTTTGGACCTCAGCGAGAACAATTTCTCTGGTGAAGTTCCAGCAAGTATTGGGAATTTGAGTCGCTTGACTGTTTTCAATCTGAGTGGTAATGGTTTTTCAGGGCAGTTACCGGCTAGTTTGGGAAGTCTTTTGAGGCTGACCACTCTTGATTTGAGCAAGCAGAATCTCTCCGGCGAGTTACCGATTGAGCTTGCAGGTTTGCCGAATCTGCAAGTCATTGCTTTGCAGGAAAACAAGTTATCTGGAGATGTTCCTGAAGGGTTGAGTAGTTTGTTGAGTTTGCGGTATTTGAATTTGTCTTTCAATGGATTCTTTGGTCAAGTCCCGGCTACTTATGGTTTTCTTCGGTCACTGGTAGCTCTCTCATTGTCCGGGAACCACATTTCTGGGATGATTCCACCGGAGCTTTGTAACTGCTCTGAGCTTGAAGTTTTAGAACTGCGGTCGAATTCTCTAATGGGCCACATTTCAGATGATGTCTCTCAACTTGTGAATTTGAATGTGCTTGATTTGGGTAATAACAATTTAACAGGTGAAATCCCTAATGCAATCTCCAAATGCTCGTCGTTACAGTCTTTGTTACTAGACACAAATCATCTTTCAGGGAGCATACCGGCCTCATTGTCCAATTTATCAAACCTGGCAGTGCTGGATCTCTCTGCTAACAACTTGAGTGGGGAGATTCCAGCTAATCTTACAGACATTTCCGGTTTGGTGTATTTCAATGTGTCAAGTAATAGACTAGAAGGTCCGATTCCAGCACTGTTGGGCACTAGATTTAACAATCCATCAGCGTTTGCAAATAATCAAGGTTTATGTGGAGAGCCACTGGGACGCAAATGTGTCAACCCGGCTGATAAAAACAGGAAAAGGAGGTTGATTTTGTTAGTCGTTATAGTTGCATGCGGCGGTTGCCTCTTGGCATTGTGTTGCTGCTTCTACATTTTCAGCCTCCTGAGGTGGCGAAAGAGGCTCAAAGAACGTGCAGCTGCAGAGAAGAAACGTAGCCCAGCAAGGGCGAGCTCAGGAGCGAGTGGGGGACGTTCAAGCACGGACAGTGGAGGGCCAAAACTTGTTATGTTCAACAACAAGATCACGCTTGCAGAAACAGTGGAAGCAACCAGGCAATTCGATGAGGAAAATGTGCTTTCGAGAACCCGATATGGTCTAGTCTTCAAGGCTTGTTACAACGATGGAATGGTGCTCTCAATTCGCCGCCTACCGGACGGATCACTTGATGAAAACATATTCAGAAAAGAAGCTGAATTCTTAGGCAAAGTCAGGCACCGCAACCTGACCGTCCTCCGCGGATTCTACGCAGGACCTCCAGATTCAAGGCTCCTTGTCTACGACTACATGCCTAATGGAAACCTCGCAACTCTCCTCCAAGAAGCATCACACCAAGACGGTCACGTCCTCAATTGGCCAATGCGACATCTCATAGCTCTCGGCATTGCTCGTGGCATGGCATTTCTACACACATCCAACATGGTTCACGGCGATGTCAAGCCACAAAACGTCCTCTTCGATGCTGACTTCGAAGCTCATTTATCCGATTTTGGGATAGACCGTCTGACAGTAGCAACACCAGCAGAGGCCTCTACTTCAACAACACCTGTAGGCACATTGGGTTACGTCTCTCCGGAAGCAATACTAACAGGAGAAACAACGAAAGAATCAGACGTTTACAGTTTCGGAATAGTCTTGCTGGAGTTACTAACTGGAAAAAGACCCGTGATGTTCACACAAGACGAAGACATTGTCAAATGGGTGAAGAAACAACTACAAAAAGGCCAAATCACTGAATTACTAGAGCCAGGCTTGCTTGAACTCGACCCTGAATCATCAGAATGGGAAGAGTTCTTGCTTGGAGTCAAAGTTGGATTACTCTGCACATCACCAGACCCTCTCGATCGACCAACCATGTCCGATATTGTGTTCATGCTAGAAGGCTGTCGTGTTGGTCCCGATATTCCCTCCTCCGCCGATCCCACCACCCAACCATCACCGGCATAATAGACCCGAAACATTAATTAACCATTATTTTTATTTTTATTTTTATTTTTTAATTTTAGAATGTAACAGTAGACAATTTCTTCTTCTTTTTCAAATTTTTTTTTTTTTTTTTTGGCTTTTAGTTATCGAGTGTTTTTTTTTTTCTTTTTCATAATTTTGCCGTGGTTGGATTTGATGCCGGCCTGGGGAGGAGTGGGTTCCACCAGAAGAGCAAAGTTTTCAAACGATTTCGGGTCAACGATTTGGACAAGTGGACAGAGATAGTGGGGTCCATCTGAGTTTTGTTTCCCGCCAATGCGAAAGGAGACTAGTGTGGTTTGGTCACGTGGCAGCAGTAGAAATTGTAGCCGTTACAGTGTGTGATGTTCAAGGTAGCAAAAAATTAAATATTAATGAAACTGTCGTTTTCTTCAACGAGCGAAGAAGGGAAGGGATCGGATGTGTACGGGTACAGGTACAGCCACTCTCGTGGACCGCCACGTAGGATCCTCTGATGCCCTAATTTTTTTTTAAAAGGCAAATGGAGGATGAAGAAGACAAAATAGGACACAGAATTTGAGGTCCCACTCAATCAGCATGGTATGGGATTATGGGAAAGCCAGAGAGAGAGAGAGATAGAGAGAGCAAAATGAGAAAAAAAATATATAAATGAGAGCTCACCAGCTCAATTTCTTTTGAACCTTTTGGTGGGGGTCTCACAATTTCAATGATTTGACTTTCTTGGAATCAATATGTACTGTCTGATTTTTTTATTTTTTTTATTTTTAATTTTCTTTGTCTTCTATCATAGAGAAAACTTTCTGTTTAGATTTGATTTGCAAATACTATTGTTTTTATTTTTATTTTTGAAAATATGAGAGTTTGAATGATTAACGGTAACAACACTAAAGTTATGTTTGGAGTTGCTCAATTATTTCTCAAGTTTTGAATAAATGAGTGTTTGATAAACTTTCCAAAAGTTATTTATTTTACAATTCTCCAATAATCAACTTTTAAGAAGTTGGGTGAGGATTGCTTTTGGAAGTAAAATCTAAATTTTTACTTTTGAAATGTCCAAAATATCCTTACCATTTTATTAAAAGACAATATTACTCATACATTTAATAAAACTAAAAACTAGAAAAATAAACAGATGGCCACCGGTGGCCACCGCCAAACTCGAGGTCGTCGCCGGAAGAAGGCTGCTCCTCCTTTGCTACCGGCCTCCATTCAGAGAAATCCACAGAGACCAGATCCGCCACGCCTTCATGCCTAAAGCAATCCACCCCCTCCGATTCCACAGAGAAATCTGGTCGTTCTTTCGACGACCAGAACAATCCACCTCCTCCAACCTCGGAGCTGGATCTACCCACTGCGAAAACAGAGGGTGGCGACGGGACTAGCAACGACACGGGACGAGCGGCGGACCTGCTCGAGGTTGAAGGGGCAGCGGGCCTGCGTAAAGTTGAACGAGCAGCGGTTAGGCGGCGGGCGGCAGTAGGTAAGGTTTCAAGCAAACCGGGTCAAAGTTACGGGTCGAGTTTGTTATGGGCCTCTAGTTCAACAATGTTTTTCTTATTAAAATGATGTCTATTTTTGTCATTTCATCAAATACATTTTCCACATTTTCAAAAGCAAAAGAATTTTAAAATTTAGTTTACCAAACACCTATCCACTTTTTTGTTAAGCTAATTATTTCTGAAGTTAAGTTATAAGTGGATTATTTGTTGAGTAAAGCAATCCCAAACATAGCCTAAGAATGAAATAAAAGGGAATCAAAATCCATGTAAAAGAGAATCGAAAAAGGGAATTAGAAAAGAAAAGTCGATTCCTTTGGTGGAAAGGTGGAATAAGTTCCCTTCTTGGCAATAACTTAATTCCGGATTTATTTACGAAACCCTGTAATCTGATTTTTAATTTATTTTAGTAAATATAGTAATTAAGTTATGACGTAGTAGGAAGCTAGAGAAAAGCCAAATCAATGGCAAACAATGGGAAAACTCCCAAATAGAGAGAAAACACTATGATTTTAATATCAAAATAATCTTCAGTTACAATAGCCCACTCATAAGACGACAACACAAATAATAAAAGCAAAGTTAAATTGACAAATTATAGAAACAATTACTAATATTAAAAACCTCCTACATCAGTTCACCCAGTCTACAAAAAGAACTCGACCTCGAGTTTCGGTTGAGGCATGCAGAAAATGAACATCCTGTAGCAAGTGACATAACAAGTGAAAATGAGGAATGAATGAAACACTGAAAAGTCAACAAAGAGAAGCCCATAATTGTCTTGTGGGAGTGGTAGACCTCAACCAAGAAGTCCCTCCGTAGCTCATCCCAACATAAGGGTACTAAAGTAATCGTCCAACGAAATGCCAAAAATGCCTAAGCTATTTGCCATTGGTGCCGCCTTGCCCATTTAACCTTGAATTCCGAAAACCCAATGTGAGCTTCAATGACAACTCCAAGATCAATCGCCTTCGCCATTGGTTGGGAAAAATTCTCAAGAATTGAAGACTCAATTTGATCGTCCTTCTCTTCAATTTTAACCACAACACAATCAACAAGCTTCTTTTGTGCAATATTTCCACAATTAACCATGTTGTTGCTACTGAGTATATCACAATGAACACTTTCACTTTCCTCAAAATCAAATCAATCAGATACAAATTATATCAATGAGGGGTTAGGCAAAGTAGGCTTGAGCTTGATAGATGGAATAGAATTGGGCCAAAATAGAGGTGTAGTGATCTGTTTTGGTCAAAAATCCTCTTTGGCTGTTCCATTTGATGTGTCCAGCTCATTTGGGTCTTTGTCATGGGTCAGGTTTGTGCTTAGCCCTAATGCATTTACTTATTGAGGTGGAAAGAGAATGGAGGTCATAGTTACCTCTCTGGTTCATTGATGAAGAACAGTCGATGCACCCAAAACTCCTTCGATTTGGTGATGATCAAAACCACCCTTAAACATTGAAATTGGACTTAGGGAATGAAGTTGGTGGTTTGGGTATGGTGGTGGTGGTGATTGGTCGTGGTGGGCAGGTTAGGTTTGAGATTGATTTGCGCATATGTCTTTTGGTGGTGTTTGTTTTAGGTAAGTAGCTTGCGAGTCTCATGTTGGAATGCTGTCGATTTTGAATCAGATCGTTGCTCAAGATCACCCAAAGCTTGATGAAGTTGGGTCTCTATAGTGGTGTGGAAAGGAGGTCATGATCGGTTGTTGTGTGTTTGGTTTTGGTTCGAAGATGATTATGGGAAGAATGGTGGTTATGATATTGGGTGTAAGGTTTAAAGTGATTGTGGGTATGAGTTTGGTGGTTACGAGATGTGTTTGAGTTAGATTGAATATGGGTCTCAGATTGATAAGAGAATCAGTGGTTGAGGTATGGGTTTGGCGATGATGTGAGTGGGTATGGTGATTCTCTGTTAGGTTGAGTGTGGTGCGATTGTGTTTGAGTCTCCGTGTATTGTGTTTGGTTATAAAAACGATGGAGGTGCTGGGAATGATGATGCTATAATGACGAAAATGAAGATAGTGGAGATGAAGGTTGGAGATGGTGATACATGTGAAGAGAAGGCCGAGAACAGGACCGATGGTGGGCACTCCACCTTCGAGATCTGTGTTCTCCATCGCTTAAACCGCTAAATAGCGGTATCGAAAGAAAGCTCCGACCACCATCAACTGTTGCCGAGGTTTGGACACAACCCCTCTCGAAGTGCAATTGGTGATTGCCACTACTTGTCTGATTGCCTTGATCTTCATCAACAGGTGTTTGCCTTCTTCTGTCGTCGGTGACAGCCATCGGAACGTAACCATGGCTCTGATACCATTTGACGTAGTAGGAAGCTAGAGAAAAACCAAATCCATGGCAAACAAGGGGAGAACCCCTAAATGGAGAGAAAACACTCTGATTTCAAGTATATTTTTTTTTCAAAATATTACACTATTACATAAATTTTGGTTTTTTTTTTTGGGGGGGGAGGGGAGGGGAGGACTCGAACTCGAACTCGAACTCGAACCTGCAACTTCGTGATGCAAGTGTGAATGGTTTTATCATCAGACCAACCTTATATCGTTAATCTGACTTCAATTTCAATATCAAAATAATCTCCTATTACATTAATAACAAAAAGGGGTATTTATTGTCCACTCATAAAACCACAACACAAATAATAAAAACAAAAGCTAAATTGACAAAGTATAGAAACAATTACTAATATTAATCTTCTACATTCCATATCTATATCTATATAATATATTAAAATGGAACCTTACAGCGCCACATGTCGTCGTGAGAGAGCTTTGGCATTAAATCACAATTCACCATCTATCTAATAATTGGTTTATTATTTCTGAATCCGTGTAGCGTTAGAGAGTTTACAAAACTAAAATGCTCAACGACGAAATATTGCAAAACGGTAACATATCAAAACAAAAATTCTGTAAAATTTTCAATACTTAACAAATGAATAAAGAATTCACAAATGACATTGAGAATTGGACAAAAATGGTGTTAAATCCGGAGCAGTGACCGAAATTAGGATCCTTTATATTATTAATTTAATAGATTATTAAAATTTATTAATTAATAAAAAATATTGGGTTTCGTTTGTATAAATTTCTTAGATGGCACAACACGTTAAATACTAAAATAAGTTATAATTTTGTTTTGCTATATACTTTTATATGATCAAGTGGAGTAATAATAATTTTGTTGGACACATTCTTTAAGGTAGCATACTAGCATCTGGTTTTTAACAATGCTTTTGTTGTATGTCAAATCTTGGACTTTATCTTATAATAAGAGATTGAAAATGGGAATCCTTTTTCTTTCCAACAACCCAAGCAAAGACTTCACTTTCGGTTTTGGATGTTATCAGCAAGAAAGTAAATATTGGTGTTGACCAAAGAAAATATCGATTAAAATTTTGAAATTTTTTAAAGGAACGATATCCTTAAAATATCAAAATATACAATATTATTTTAGAATAATGTTTAGGTACTGACCGATTAGTATTTAAAATACTGAATTCATCAATGGGAGTGTAGCACGTGGCTCAAGTTATGGGATAAATGTAAAAAGTAAAAAAAAAAAAAGATCACGTACTGGCGTACTGCATTCCCATTAGTGGGATCAATATTTTGGATACTGACCGGTCAGTATCCAAGCATTACTTATTATTTTAATATCAGTCTCTCTAAAATATAGAAGTTTATTGATTATATATCAACTTGAATCTAGTCGGGTCTAAAATTACAATAGAGTTTTGCATTTGTCATATAGTGACTTCATATAGAGTTTGTGAGTTGTCAAAAGGACAAAACCTCGATGATTATGGTTGATTTTGTGTAAGGTAGAGGATGGTGCAAATGGAATAATAATTGTCACAAGATTACATTGAACATTGCTTAAAAGGGGTCAATCTAACTTTCAAAGTCTTGTCTGATTATGATCATTAGCAAATAATCTCCTAAATTGTTTGTTTTTTCTCGTAAATCTTGGACTCACCGATGCTTAAAAAAAAAAAAAAAAAAATTTAAAATAAACCCTTATGAACCATGTGTTGTCATCGTTCCTACCATGTTCATTTGCTTCTGTTTCATGGGAGTAAACTTTTTGGGGCACTTTTTCTTCCGATGATTGATTCAATCTTTGATAAAAAAAAAAATAAAAAATAAAAAGAAAGATACCTCTTCTCCCACTTGGGCCACTTATATTGTAATGGATCCGACGACACACATTAACCGTCAAACTGTTAGGTTTGTGAAGCCTGAAATCAGTCAAAAAAAGAAGATCCAGAAACAATTGCGGTGTGAACCGCGGTGAATCACATAGGATTCACATGGAACGACAGATCTCTGTTTTTTGAGCAGTCGATTCCAGAGGTTTTACGTAGTACAAAACATGGGTTGCAGATCGTGATTTTGAATGTGGTAAAGACGCAATCTGTGTGCTAGGAGGAATCTTGGACGAAAAGAAAAGGATTTCCTTGTGACTTTTGGCTACCATAGTGCTATGATACAAATACTAATGTTTCCTTATGTTTAGAGTTTCTCCATGTTTAGAGGCGTGTAGAAAGTAGCAAGAGAGGCTGAGAGCAACTTGTAGAGAGATTGAGAGATAGTAATCTGACACAGAACGGAAGTTCTAGGGTTTACCAACGTAATCCCTAAAGTAACAAAATTGGAATCCACCAACAAAGAACGAATGTATGTAAACCGAAAATTGATAATATTATTGAATAATTCTGAAACTGATAACAAAGAGCCTTAACTAGCCTCTTAAAACCCTAAAATAAGCAAAAAGACTAAAATATCCTCAAACTAAACAAAAACAACTGAAAACGGAAAAATAAGAGAAAACACAAAATCTTCGGTTGCCCGAAAGCCTAACTTAAACTGCTCCGATGAGGATGCAAATGACGTCAACCGGGGAACTTGGGTTGCCATGCTATAGATCTCTGAAAACCCTTTTCGAAAACATATTATAATAGGAAATCTGACAACCGAGTCAAAAGTTATGTCCGTTTCTTTAAAGCACCTTTTTTGGACAATTTCCTGTCCATCTCTTCTTCAAACTCTAAAGCCAACTGTCCTACATCATAATCAAACTTTGATAGTGGATTTGAGTGTCGGTGCGCTCCGTGGACGTTTACACTGAGCCACGTAAAATTTCTTTTGTCGTTTCTTTTTCTTCTTTTATTGTTTCCATTATTTGCGTACAATTTGGGTTTTCATATTTTTTGTTTGTAGATTTTCTACAACACAAACAACTACTCATAGCAATAGGCATCTAATTTCATATTTATCAGGTCTTAGCAAAGTGGTTGTGCATTTCCCTTTCACATTTGTGACAAGTTTAAGTATCATATTTGGCCATTAAATCATAAAAATGTGGGGAGACTCATCATTATAGTGGGAGTTGTTTTATAGACCATACTTGTAGCGATTGATCTCATCAAATTTCAAAAGATTGTTAGATTTTCAGATAAACTTTTCAATTAAGTTAATTCCTTTCAAAAGAAATTTTTTTTTTTTTTGGAAGAATTCCTTTCAACTTTTTACTAGAGGGTTTGTAACTTATTTAAGAATAGATTTTTCCATTAAAATAATAATAATAATAATAAAATCCCAAATAGATCAACAAGCCGCCAGGCCTAATCCAAGCCCAACTCAACGTTGCATAAACTCTAGTCCTTGAGCGGGCCTTGATTCGACTTTTTTCAGCCTGCTCAAACTTTTCATATAATATGCAACGATTGTTTTATGATAACATTTTTATTTTATTTTTTAAATAGCACATGCATTGACAGCGACTCGAATTAGGACATTGCCCGACTAAATTAGCGCTCTTACCGTAAAGCCACATTGGGCGGTGGACGTTGGTGTTTTATAATAACAATTTTAACAAGAGTGTGTTGTAGTACAATGTACAATACAGTAATTGGAAAGAAAGACTCTCAATGGGCCAAACATAACTCGTTGAATTGGATTGGGCCTTCCTCAAAATAAAACTTGACTCGTTGAATTAGATTGGGCTTTCATATGCGTATATATATATATATATATATATAGGCTAATCTAAAAAAGATTGAAAATGGTGGGATCTAAAAATTTCAATCATTTTTGTAAACAATAAAAAAAGTAAAATAACGTAAAACTATAGAAACGTGTTTGGAATGTATCCTTAAAAAAATATTTCAAGTTATTATGAGTGGTGGTGGAGTGAACTTGGGCCTAGAGCAGATTCAATGCCCACCCCCTCCAGCCACTTAAATTTGGTTCAACTTCATATACCTCTTAAAAGAGATAGTAGCGCACCTCCCTTCATTGTATTGATATCTATTATTTCATCTACTTAAACAAATAATATATATATATATATATTCCTAAAAAAAAAATCAAGACTTTTGTTTTATAACATTATAAAACCAGCCGTTCTGTAATGTTACAAAATTAAACAGAGTCGGTTCTGTAATACGTTACAAAACAAGGGTTCTGAAATTTATTTTCAGGTCCGTTCTGAACAGATCCAAGCACCCTATATGCCAACAATACCCGCACAATGCAAAGCTAATTATCACAGATTACATGCCAACAAAGTACGTAATTAAATGGTAGTAACTATAACTAATGAATGTATGGACGTACACATATTAGTTATAATCTTCTTCTGGAAGTATTGAGCCACACGTTCATATTAGTTATCATATAGATTCAAGCCAAGCAGAAGATATATGGGGTCCCTAAAATTATAATGTAATGGAAATCCATAGAAGCATCACTTGGAAATTATTACAAGGGATATATGGACACACCCCATTGAAATGCAATCATTTTATTGTGTTTTCTTTTAACTTTTTTTTTTTTTTTTTTTGGGTTAATTAGTTCATTTTTGTTCTCTCTATATGTATAGCACTGTAATGAGTCTATCTATATATTTTATACACAAATGGAAGAGATTAACTAGAAAATTATTCCATGAAATGGCATTAAAAACAATTTTAATTCTTTGCTATCATTTCTAATAATGACTAGAAATCTTCATTGAGAATCCATTATTATGCAATAATGATCGACATGTTATAATCCAATTTCAATGGACCAAAATGGGCTAGCAAATGTTTGTTAAAAAACCAAAGGGTAACTTACAGTCACACCCTTAAGGTTTGAGGCAAAGACACTTAGATGGAAAACTTTAGTGATTCTACACTAACACCCTTGTATTGTCGAAAATGCCCTTGTATAATAATAAAAAATAAAAGTTTTTTTACACTAACACCCAAGGGCATTTTGGAGAAATAACGAATCACTAAGGAGGAATCTGAACAGAACTTTTTTCAAATTATCACTGTTTTAGTGGTCGATAGAACTTTGTCAATTTCGTAAAAGAAGAGCTTGAACTCATATCAATTCAATAGAATTTTTTTGGCACACTTAATGGAATTTTTTTGACACACTTAATGAACTTCTTATGTTGTACTTGTGCCAACAATCACACTTACGCCATGAGGTTGTGGGTTCGAGTCGTGTCTCCTCCCCAAACCCCGAATTATTGTAATATTTCAGTCCCTGGGTGCAACTTCCAGTGTTGAGGTCAACTAAGCTAAAGCTCAATAAACAACCTACTTAGTGGCTAAGCAGAATGTTAAATCTAATCATCATCTTAACAGTAAATTAAAGAGCGATAAGCTGATAATTCAATTGCTTTGAAGTTTGAATTCCCAGGTTGCTTGTGCAGCCAAACATATTGCAACTAAACTATGCTTTCATTGTCAGAAGTTGCAACCCCAGGCTTTACGTAATGCAATCAAAATGGTCAATGTGTCCTGCACAAATTAATCAATTTCACATTCTCATTACTCATTGCTCCATGTATTATTGCTTTATTTCTTTTTTACTAGATTCTAGAATAGAAATAAACAAGGACTTGAACAATAGTGAATGAAAAGTACTACATTTTGGGGAGGATGTTAATTTTATGAGTCAGTATTGGACCATTGGTTATCTGGTGAAATGATTGTCCAGAGTCCCAAGTTGGAACTCATAGTGCAATCTTACATGCCTAAATTTCTGATTCATTTTGACATATAAAGCCATCAGCACATGCTTCACAAGAGGCTCTTGTCGAGGTAAATTATTTGTCACCATTTTTCTACTTGCTCAGACTAGTACTCTCTCTCTGTAGGCCTAGATTTCTGATTCATTTTGACATATAAAGCCATTAACACATGCTTCACAAGAGTCTCTTGTCGAGGTAAATTATTTGCCACCATTTTTCTACTTGCTCAGACTAGTACTCTCTCCCTGTAGGCCTAGATTTCTGATTCATTTTGACATATAAAGCCATCAACACATGCTTCACAAGAGGCTCTTGTCGAGGTAAATTATTTGCCACCATTTTTCTACTTGGTCAGACTAGTACTCTCTCTCTCTGTAGGCCTAAATTTATGACATATGACAAGTACTAGTACTTTAAAAGTATCCAGTAAAAAAAAAGATATATAATTAAAGGAAACCCACCAGGAGGGTCCCACCAGGTGAAATGAAACCCATTAGGAGGGTCACCGGTCACAGCACAACACGGCATGACATATAAACTCGATCAAATTTTAGATAACTTGATCATAACTTATTTCATATACATTTGGTCAACTTACTATAATGGTCTCAACATAGTCACATGTTAATCTAAATTATAGCTGTAGAGAGTATCTAATTTGTTCAAAATAAATTGAGGACTAATGACAACTATAGACTATAATTTATGCAGTTATGCCCTTGAGTATGTAATAAATTTAGTCTTATGAGATGCAAATTCCTGACATATAGGCATAGAGAACCAATTGTCAATATCTTAAACTAAGAGCTTGTTTGGTTGGGTTTTTGAAAAACCTCTATCAGTAAAAAAGTGTAGAATAGTGAAATATTTCCATTTGAGTGTGTTTGGGTAAAACCTTAAGGTTGTCGGTGTAATTTCCCCATTTTTTTTATTAAAAGTTGATGTGGTCCCCACACATTATGATTTGTCTGATGAGTAAGAAAAGCTGAGTTGGATGAGTTTTGGTTTAAGTGACAATACAAGTATAAGTGTCACGATTTGAGTGGTTGAGGTGCAACACTCAGCATGTGCTGAGTGTTGCACTGGGTGCAATCAAGTTTTTCTCTTGATAGAGAGGAGGGGGGAGGGGAGAGGGGGGAGGGGGTGTGCAGTGCATTGTGTGGTGTGTGGAGGTGGTGAGTGCGAGAAGAGATTAGAGACATAAGAGCGAAACTTGTAGCTTGTCATCTATTATACATATGTATAAGCAATCTCTTTTAGTCATTTGAAGCTTTTTAACTAAAAAAAATATATAAAAAATTGAATAAGAATTTGTAAAATGTACATTAATTGAAAATAATGTTTGAAAAAATAAATTTAATTGAAAATTGATTCTGGTTTATTTTATTAAAAAAAAAATCATTCTATTACAAATTATTTATCAAAATTAAAAAACACACCATATCACTAATTCTAACTCGTATTGTTTAGATATATACCGGTTAGAGATGAGTTAAAATAACATTTAATTATAAATTAGAATAAACAAAAGTGAGGTTATTGGTTGATGAATTGGACAAAAATGTGAGGGTGATGAGAGAGAAAATGAAAACCTAAGACTGAGAGTTTGATCGAGTTCATATGTCGTGCCGTGCTGTGCCGTAACGTGCTTGTACGGAATCATACTTTATCGGACTAAGTCTTGACCGGTTCGACCAAATTTACATATTTAATTAATATTAGACATGTTTAGAAGAAAATATGAATCAAAATACCAAAAACTCAAAATTTTAAAAAATAATAATAATAAATACAAAAACTCAATCAACATTTTTGCATTTTACAAATAAGAATAATTTTGAAATAAATTATTTTAACTATTAATTAAATATTTTTACATTACACAAAGGGGGAGAATTAGGGATCCGAGACAGACATAATTGTGGATTGGAAACAGAAAGGGGGAGAAACACAGAAGAATTTATTTAATGACCACCGATAAGTATGATAAGTTAGCCACAAGTAATAGTTTTACTTGCTCATCATTTCATATAGTTTTACTTTTATTTCAAGGGAAATTGATGAATTATGTCGTTTAGTGGTGTTTGTTTTGGGTAAGTAGCTTGCGAATCTCATGTTGGCATGCTGTCGATTTCGAATCAAATCGTTGCTCAAGATCACCCAAAGCTTGATGAAGTTAGGTCTCTATTCATGCTGTGGAAGGGAGGTCATGATGGGTTGCTGTGTGTTTGGTTTTGGTTCGAAGATGATTATGGGAAGAATGGTGGTTATGATATTGGGTGTAAGGTTCAAAGTGATTATGGGTATGAGTTTGGTGGTTACGGGATGTGTTTGAGTGAGATTGAATATGGGTCTCAATTTGATGAGAGAATTGGTGGTTGAGGTATGGGTTTGGTGATAATGTGAGTGGGTATGGTGATTCTTTGTTAGGTTGAGTGTGGTGCGATTGTGTTTGAGTCTATGTATTGTGTATTGTGTTTGGTTATAAGAACGATGGAGGTGCTGAGAATGATGATGCTACAGTGACGAAAACGAAGATGGTGGAGATGAAGGTTGAAGATGGTGATACATGTGAAGAGATGGCCAAGAACGGGACCGTTGGTGGGCACTCCACCTTTGAGATCCGTGTTCTCCATCGCTTGGGCCGCTAAACAACAGTGTCGAGGGAAAGCTTCGGCCACCATCAACTGCCACCGAGGTTTGGACACAACCCCTCCCGAAGCGCAATTCGTGACTGCCACTACTTGTCTGATTGCCTTGAACTTCATCAACATGTGTTCGCCTTCTTCTGTCGCCGGTGACAGCCATCGGAACGCAACCATGGCTCTGATACCACTTGGTGTAGTAGGAAGTTAGAGAAAAACCAAATCCATGGCAAACAAGGGGAAAACCCACAAATGGAGAGAAAACACTTTGATTTCAAATATATATTTTTTTCGAAGTATTATATTATTACATAAATTTGGGTTTTTTGTTTTAGGGGGAGGACTCGAACCTGCAACCTTGTGATACAGGTGTGAGGGATTTTACCATCGGACCAACCTTATATCGTTAATCTGATTTCAATTTCAATATCAAATTAATCTCCTATTATAATAACAAAATTGGGTATTTATTGCCCACTCATAAAACGACAACACAAATAACAAAAACAAAAGCTAAATTGACAAATTATAGAAACGATTACTAATATTAATCTCCTACATCAAGTTCCCTTTCCATATCATTTCTATTAATTTCTGAATCCGTGTAGTGTTAGAGAGTTTACAAAACTAAAATGCTCAACGACGAAATATTGCAAAACGGCAATATAGCAAAACAAAAATTCTGTAAAATTTTCAATACTTGGACAAATGAATAAAGAATTCACAAATGACATTGAGAATTGGACAAAAATGGTGTTAAATCCGGAGCAGTGACCGTTAAAGCAATTAGGATCCTTTATATTATTAATTTAATAGATTATTAAAATTTATTAATTAATAAAAAATATTGGGTTTCGTTTGTATTAATTTCTTAGATGGTACAACACGTTAAATACTAAAATAAGTTATAATTTTGTTTTGTTATATACTTTTATATGATCAAGTGGAGTAATAATAATTTTGTTGGACACATTCTTTAAGGTAGCATCTGGTTTTTAACGATTCTTTTGTTGTATGTCAAATCTTGAACTTTATCATATAATAAGAGATTGAAATTGGGAATCCTTTTTCTTTCCAACAACCCAAGCAAGGACTTCACTTTCGGTTTCGGATGTTATCAGCAAGAAAGAAAATATCAGTGTTGACAAAAGAAAATATCGATCAAAATTTTTAAATTTTTTAAAGGTATATCGTCAATATCCTTAAAATATCAAAACATACAATATCATTTTTAAATAATATTTGGGTACTGACCGGTCAGTATTCAAAATACTGACTCCATCAATTGAAGTGTGTCACATGGCCCAAGTTAAAAGATAAATGTGAAAAATAAAAGAAAAAAGACCACGTGATGTATTCCCATTAGTGAGATCAGTATTTTGGATATTGACCGGTCAGTATCCAAGCATTATTCATTATTTTAATATCAATCTCTCTAAAATATAGAAGTTTATTGATTATATATCAACTTGAATCCAGTTGGTGTTAGTGAACAAAAGTTACTATACGTGCGGAAGCGTTGCCGGATAGAACACAAACAAACGCAATGATAAAGAAAAGATAAGATGAAGAGAAATAATTTAAATCCAATCAAACACAACACAAGAATTTACGTGGAAACCCAAATCAGGGAAAAAACCACGGCCGTCAGGACGACAAGAAAAAGTTCCAATATGTAGTAAATTGTTACAATCATACACTCGGGATCTCTCTCTAAATGATACCCCAAACCCAATTACACCAAATGCTCATTTTGAGATATCTCTAGTATTTGCTATTTTGCTCCACCCTAACAACCTAGTTATTAGGGTCTACTTATATGAATTACAGGGAGTTTAAGCTAAAAGGAAATCCTACTCCTGCACGTACAAGAATTACTTGTTTCACATAAATGCTATTTCCTATTTATGATAAGTCTTCTTTTAAGGAGAAATCATTTTCCTATTAGAACTTCTAGAAGCAACATATTTCTTCTTCCATGAATATTTCCTGATTCAACACATGCTTGTGATTGACTATGATTCAAGTTGTAGTTAGCCACCTGCTTCCTAAACCATGTTGAACTTGACCACTCAGAAAACTGTGATCCATGCACCACATCATTATCAACCACTGTCATGGCCGTTGTGAGAGCCACAGTTCCACACACAGCGTGAATCACTGGAGTTGGACCGCTCTCGTTGCCGCTGTAGAAATTCACAGTGTTTGACCACTGTTGTTAAAGCCACAACGGCAATGACAGCGATAAGCAACGTTCTTCGCTTCTACTGCTCGTCACATCCTCCAAGCCTCCCTCAAACATAACCTCATACTCCCAAACGCTCTCACGTCTCTAGGAAGTCTCCGCATTGGTAAATTGTGTTTGATAACCATTGGAAATTCAAGCCATATCCAACAGTCGGGTCTAAAATTACAATAAAGTTTTGCATTTGTCATATAGTGACTTCATATAGAGTTTGTGAGTTGTCAAAAGGACAAAACCTCGGTGATTATGGTTGATTTTGTGTAAGGTAGAGGAGGGTGCAAATGGAATAATAATTGTCAATCTTTGATTAAAAAAAGAAAAGAAAGATACCTCTTCTCCCACTTGGGCCACTTATATTGTAATGGATCCGACGGCACACATTAAACGTCAAACTGTTAGGTTTGTGAAGCCTGAAATCAGTCGAAAAAAGAAGATCCAGAAACAATCGCGGTGTGAACCGCGGTGAATCACATAGGATTCACACAGAACGACAAATCTCTGTTTTTTGAGCAGTCGATTCCAGAGGTTTTATGCGGTACAAAACATGGGCTGCAGATCGCAATTTTGAATGTGGTAAAGACGCAATCTATATGTTAGGAGGAATCTTGGACGAAAAGAAAAGGATTTCCTTATGAGTTTTGGCTACCATAGTGTTCTAATATAAATACTAATGTTTCCTTATGTTTAGGGTTTCCCCATGTTTAGAGGCATGTAGAAAATAGCAAGAGAGGCTGAGAGCAACTTGTACAGAGATTGAAAGATAGTAATCAAACTTTGATAGTGGATATGAGTGCGGGTGCGCTCCGTGGATGTTTACATTGAGCCACATAAAATTTCTTTTGTCGTTTCTTTTTCATCTTTTATTGCTTCCATTATTTGCGTACAATTTAGGTTTGCATATTTTTTGTGTTTGCAGATTTTCTACAACACAAACAACT
This sequence comes from Acer saccharum, assembly GCA_030490815.1. Classification (NCBI taxonomy): domain Eukaryota; kingdom Viridiplantae; phylum Streptophyta; class Magnoliopsida; order Sapindales; family Sapindaceae; genus Acer; species Acer saccharum. Next base: position 7,196,950 of record CM059868.1, read on the forward strand.
ACTCATAGCAATAGGCATCTAATTTCATATTTATCAGGTCTTAGCAAAGTGGTTGTGCATTTCCCTTTCACATCTGTGACAAGTTTAAGTATCATATTTGGCTATTAAATCGTAAAAATGTAGCGATTAATCTCATCAAATTTCAAAAGATGTTAGATTTTTAGATAAACTTTTCAATTAAGTTAATTCCTTTAAAAAAAATATTAAAAAAAATTGGAAGAATTCATTTCAACTTTTTACTAGAGGGTTTGTCACTTATTTAAGAATAGATTTTTCCATATATAAAAAAATAAAAAATAAAAAATCCCAAATAGATAAACAAGCCACCAGGCCTAATCCAAGCCCAACTCAACATTTTTTAAACTCTAGTCCTTGAGCGGGCCTTGATTCGACTTTTTTCAGCCTGCTCAAACTGTTAACGATTGTTTTATAATAACATTTTTTTTTTTTTTTTGTTGGAAATAGCACATGCATTGACAGCGACTCGAATTGGGACATTGGCCGGCTGAATCAGTGCTCTTATCATAAAGCCACGTTGGGCGGTGGACGGTGGTGTTTTGTAATAACAATTTTAACAAGATTGTGTTGTAGTACAAATGTTCAATACAGTAATTGGAAAGAAAGACTCTCAATGGGCCAAACATAACTCGCTGAATTGGATTGGGCCTTCCTCAAAATAAAACTTGAATCGTTGAATTGGATTGGGCTTTCATATGTATATATATATTTATAGGCTAATCTAAAAAAGATTGAAAATGGTGGGATCTAAAAATTTCATGAACAATTTCAATCATTTTCTTTTTATTTTTTTGGAAGTATATTTCAATCATTTTTGTAAACAATAAAAAAAGTAAAATGATGTAAAAAAACTATAGAAACGTGTTTGGAATTTATCCTTAAAATTTTTTTTTCAAATTATTATGAGTAGTGGTGAAGTGAACTTGGGCCTAGAGCAGATTCAATGCCCACCCCCTCCAGCCACTTAGATTTGGTTCAACTTCATACATCAAAGATGTGATTCAAAATTGCACGTCATCTCTTATTAGAGATAGTAGCGCACCTCCCTTTCACGGTCGTAGTGACGGGTTCAAGTCCCATTATATGTATTTTAAAGTATGTGTGGATAATTTTTTCCATATTTGTAGAAATATGGTTATCCAAACCGTTATTATAGTTGTAATTTGTAATACTTCAAAAAAAAATAAAAAATAAATGTGATTCAAAGTTCAAACACCTACTCAATTTAGAAATTTGGTACAATAAGTTATAAATATAAAAGCACGTTGAGGACAACTTGATTGTATTGATATCTATTATTTCATCTGCTTAAACAAATAATATATATATATAATCCTCCATTCCTAAAAAAAAATCAACACTTTTGTTTTATAACATTATAAAACCAGCCGTTCTGTAATGTTATAAAACTAAACAGAGTCAGTTCTGTAATACGTTACAAAACAAGGGTTATGAAATTTATTTTCAGGACCGTTCTGAACAGATCCAAGCACCCTATATGTCAACAATACCCACACAATGCAAAGCTAATTATCACAGATTACATGCCAACAAAGTAATTAAATGGTATTAACTAACTAATGAATGGACGTACACATATTAGTTATAATATTCTTCTGGAAGTATTGAGCCACACGTTCATATTAGTTATCACTTATCATATAGATTCAAGCCAAGTAGAAGATATATGGGGTCCCTAAAATTATAATGTAACGGAAATCCATAGAAGCATCACTTGGAAATTATTACTAGGGATGTATGGACACACCCCATTGAAATGCAATCATTTTATTGTGTTTTCTTTTAACTTTTTTTTTTTGGGGGTTAATTTGTTCATTTTTGTTCTCTATGTATATAGCACTGTAATGAGTCTATCTATATATTTTATACACAAATGGAAGAGATTAATTATAAAATTATTCCATATTTCCATGAAATGGCATTAAAAACAATTTTAATTCTTTGCTATCATTTCTAATAATGACTAGAAATCTTCATTGAGAATCCATTATTATGCAATGATCGATATGATATAATCCAATTTCAATAGACCAAAATGAGCTATCAAATGTTTGTTAAGAAACCAAATTATATGGAGCACAAATTTATTTTCATGCTACATTAAAATAAATACTTTGAATGAGTTGGTGGTTTGCCACAACCTTCAAAATCGAACATTACATGTGCAGCTCGAATATCTACCCTTATAATTTAACAGGAGATATCTACACTCACAACACTAGAAAAAATATATCTCACACATGCTTGTAAAATCCGTATGGTAAGACTAGAACCCCCCATCACTAACATGGAAGAGGAGTTACACCTTCACATGTGCTAAGAGTTGAATGTGCTTTTTTGAAGGTGGAGATATAAACAAGTTTCATGTGTCAAAAAATTGATGTGCAGAAACCCTAATGATGCAGAAGTGACTTTTGTGTGTCATGTGTGATACAAGCCAAATCCCAATTTGAAAAAGATGAATAGGAAGATTACTTGACTAGGAAAAAGAAAAGGTGAGTACCTTTTTGACAAAACTAACACAAACAAAATTTTATGATCAAGGAAAATTCAGTATATTCTAGGCATGTCTGTGCAATGCAAGCAAGCAAGCACAATAAAGACTTCTAACTATTTATCAAGACACATGTACATACGCGTAATAATCGATTTGAATTGGCCCCCCCACTTAAAAATTCTGTAGGAAAGCTCCGATCAACACGAGGCACGATATGAACCAACACAATTAATTGTAAACCACCACTGCCTCCACCACCACCATCATCATCTATCTCTCTCGTAAGCTCCACGACGGCCCCTCAGCTCACCTGTGACTATCATACTCTCTCTATATATTTCCCAATCAATCAATGGTCCATTTTATAAACCATTCATGCTAGACACTTCATGTTCAAAATCTATCCACCATTTTCCATATATTCTTCTAATTAAACCATTACACATGTAAACAGTAATAACTAATAAGTAAGTCATGCTGCATGATTGTAAAAGTTATTTGAATTCCTGGACATCGATCATTGAAAGACATATATATATGTACCACACTCGCTCTTGCTTTACATTTTTCCTTTTCCTTATTCGACAATTGTCTTTCGATTAATTCTCCTTCGTTTGCTACACACCAAAATATGCACTGAAGTTGAACTCTTATGATGATGATGATGATTCCAATATCAAACCGCATTCGAGAAAGAATTAATTAAATTGTTTTTTGTTTTTATATCATCAATAACTGGCCTTTCGAAATTTAATAATGATATAGAAAATTAATTAACTCTAGCATATTTCCACTTCAATTGATATGATGTTCAATCATCATATCTAGAACGACATATTACCAGTAAAATTAATAATTAACCTTCTTTACTCCATAAGCTAGATAAGTTTAAAAACAATTCATCCTATCAAATGGGTCTAAACAATTGTAGCTGGTGAAATGTTAGGGGTCTAGAAGATATTATATATATTATTTCTTCGTCAATATATGCAATGTTTAGAATTAGCAATCCTATAAGAATATGCAATGATAGTTCATGTCCCTTTAAAAGAATCTTGTGTTTCACACCTTAGAACAAAATAGAGAATGTTGTACAGTGACATTGAGAAAAGAAATTAAGAAGAGTGAAGTTGAAGAGTGATTGGTCCACATTTACTATTCATAATTTTCTCAATAATTAATATAGGATTATGTTAACGAGTGTCTTAAAAACAGATATACATTATTAAACAATTATAAAACTTCTTATATAATTGTAAAATTTTCTTTTCTCTTAAATCTAGAAAGTTGTAAATAAGATGATGTTGGTCAAGTGGTAAAACCCCTCACACCAACACTACGGGGTCATGGGTTCGAATCATCCCTAAAAAAAACCCGAATGTAGATAATGTTTAAAAAAAATAATCTAAAAATCTGTAAAATTTTACTTTTTTACATTATATATTAACATTAGATAAACTTGGACCCTTGAGACATCCGTTAACATAACCTAAATATATTACTTCAGCAACCAGCCAACCACCCACCATCAAGCTATAAATTAAAATATATATCTAGCTTAACAAACATAAATATATTTGTAAATGGTAAGGTGCGTTGTTCTTATTTATAGACTGAACAGTCACTGTGAGAGAGAGAGAGAGAGAGTCGTTTGGAGAAGGGTCAATGTCAAAAAGAGTTCAAGATCCTAAAAGGGACCCCCATGGATCTCCTTTCGCTGGTTACGCAAACTCTATTTATCCCCACAATTTTATTTTCTTTTTTGCTGATTCATGAACAGTATATTTTTTAGTTTTTAGTTTTTAAAAGAAAATGAATTGTTAAATTGGGTCACCGCCCCAGTTTTGAGGGTGGTGGGGACTCATGGTCAGAGTTGGAGGTCTAATCTAATGAGTTCAATGATGCGGTCCGCCGCATGATGGATGACTACGGCCGACCACCACCGTCCTACGTGGACTACACGTCCACATCTTATTCTCTAGCCATCCGCTATTCACTAACCGGCTCATTCCAGCTCTTGTTTGCCTTTTCAAATTCCTTATTTATCTCGTCAAAGTTTTTTACTTTTTTAAGTCACATTAGTATTTTTGGTATACACCATGTGGTGGCGACTCGAACATTATCATGCTGCATGCTGCCATCAAATCACATTAAAGGTTAATCACATTAGTATTGATGAGAGATTTTTACTATTAAAGTAATATTAGACAACCTAAAAATTTAGTCTAAATTTCAACTCAAATGATGTAACAATTGAGTTATCATCACCACACACGACATAAAATGATGTGGTTAATGAAAAAATCATTTACCATATCATTTGGGTTGAAATTTGAACTAAATTTTTTGGTTATCTAACATTAGTGTTACTATTAAGGTATATTAAGGTACATTTGACGGTTGAAGGATCAATACTTAAACTAGTTTTTTTTCCCGTTATTTATTTCATTATTGAAATGGGTTAATTGAACAAAAACCATTGAGTTAATGCAAATTACAAGCATATTCATTTTTTTCTTTAATTGCACAAACCTTCCTTGGAAAACGTTGACCGCCGTTAAATATAACCATTGACTAATGTTACAGCGTGAAAAATAAAAATACCTCTCATTATTAGTCTAGGGTTGACATGGCATGATATTAAAAATAATAATAATAATAATAACATTTTTACTCAAATATATATTTAGGGAATTAGACATATTCACCCTAACAATTCTCTTCTACATATACTATATTGTTGCAGCCACCGATTTCGTGGTGACAATAAAACTTTTTGGAAGAGGCTTGTGGCCTCCTCTATAAAATGAGGAGGTGCGATTCATTAGGCCTCCTCTTTTGAGAGGAGGAGCCTCCATTTCAAAGAAGGAGGCTTGCGGCCTCCTGTGTGAGCCTTCTTTGACAAGTTTTGCCACCGTCACGATACTGGTGGAGTCGACAATAATGGATGAAGGGAGGTTATGGTAGATTTGTTATTTTATAAAATTTTGGGGGCTATTTTATAGTTATTATTTGGGTATATGTATATGTATATATATATACAGATTTTCTATTATCAGTTCGTTCTGACAATAAATATATCAGGACGAAGAATGTAGACCACTAGATTTACATACTTTGACTCAATTAAAGTGTATGCACTTGTCAAAACTTCTCCATAATCTGTGGTCCACATTCTTCGTCATGATATATTTATTGTCATGACGAAATGACAATAGAAAGATTGTATTTATATATATATATATATTCACATATATAGTGGAAATGATAACAAATGGCGCTCTTTTTATGTTAAATTTTGAGAGTATTACCATTTTAATAAGTTAAGTTTAAGTTTAAGTGGCACCAAAGGACTAAAATAACTCCATCTCCTTCTTTTATTACATGTGTGTAATTTTTAGGGTGTTTTTTTTTCAAGGTCTTCCATCAATGGAGATGAAAGACCTCCATTGGAGGTCAGTTCGATATCTAATAGAGGTCGAAATAGGCCTCCAATGGAGGTTTCAATGAAGAAGATGACCAAAAAAAAAAAAAAAAATTTAGTTTTACCCCGAAAGTCTCTAAAATTACCAAAAAGTCTCAAAAACACCTGAAAAGTCTCGAAAATTATCTGAAAAGTATCATAAATTAGAAAATAAGTCTCGAAAAAAACAAAATAAGTCTCAAAAATACCAAAATAGGTCTCAAAAATACAAAAAAGCGCAAGACTTATTTTTGTGAGTGTGTTTTAAGGGTATTTTTGTCAGATCCACACTTTAAGTGCTATTTAACTTAAGTTATTAAAACAGTGATACTCTTAAAATTATACCTTGAAAAAGTTTCATTTAATTTTTGAACTCTATATATATAATTATAGAAATATCTGGGGTTCTTTTGTATTTTTTATAATTATTTTCTATGTGTAAATGATGATTTTACCCCTAAACTGTTACATTGACCATTAGTCAAACCGTTAGTCAACATTTTCCAAGAGATGTTTGTGTAATTATAGGAAAAGTTTGATATAAATATATTTTAAGATAATGGCCGGAAGTCTAGCTACATTTTAATAATATTTCCTAGAACATTTTGTGATTTTTTTTAATTTTTTTTTTCGGAAAGTGTTGGTAGCTAGTGGACGGTGTTATAAAAGAAAAAATAAAATATATTAGAAGCACATAATCATATACACCTTAATTAAAACTAATATATGTCCCCATTATTTTTAAAATCAGTCAGTTGTATTATTAATATTTCTATTGATGGTAACTTCAGATTTTCTGTGATTCCATGGTAGCTAGCTGGAGTTACCAAAATTGGCTTGAGACATTATATATAATTTAGACATTTTGCTGTAAATTATTAGAATATATAGGTTACATATATACCTCATTTTGACTTGTTGAGATTGAATTATTTTTCAATTGGCAGAGCTTTATTAAAATTATTATAAGGTAGTCGAGTATCCCTAGAAAGCCTGGCCCGAATGAATTATAAGTTTCTAACTAATTTCCTTTATTTATTTTTATGATTGCATTCACATCATGTTCATATATCTCACCTAACTTATATTATATTATTTGTTCATATTTGGCAAAATTCTACTGCTCCAAATTATATAAATTTTTCAATAACAAATGCATTCAGTCTACTAAGGAAAAAAAAAAAAAAAAAGATTACTAAAACCTTCCTGATCTCCATCTCTTAAAGGAAGGTTGGCTTTATCTCTCTAGAAAGTTCTCTCAACCTAACACCAACTTCACCGCCTCAGTCCGTCGCCGGCGTCTTGCTGTGGCAACGGGAGTCGGCGGCGATGTCGCCCCTTTGGGCGGTCTTCTTCCTCATGCTGGGCCTTCCCGATCAGAAGGGAGCCTTCTGCGGCTGCTACGACGGCCCTGGTGTTTGTCTGGCCGATCCTCTCGCGCCACCGGACGGGTTTGTTTTTCCAGCCAATGCCAGCAGCTGTTAGCTCGGCCGATCCTCTTGGATCCGGTCAAATCTAGAGTGTTTTAGTGTGAGCTGCGACGGTGGTGGCCCTGGAGTTCGTCCGGCCCGATCCTCTCCTCTCCGTCGGAACACTTGCCAACAGCCAAGGGACTCCTCCTCCTCTGATCGGTGTTAGGTTTAGTCGGTTTTTTCAGTCCTCTTTTTTAGTCCTTTTTTTAGGTTTTTGGGTTTGTATAGTTGGATCTTAGTGGAACCGTTTTGGCCGCTTGTTAGCCCGTGTGTTTGGCCCATCTTCTGGAACCCTCCAACACCTGAGAGCCATGGTTTTGCTAGTTGTTATCCCTCTTAGTGAGGGTGTCGATCCCACCTTTGTGTGTGGGTTTTTTTCTCCCGTTTGTGGGACTTTCGTCTCGGCTGTGCTTGTGTGTCTTATGTTGATGAGTCCCAGTTGTTGCTGTAAACATGTTTTTCATGTTTCCTGCCCTGGATCTGATTTCCAGGTGTTGTAAACTCTTACAAAACAACCAAATAATTTCCCTCCAATATTAGATTCGACACCACACGTGCTTGATTCCAAAATTTACTCATGATCTTGTATAAAGTCACACAAATTTTGTACCCAAACACCCATGCTGCTTTCAATAAATACATATATATACGTAGTAACTTTCAAATACGAAATTTCACACATATTTACACTCGTACTTGATAATTTTTATGCTCTTTATATAAAACAAACACACACAAATATATATACATATATACCCGCACCTGATAATTAATCGGTGATTGATTGATGAAATTGATCGAAACTATACTAAATATTGGTCGTCCCTTTTTTTTTTTTTCAATTGAACACATCATCGAGTTACATTTTCATTCTATTATATATATTAGAGTCTCTTATATATATTAAGTACGTTCGTCTTATTTGAGTGTTAGAGATGATCGATTTTCAATTTCAAAACTAGTTACAAACTCTTACTAATAGTTCCATCACCAAAAGCTCACCGGCCATAAAAATCGATCTTCTGTCATAATTTATCAAATATCAATATCCTGATATGTAATACATGATCTAATAGCAAGTTAGCAACTAGACCAAACATTAAAAATCTTGATCGCAACTAACGAATCACAACATAACTAGGAAAATCCCTTCAAAAAAAAAAACATAACTAGGAAAAGCGCACGCTTAGAGATTAATCTCTATAAGGTCGGTTTAATTAGGGTAGGCTTAAACCTTAAACATCTCAAATTCAATATAAATATATAGTTGAGTATAAATAAAATAAAAAAAATGTATTCCTTCTCTCTAGAGATGTTTTCAAGTATATAATCTCTCGAAGGAGACTTCTTGTGTGTGATTACTTTTTGAGGAACAGATCGAGCTGGTGGACCACTTTGAATTTTGCTCAAAACTTAATGTTGATGATCAGCTAGCTAGCTTAACCTTTAATTTGTAGGAAATGGCATGTAAAAAAGTGAGTTGTGTAATGATTATAAGTTACAACGTGTAGATCACCCATTTAATTTCTCTATATTTTTACTAAAAATGATTTGAATGCAGTGGGATATATGATCGCAACTTCATATATATTTTGTCAGCCAACCCATTAATTACTTCATTAAAATTCTCGTTATCATTTCAAGAAAGATGATAATATATTAAAGAAATAAAATCTAATGGCTTCGTTATCTCTAAGGAGCCGACTATCACCTTTTTCATGATTTATATATATTCATCTAATATATATATACAGATTTTCTATTATCAGTTAGTCCTGACAATAAAGATATCAGGACGAAGAATGTGGACTACTAGATTTACATACTTTGACTCAAAGTGTATGCACTTGTCAAAACTTCTCCATAATCTGTGGTTTACATTTTTTGTCATGATATATTTATTGTCAGGACGAACTAACAATAGAAAGACTGTATATATATATATATATATATATTACGGTCTTGTTTTGGTCAGTGCGCTACATCAGTACTAATGCATGTGGACCACTGGTTATGGAAAAGCTTTGACAAATGCATACACTTTGAGTTAAAGTATATAAATCTAATGATCTACATCCAACGAAATAATAAAGTTATATCAGTGTGCACTAACTTGAACATTTATATATATATATATATATATATACACTAACTGATATATGATAAAACCGCCAACAATGGCGTAGTTCAGCTGGTAGATTGACGAGTTTGGGCATTGGTCAAATGACTCACAGGTCAACGGCTCGAATCCTATCAATGGTAAAAGCTTTCAAAAAAGTACTTGATCCCGAATTAATAGATATTATATATATATATATATATATGTATGTATGTATGTATGTATGTATGTATGATAAAACCCTAATTGGAGTTTCAAATTTTTAGAATTATACTCATATTCGTGTTTGTTAAGTGTGACGTATGAATTAACCGTAATTAAAGTACTGCATAGTTAATCAAATCATTTTCAATATAGGTGATATAGCATAATACCAACCCCGCATACTATATAATGTAATGTTATTAGGAATTGAAAAGGCCGAAGTATACCCAAAAGGATAATATATATTTTTGCTAAATGGGTCGGATCTTTAATTAAAATCCATTCAAAAGTATAAACAAAGAGAGAGAGGAAAATATATGATTTAGTCATCGTTTATATATATATATATATATATATATATATGTGATCAAAGCATGTAATTAATGAATATTGGAAGCTTCAATTCATTAAGTCTTTGACCTGTTATTTACTCAAACCCTAAGCTCATCCATCTATAACCTGAGTCACGCCTATGTTGGTCAATTCATTGTTTTCAAATTGATAAAAAAATGTTGAATCAAGTTCGATGGTGCAAGTGGGGGTCCTCCTCCTATCAAAGGCTGGCCGTGCGATATATATTTTTGTCTTTAGCTTTGTTTGTCTTCTAAGTAAAGGACGATGCCTTCCAACCAATCCTCGATTGACACGTGGCTCCCACAGTCCCACTGTTCTCAACGTACTTTTCCTTTTTCTCACTGTTTCACTTTCTTCACCGAAATAGTTGTCGATAAATCATTTTGGAAGACTGTAAAATTGAAGTGGAAACTTGAAAGGACCAGAACACCCTTGAATGCGACACAAGACAAACCCCATGTGGTGATGTTAACGTCTCTTGTCAGTGAGATTGGCAGCCATGTCACGGCGAAAAACAGTAGAGGACCTTTTGGTAAATTGAGAGAAGCTGGCGCTGGAGAGAACTTGGCGTGGCACGAAATACGCAAAATTGTCTTGTCGCGGCGTCGCGCCACGCCGCCACCGTAGCATACTAGCATATTTGTATAACAAATGCCAGAAACGATACGTGGTGAGAATCTCGCGTTATTTCAACGATAAATTGAAAAAATTTCCATACTTTTAGCATTTAAAAAACAAAGAGATAAAATTTACAATTTTGAATCAAATCTATCTATTCTAGAAAATTTATTAGTTTTGCATGTTGTAACTAAAAGATAAACTTAAAAAAACTATAAAAAAAAAAAAAAAAAATTGAGATGTTTCCGTAGTGAGTATTTACATTCACACCAAATAGAGCCCTTTAAAATAAATTTTATATGAAAATTTATAAATTTATATTTTGGCCCTTTCAAGAATGATTTTTCGAATCCACCCCTGATTACATCTCTTTCCATTTTTGAATTTCTAATAGTTTTATTATGTATGATTTATCAACATGATTATTGAAAAGTTAATTGATTATAAATCTAGAAGTTTTTCATATACATTTAACATCTTTTGTAAAGTAAATATATGCTAAGAATAATTATTACTCCATACCACTACATAGATAAGTCTTATATGTACACATAATGATAACATAATGATAGCATGTTATATGTATGCATAATCCATAAATGTAAATACGGTGAGTCTTCTTTAGATACATATGTCAAACCTTAATTTTATATTTTATATAAACCTATAGATATAATGACTCGAATCTAAAATATTAATAGACTGAGTAAACGTTATTTAACTGCCGTTAAATAACATTGAGCTGGTGCCAAATCTTAACTATTAGATGCAGTTTAATATTTGTTAGTGAAATATACTATATAAAAATATATAGACAGTATAAAGATACATACATCCTTACCTCTTTTTTTTTTTGAAAAGACATACATCCTTACCTATCAATCATTTTACACTGATGCTAGACTACTAAAAAATTTAGCCTAAATTTAACCCAAATAATGTGGTAAGTAGTTTTTTCATTAACCACATCATCCTATGTTGTGTGTAGTGATGACAACTCACTTGCCACATCATTTGGGTTAATTATTTGGGTTGTATAACATTACTCATTATTTTATAGAGGGTAATTACATTGTAGTTTATATTATTAACAATAACAACAACAATGAATAACATTTTTATCTTTTAACCTGTTTAAACTTTATATTAAAATAAATAAATAAATATATAAAATACAATAAAAATAAATAAATAAAAAAAATAAACAACCCTTAAAGCAGGTACCACATACTATATATCCACTATGTTTAGTGGAGTATACCTCCACTTTCGTATTTTTTTTTAGTGTGGTCAAATTCCCATCATACAATTTTACTTGTATTTGTGAATATGATTATGCGAGCGGGTATTGCCACGTATAAAACTAATTAGCACATACACTTTTATAAGTATATTTATGTCTAAAATTTTAAAAATAAATATTATTTATATCTAAAAATAAATTTTAATAGTAACCTTATTAAAATGAATATTTTCATTTTAAATATATTTTATTTATAAACTCTCTTAAATTATTAACACACCCAATTTATATAAAAAGATCGTATTATTTTTTGGAATAAAATCCTCTCGTAATGATGGTCCAATTTACTTTTGGAATTATCTCGAATGTAAGAGCCTTATATAAGGGAACATGTAGAATTGGATTGTATATTGGGCCAAGAGATTTTTCAATCTGGAATTCTCTTACCATAAGTTAGTGTTTATCGTAAGTTATTTTTTTATTGTTTCAAAAAAGAGATATAGTTGAAGATATGAGTATAATATTTAGTTTATTTTAATTAAAGTAATTTGTCTCCTTACAATCCAAGTTTTTTTTTTTTTTTCTCACTTTTTTTCTAAATACACTTCATTATAAAAACTTAAATTTTAAAAATAAATAAATTCTAAATGCACTTCATTTTTTTCCTAAATTATCCTTTTTATCTTTTGACATTTTTTTTTTAATCAATTCATCATAAAACCTAAATTTTCATTAAAATCAATTTGCTTCAAAATTATTATTATTATTATTTAATTGAATATTTCCATGATCGTGATTTGAGGGAGAAAGTAATTCATTCATCATCTTGTCAAAAAAGGCAAATAAAAGGGTTGCTAAGTTGTTGAATTTTTTTTCTTCATTTTACTTTTTTTTTTTTTCAAAATTTTTAAGAGTCAACAACACTTAAATAAAAAATCTGCAATTTTTTTTTCTTGTTGTTTGTACATGTAAACAAAAAATCTGCAAAAGTTAAACTTTAAAAAGATTTGTTTGTTTATTGTTTTAAATCATTCTCATCGCTTCGAAATCAAATAAAACTTTAATGATATTGAAAAAAAAAAAATTAGGATTTGAGAAACACAACAAGATAATATATATATATATATATATATATATATATATAACACCGAACTCTAGCAAAATTGTTCCGTATCTAGAATTTCTTTGTACTTGTTAGTAATTTTAATTAGGATAAATTTGTCATATAATAAAAATAAGGGAACGGATATTGACACTCATAAAACTTATTAGAACACCCATATTTTGTTAAACAATTTAATTACAAAAATATCCCAATATAAATTTACCAATAAGGACAAATTACTTTAATTAAAAATAAATCAAATACTATATGTACTCATTAATTATACTCATATCTTCAACTATATTTCTTTATTAAAAAAAACTTACCTTTTAAAAAAAAAAAAAAAAAAAAACCTTATGATAAACTCTAATTAAACTCTAATTTTATTTTAAGTTTCAAACTTTCTCATTATCACATGATTATCATATTGTTTTATCTTTCTTTTATGTATAGTTATGAACTCTATCAATAAACAAAATATATTTTTTTTAACGATAGCTATAGATATCAACAAATTTTTTTTTTTAAGATAGCCGTAGATATTAGTAAGTTTTTTTTTTTTTTAGATAGCTGTATAAATAAGAAAATTCCAGATTAAAATCTCTTGACCCCATATATGGTTCCACATATTCCCTTTTATAAGGCTCCTATATTCGAAATATTTCCAAAAGTAAATTGGATCATCATTAAAAAAGGATTTGATTCCAAAAATAATATGATTTTTTTTTATAAATTGGGTGTGATAATAATTTAAGAGTGTTTATAAATAATATGTATTAAAATGAATATATTTCTTTCAATAAGGGTACTATTGGCATTATAATAGGTGTTTATAGTAATATTTATTTTTAAAATTTTAGACATAGGTGTACTTATCAAAATGGGTGTACTAATAAATTTTATGGGTATCAATATCCGTACTCTAAAAATAATTTAAAATGGAGTGTAAATTTTTTTTAATATATTGTCAATAGTATTACTCTTAATTTTTTTTTTATATTAAATATAAGTATACTAATTAGTTTTATTAGTGTCAATATCAACACCCGTAAATTTCTCCTTGATATCGTGTTGGAATAGAACCTATAATTCCGATTAACTTTAATATGCGAGTAACATTCAATAAAGTGAATTAAAACGTGTCGCGAGTTATAGGTTATACTCAGTATATAAGGAATGTAGTAGGGGAGTGACGTAAGAGACTGGGGACAACCAGAAACCCATGCGCAATCGAGCGGTCCTCCCTCTCTCTTTTTATATTCCCTCCTTCACTTAATTGTTTTACGAATTTTAATTTCTTATCTGTCTCTCTCTCTTCTCCTTCTTCTTCTACATTAAATTCTTTGTCTTCTTCTTCAATTCAATATTTCTTCTCCGTCTCAAACCAGTTACTACTACTACTACTGTTGAGTTCTGGTCTCTCAAGGTAAGCTCTGGACATGCATGCATGCAAACAATTCTCTCTCTTAATCTCTTTTTAATAATTATGTGATTACTGATACCTCTCCTTTTACTTATTATTATATATCTAGACTAGAGAGCCACATCACTTACCTATATAGATTTTCAGTTGTCTATTTTTCACTTGATGATTTTCTGATCAAGTCAAAGAATCCCACCTGAACAATTAAGAATGAGAGAGATTTGGTAGCTAGAGAAGACATCTAGCTAGTTACAACGTTCATTTCAATTCATCTTTCTAACACAATTCTTTTTCTCCTTCTTGGGCGCATAATATTCTCCTTGTTCTAGAAACCCTGAAGTTTATATATATAATTTGACTCGAACTATATATATTGATTGTATTGATTGATTGAATGAATGAATGTGATTACTTTCTCTCACAAGTCACAAGCATGCGTGTGTTGTGAGATGACCAAGTCACTAACACCTTGACAAGCTAACCTTATCTCCTTTGAATTGAAAATACTAAAACAAACACCACTTTGATATGATTGTTTCACCCAATTAATATTCCTGACGAGTTTGGAGGTCATTTTTAGAGAGAAAAGGACTAATGGGCGTGGTGGTTCGTGAATATTTTCTTTTTCTAGCTCCTCATTTTCACCTACTCTAATAAGGAAAATTAGCTAGAGAGAATTAAGTCAGTCAGATACATGTGCCATGAAAATTCTCGACAAACAGACAAATGGGTCAGACCCCATTTCAGAAATATTGAGACACAGACTCTGCTGCAGGAGACCTAAGAGTGCTTTCTCTTTTTTTTTTTTTTCTTTTTTTTTTTAATTTTTAATTTTTATTATAATGATCCCTTCTATGGCAGGCTTGATCCAAACCCAACACGTACAACGGTGTTTTTCCTCCTCCTTTTTTTTTTTTTTTTTCTTCTTCTTTCTCTTTCAAGTAAACGCGTGCTAAATTGTGATAACGTCATCCACCCTGTACATTTGATGACAATTCTAACTTTCTAACACAACAATATTAATTAATTAAACTCTTATCTCTATTATCTATGTAACAAGTAATTAACAACTCAAAATTGCAAGCAGATCATGAGATGGGGTGTTTTTGTTTATGTTTTTCTTATTATTTACAATTTTCTTTTTTATAATTATTCTTTCTTCTTGGGTTTGTGGGGGTACTACTGATTAATATAACTAGTTTATTATATTTTAATTGTTTTATTTAGATAATAATTAATAGTGTAATTGAGTGGAAAACCCCGTTCTTGATGCATCATTCCCACCATTCACCCAACAGAAGACAACATCATTAGCACAAACCTATACTTGTCCGTTTATACAGACTCTCTCTCTCTCTCTCTCTCTCTGCACAAAGCAGATATAATTCATTTCCAAGTTCTTCTTGGTTTTTATCAAAACAAACAAACTCTCATCATTTGGTTTTCTTTTCCTTTTCACCTCCTCTTCTTCTTCTCTGATCTATTCATCCCTAGAAAAAAAAATCTCTAAAAAATCATATATTTTACAACACGCGCGCGCTTATATATAAATATGGTGAGTGTTGCTCACCACCAAATGAGCTGATGATTATATCTGATAACACTTGTCACCTTTTACAAGGAGAGTTCATTATTTCTTTGTAGAATTTCTTTCTTTCTTTACAATTTCATCAGCTTAATTTTGCCTTTTTAGCTTTTCTAGCTCCTTTCTAATTTTAGGTTTCTACTTCTATATATCTCTTTGTTATTATAAGTTCACATTTGGTTATGATTCAAAGATGATGAAGTAAAATATAAATATATGGTGATGGTGGTGGTGAATTTGATGCAGCTGCTATAGATCATATGATGGAGGAGTCCATGGAGTCATATGTCCCACCAGGATTCCGGTTTCATCCGACTGACGAGGAGCTTGTTGGGTACTATCTGAGGAAGAAAGTTGCATCGCAGAAGATCGATCTTGATGTTATCAGAGATATCGATCTCTATAGAATCGAACCATGGGATCTCCAAGGTATACCATATATATGTTCTTGTCTTCTTTTTTTTCTTTTTTTTCTTAATTAGGGTTTTCTTTCTTTGAGAGTACATGAGACTGATTACTTGAGATTATTGGATCCATGAATTAGGGTTTATGTTCTCTGTTTTGATTATAAGGAGGGGTGTGATCAATTATATTGTATGTGCATTTCATGCATACTCTACAACCCTATGTTATAAATTCAATGATCAAAACTTGAACTAGTTTAGCTATATATATATATATATATATTGATCCAAAAAGTAATATTGAAGTTACTTTGCTGACTATATAAATAAGATCTGTACGGTGATGATGAAATTACAGAGAGATGCCGGATCGGATACGAAGAGCAAAACGAGTGGTACTTCTTCAGCCATAAAGATAAGAAGTATCCGACGGGGACTAGAACTAACAGAGCAACCATGGCTGGGTTCTGGAAGGCAACAGGGAGAGACAAGGCGGTTTATGATAAATCAAAACTCATTGGAATGAGAAAAACCCTTGTCTTCTACAAAGGGAGAGCCCCAAATGGTCAGAAATCTGATTGGATCATGCATGAATACAGGCTTGAATCAGACGAGAATGGTCCTCCACAGGCAAGCATTATTAACCTTTAATTCTCTCTATTTTATTCAACTGAGATATGATTATTCGCTTGAAAAAATAAAATCATCTTCACGGTCTTCCTTAATCCTTATGTCGAGTAGCTTTCAACAGTGTTAATTTCTTGACCTAATCATGTCTTTTTCAATAGTTTTGTCCAATTAATGAAGGGTTGGAATCCATTAACATCATTTATTTTTGGTATAAAAGTTGCGTAGTAAATTATGTACATGCCTCAACTACTTTTAATTTGGACTTTAAAAAAAATAAAAATAATTAAAAAAAATAATTAAAAAAAAAAGATATAAATTGTATTCAGTTCAACTGAAATTTCCACCAACCAGATTTTAAACTAATGAAATCACTTTTACTTTCCATACAAAGACAAATATCTCACTCACCATCATTTCTAAAAATAAAAAAAAAAGTCAAAAAAGTTGAAATAGTAAATGTTTCTAAGGCATTTGATGAATAGCTTATTTCCTTCTTCCAACCCCTTTTGTGGCATGGACTTTTTTCTCATTCGGATAAGTTTTGTCAAAAGCAAAATTCCAATTTTCTTCTTATTAATTAGTTCATGCAGCACCTTTATATATATATATTAATATAAATGTTACTAGTACTTCTCTTTACCAAAAAGAAAGAAGACTCCAAAAAAGCAAAATTAAATTATATATAGTGTAAAAGGAATATCACTTTTTAGCTTCCAAAACTTGTCCATCTCTATTATGCAAAATCAGTACATTTGAAGACAAGATTAGTCTCTAATTATATCTTACAAATAAACTGATATGCTTAAATATATTTTGCAGGAAGAAGGATGGGTCGTGTGCCGCGCATTCAAGAAGCGAATCAGTAGTGGGCAAAGCAAGAGCAATGAAGGGTGGGATTCAAGCTACTTTTATCATGATGAACCAAGTGGAGTGAGCTCCGTGGTGGATCCGATCGATCAATACATGTCAAGGCAACAGCCGCAACCACAACAACAACAAGGGTTTTTATCTCGGAACTTGTTGTGCAAGCAAGAGATAGAAGCAGATAATTTGAGTTTCATGCAACAATCAGCTGATCAGTATCTACAACAGCTTCCTCAGCTTGAAAGCCCTTCTCTGCCGTTGTTAAAGAGGCCGATTAGCTCTATATCTTTAACATCAGAGAACAATGATGAATTATTAGTAGTAGAAGATCAGCAGCAGCAAAAGAGATCAGGAGGGAGCAACAACAGTAGTAGTACTAATAAGAAAACTGTGACCGATTGGAGGGCATTAGACAAGTTTGTTGCATCTCAATTAAGTCAAGAAGAAGGCGATTCGAGCTTCGGAGGTGGTCATCATGATAATACTAATTCGGACATTGCATTACTATTATTGCAAGAGTGGTAGAGATCAAGATCATCAAATATAAGGAAACAAATTTGATCGATAAGATCATGAATATCAGACCATGATATTGGAACATATGCATGCATGCTTGCGTATTTTGACTTATAATTTCAATGAAGGGTGAGAGGGAAGAAGAGTTTTTTTTTAATTTTTTTTAATTGATGTTCAGTGTTATAAATGTTTGATGAATATCCTTATAATAATATTTTTGTAAAAATATGGTGGTGGATGAGTGAACACACTCTCACTCTCTCTCTATATATATATCTCTCTCTGTTTCTCTCAAAAATGCTAGCAATATATTTCACATTTGTATGTGTTACATTTATATTAATAAATATAATAAGCAATAGATGAGAGTCTATCATTCTAATAATAGACTAGCTGGTTGCTCTCATAGTAGTGATGAGCAAAACAAATTCTTGTGACTTGAGTTATTTAATTATGATTATAAGGCTCAGTTGAATTAAGTTAATTTGAGGAAGAAATCAAAGTTATTTGTATATTGTATTATCTTCCTATTTTTATTTCGTTTTTAAGTAAATATTAACACAATGAGGGGTCTAGCTTAGCTAGTAAATGGACGAACTTGGGGCTTGAACAAATAACTCCCAGGTCAACGGCTCGAATCCTATTAATGGCGAAAGCTTTCAAAAAAAATACCTGATCCCGAATTAATAGAAAAAACACGAGGCCAAAATTTCATTAAAAGAAGAGAAAAAAAAAAATCAAACTTAATTAGGGCATAACAAATAACCTTTGTCCCTTGAAAAAAATATATATATCATATATAAGAAAAAGCTATATTAATATCTTGAAGGAATTTATATATCTGTATCTTTAAACTATATAACTTGTCCAAATATATATAACTAATTTAGTGAGATCTCAATAGTCTTACAAGTTACAACCCGAAAGACTAGTTTATTAGTTGTGATATATCCATTGAATTAGATATACCGTTCTCTCTTTCATTTTATTTTTTCAATGTGAGATTCATTCTCATCTTATCTAGCTTTACATGTGGTTCTCTAACAGTTATTTAAGTCATATATATATATATTTTTAAGCATTACATAAATTTAGGGTTTTTTGGCAACCTTGTAGCACATGTGTAAGAGGTTTACCACCGGACCAACCTCATCTAGTCTATTTGATTCGTATTAAAAACAATAATTGACATAAATGTTTCGGTTTGACATGTTTCAAACTCATGCATTTCTAAATTGGGTATATTAGAGCAAAATATCCAACATCAAACAAACCCACCTAATATCACCTATATAATATCGGTCTGATATATATATATACACACACTACAAAGACAATATAATCGATCCAAGTCCTTGAGGAAGAAAAACTTTTCACTTACATGTGAGCATTATATATATATATATATAGCTTGTCATGAAGATTCTAAAACAACTAGAGAATAAAAACTAATATATATATATAAAAAATGTAATCGAACTTAGGAGGAGTTGAAATTATATTAAGACTTGGCTTCCCTAAAATCAAAGCAAAGGCATCAGTTTCATCACCATTATAAGACAACACATTGGTACGTTAGAAACAAACTTGGAAGAATATTAAAAACACATCTAATTAATGTACTTTCAAAGACGAATGGATACCAACAAAACAAAAAAGATGGAATCATTTTACTGCAAAAGCTGTGTGTTCATACTTCATAGTTGAGACGTGATCAATATTTATCGTAGCTAGCAAATTATTAGACCAAGAATCTTCTCCGGCTAACAAGTTCAAACTAGCTGCATTGGGCTTATTTATAGAAAAAAGGACGACGTAACTTAAACCTACAATCTTGTTAATGTGAATAAGTGAGTGTGAGGAGCGTGCAAGACGTTATCGATCTCGTCTCTCTCGTGTGGTGTCCTGGCTAATGTGTTGACGACCAAATAAAATGAAGAAAAAAAAAACTGCTGGGACTTTTTGAGAAGCAAATGGTGCATGCAAATAAAGGAATATCTGTGTTTTGGAGAAAGAAACAAAGAGCTAGTAGTAGAGAGATTGAATATGAAGAAAGAATTGAATTGATCATGGTGAGCATGGGAGCATCTTCTTGGTTGTGGGCTTGGTTGTGGGCCCATGGCTTGTCTAGCATGCGCTATGCACCGTGGCTCTTGTTGCCCATGCTTTGTCTTCAATCACATTTTGACCTTTATTTATTTATTTATTTATTTATTTTTATTTTTTTCTTATATAGCTTCACATGTCCTCTTAGTGCGACACATCACCAAACCCATGTATCAAATTAACTCGAGTTTCTTATGAAAAACAAAAAAAAAAAAGTGAAAGATCTAATTTAATTTTAATAATTAAAAAAAAAAACACATATATAATCTAAATCATTGTCTGATTGGACAAACAGCCTCAGTCTTGATGTGGGTTTTTTTTTCATAGTAGGTGGACCGTTAGAACTTCGAATCCGCGAAGAGCAAAAGACTCAAATCAGTTGTTTAAAAATGGTATCCCAATTTATATCTAATTACTAACTAAATTAGGACGTGTGCCTAAATTTATTGGAAGAAGTTGAAAAAAAAAAAAATAAATATAGACACATGTCCCAATTTGGTTGGTTAGACACAAATTGGGACGCCATTTTTGAACAACTAATTTTTTTTTTGGTAATTCCATAAGGTATCCCTCACTCTGATCGGCAACCGAAACATCTGATTTGAGTCAAAGAGGAAAATGCAAATTCAAAGAAGAGGGTAAAAAAAAATAAAAAATGAGCAAATATTGCATGTACCATGTTTTGCATAAATGGGAATTGATCTCCAATAGAAGCTTGACACATCATAGAGTATTAGTCATTGAAATGATTATATGCATTGGGGGGGGTGATTGGTAATCAAAACTAAATTGACCTTGTGCCCGAAAAACAATCAACGTTTTTTATGTTTGATGTGAGTTTGGTACCTTATAATCAATCAAGTGTGCCATTTATCTACCAATAGGAGATTGATTATATATATATATTTCTTTTGGTTTTTCTAAAAAGGTAAAAACTTAAGCCTCTACTAAGTGTATACCAAAAAATAAAAGAGGAAACGTCTCTCTCTCTCGGCTAGACCAATCACGTTCCACCAAATGAATGCTAAAGAAAAACTTTGTTGAATAAAAATCCACCAAGTGCCCCAAAAAGATGGAATAATATGCATGTTTTATCGTTGTGAATTGTGATTTTTGCACTTGAGTAAGGAGAACGCCGCTGCCTCCTCCCAACCGTACCGGAAATGCACTACTTCCTTCAAGGCCTACTCGATATCATTGGTATGAAGATTCCCCATTCCACAAAAGATTTAGTGAAGCCATTCACCAGCTAATTGATTGGATGAACTATGAACCCTTTGTGTTTAGTTCTATACTGACATGATTAGAAGAAGACACTCCCTTATCTGCATTTGATATGAAGGTTTGGGATATGCTAGGAGGGCCCCTAACACACGTATATAATTATTTTATAATTTATTAATATATATTTTTTTTCAAAATTAAAAGAAAGGGCATTTTTAGTAATGAGTGGGGTGTGTTTATAAATATAATATTTTAAAAAGTTTAATGGGGGTGTACATACAGTTTTTTAAGGGTGTAAATATCGACACTCTAAAATATATCGGTTCCTTGCATGTGAACTATTAGATTTAAAATATGCTTTGACAAGTACATGTAGTCAAGTCAAAGCATTTAAATCCAATTGCTTACATGCAAGGAATTGATATATTTTATATCAGTTCAAACCGACAATAGAAAAACTATACAAACTAATACTGAAATCATATAGATATGGGCATTTTTTAGACTAATACTCAAAATAGAAATTCAAGCCTTTTATTAACTAAGATAAAACAAAATCGGACCCCTAAACTAAAACTGAAGTCATGTAAATATGAGTATATGACCCCTTTAAAAAGAGGCCTGGGGAGGCTGCCCCTCCTACTAAAGCCCAGAGCCGACCCTGGTGTGTGTGTGAGTGAGGTTTATGGTACAGGATTTTCACACGTGTTTTTTTTTTTTAAATATATATATATATATACACGGAATCAATTTTGTAATACTACAAAGTTCACTCTATAATATTACGAAGTGATATAATTAATTTTTGAGTGTGTATGCAAGTCACTCTGTAACGTTACATTGTCGATTTTGCACATAAAAACGTAAAGAAATCCGCGCCTAATAATTATTATATAAATATATCTAATCCTATGGGCACATCAAAATTGTCCACGTTAAGTGCTCTGAAGGTTCAACTGGGCTTAGAAAAGATGAACATGGATGGTGTATAATCAGTGCAATAGTTGACTAAAACAAGTTTCCTTTTTGGAGAACAATGACGCTCATTGTGGCACCCAACAAAGCCAACACTATATATATATATATATATATACAGTTTTTCTATTGTCAGTTCAAACTGATAAAAGATATATCAGTTCCTTACATGCGGGCTATTGGATTTAAATACTTTGATTTGGCTACATGCACTTATCAAAGTATCTTTTAAATCCAATGACCCACATACAAGAAACTGATATTTTTTATATCGGTTCGAACTGATAATAAAAAGACTATATATATATATATATATATATATATAAGCTTTTCATGAAGAGATAAGGTTGAAAACCTAAAGAGATAATGGAGAAGAGTATTATAAATTAAATTCCACATCGAAGAATATATAAACCAATGTGGAATATCTTTTCCTCATTATTAGGAATTGGAAAACAATATTGAGCAAGCAATTATAATTTATAATCATGTGAAAAAGTATTGAAATTCTTAAGAATATATGTCAACGTGAAAAGTGAAACCCTCTAATCTTTGTATTTCGAATGAATTGACAGACAATTTTTCACTAATTATTATGCTGCCTCCCTCATATATATTTTTTGGATTGTTCTTAAGTTATTTCAATGATATGTTCTTAAAAGATTTTCACCCTATTCATGGTGCCTTCCTATTGGATTTCCATGTCGAAAATTCTTAACGTTCTAAATAATACTATTGAATACGAGATGAGGTGGATCATGAAGTTGGTTCTGCAGTATACCCTTTTATATCTATATCGATAAATCAAGGACAAGACATTCGAGGCCCAGAGAAGTCGCCATTCAATTTTAGTGGATTAGCTACGGAACAAGAGATGGAATTACAAATCAATGCTATTGAACCCAATAGTCAGCACGGCCCACAATCCAAACAGATTATTTTACAAGAGAGAGCAACACAAATCAAGCTCCTAAAAATTAAAGAGTTTGCAGACAAATAATCTGTAGTGTGCTTTGATGATGAACAAACCCAAGCTAGGATTAAAAGAAAATTGTACATGCTTTTACTTCATGCAACAAAAAGATCCGACAAAGCTAATAAGAAACAAGTTGTTCAGCTTCCTCAACTGGAGAAAATCGCTAGGCAGGCGGCCGCGAGCAAGCGCATAAGGCACCTAGGTAATTCCTCAGCTGCTGGGGTGGACTGGCGTTAAGACTCATGAGAACAACAGAGGAGTTTTGGGGATTTTAGCATTTTGCCATAAATGAAACCTAAAATGTTAACAATTAATTTAAAATAAAAAAAGGCGACGCCTGACTCAGAGGCTCGCCGATTACACCATATTCGATGCAGCCGGCAGCCACCTAAGGCGAATCTTAGAACTTTAGAACACTGTCAACAAAGCATCAACCAACTACCAAACAAAACATCAGAACATATAAGGCCGTTAAAAACCCACCAAAGGATAACTTCAGTCATTTTAAAAGAGATTTGACAAATTCATAAACAAAATTCAATTCTTTCATGAAAGATGGAATAACACGATGATAGAGAGTAAACTGAATATCACTATTCTTTTCTTAAAATAACAAGTATTCAGTAAGCAAAATAACGTTTAAATTAGAATACCATGGTATGTCTGACAATAGAATACACAACAATCGTCTTGATGAACGAAAACACAATTAAACAATCAAATTACAACATCTAGGCCCTTTCACCACGAATTCGCCTGGCGAGCTGTATGTCCTTGGGCATGATTGTTACCCTCTTGGCATGAATGGCGCATAAATTCGTATCCTCAAACAAACCAACAAGGTAGGCCTCCGCAGCTTCCTGAAGTGCAAGAACAGCATGGCTCTGGAACCTCAAATCAGTCTATGGCAAGACAAAACGAAAACAAAATAAAGTTAGCCCTCACATTAACACAAACATATAACAAGACGAAAGGGAAAAACATTAAAAAGAAAATAGTCTTTGATCAAAAACATTACCTTGAAGTCTTGTGCAATTTCACGCACAAGACGTTGGAAAGGCAGCTTACGGATCAAGAGCTCAGTACTTTTCTGATACTTCCGAATTTCACTGTTCAGACGATACAGAGACATCAGCAGTGAATTATGAACAAGTAATTATCGATAAAATCCCTGATATTTACAGAATTTTGGGGAATGTAGATATCAAAAATGTTGTCTTTCCATAGATTTAGAACCCCAATATATCTATCGAAACTTGATATAAAAATTGTTTCAAGCAGAGCATACCAACGAGGATAAAGAGAAATAATTCTTTAAGTGATGGAAATGCATAAAAATCTATTAAAAATGTTGGGAAATGTCAATATCAAAAATGTTGTCTTTCCATAGATTTAGAACCCCAATATATCTACCGAAACTGATATTTACTTCCTTCCTTATAAAAATTGTTTCAAGCAGATCATACAACTAGGATAAAGGAAGAGAAATAATTCTTTTAGTGATGGAAATGTATAAGAATCTATTACCGAAGAGCAACAGTTCCAGGGCGATAACGATGAGGCTTCTTGACTCCACCAGTAGTTGGTGCCGACTTTCTTGCAGCCTTCACATTGAATTCAAAGCAACCAATTACTCAATCGAAAAATCCCATTATATATACTTTAATCATGTGAAATTTATCAAAAATGACCAACGTTTACAGATTTACAAACTCGGGGCTCCAAACTCGATTGTCTTCTCTACTTTCGTTAGCATTTAAATAACAATCAGAGCCCCAAAGGACATTATTTCTTGTGTTTCCTCCAAATAATTATAAAAACACAATACATTTAATTAAAAATTAACAATATTTCGACTCAATATCTATTTACGAATCGTAATCGCAACTTAATTCAACAAAAATGTAAAAGACACTTCAAAAAAAAAAATTTTAAACATGACTACGCTAATTCGATATTTGCAAAACAAAGAAATAAAAACCCTAAAAACGCAATCGACAGACGAAATAGATACCTTGGTAGCGAGTTGCTTCCTGGGAGCTTTGCCTCCGGTGGATTTGCGAGCGGTTTGCTTGGTACGAGCCATTAGACCTGTAAACGTCAACCGATAAACATTCAATTTATGAAGTACTAATAATAAAATTATTAAAGGATGAGTTAGGGTTTGCAGTCTTACCGTCAAACAGAGGAAATGAAGAAGCAGCTTATTCGAATTTGAAAAGTTCGACGACCGTGAATG
This sequence comes from Acer saccharum, assembly GCA_030490815.1. NCBI lineage: Eukaryota > Viridiplantae > Streptophyta > Magnoliopsida > Sapindales > Sapindaceae > Acer > Acer saccharum. The sequence goes on from CM059868.1 coordinate 7,223,006, forward strand.
GTCAACAGTGGGGGGCGGGAGGCTTTTATAGGACGGGTTGACGAAATCCAACGGCTGTTTTAAAAGAATGGTATTATTAATCAACGACGCTTAAAACTAGTTGCGTGGTTTAAATTATGAATTTTTTTACTTTCAAAATTTTAATTCTCACTATTCTTCAATGTAGTTTGGTACAGTAAATAACGTTCATTCATTATAATAAGGGCTAATTGCACAAACATCCCCTAACATTAGACATAATTACACGTATATGAAACTTTTTCCCATTATTACACAAACCTCCCCTACCGTTAGTGGTCAACGGTTAAACTTAACCGTTGACTCACTTTTCCATTTAAAAAGTCTAAAATGCCCCTACTGTGTAATTTATTATTTTAAATAGTTAATTAAAAAAAGATCCAGCTTTTATTAAAAAAAATTCATATTTTATTTATAAAAAATCAAGATTTTATTTTTAAAAACAAATCCATATTTTTTTATTTTTTTTTTAAATCCAGATTTTTTTTCTTCTATAAATGGATTTTTTCCAATCTAAAAAAAATAAAAAATAAAAAACTTATAAATCAAATTCTAAAATAAATAAAAAATCAAAAACCAATTTTCTCTTTTTCTTTTCTTTCATCCATACTGCCATAATTTAATTACTTATAGGCATTCTCATTTCTTATTTTGACAGTATGGATGAAAGAAAAAAAAAATTGGTTTTTGATTTTTTATTTATTTTAGAATTTGATTTATAAGTTTTTTATTATTTATTTTTTTTAGATTGGAAAAAATACATTTATAGAAGAAAAAAATATGGATTTAAAAAAATAATAAAAAAATATATAGATTTTTTTTTTATAATAAAATATGGATTTTTTTGAAATAAAATATGAATTTTTTTTAATAAAAGCTAGATCTTTTTTTAATTAACTATTTAAAATAATAAATTACATAGTAGGGGCATTTTAGACTTTTTAAATGAAAAAGTGAGTCAACGGTTAAGTTTAACTATTGACCACTAACGGCAGGGGAGGTTTGTGTAATAATGGGTAAAAGTTCCATATACGTATAATTATGTCTAATGTTAAGTGATGTTTGTGCAATTAGTCCTTACAATAATCTTTGGGTCCAACCGTCCTAGTCACCTTACTAAAACATTTGAATTCGTGTGTACTCTAGGATTAATATCCAAAACCTAATAACTATTATAGATTTTGTATAACAATCATGTTTTAGTTTTAGTTTTAATTATGAAATCTTCCCTGGGCCTTCACATCAATATGATAACAATGTTAAAAAGCTTGCTTCCTAAATGGTATAAAAATAAATTTAATAGACAATCAACTTAAAATTTAGTCACTAATATTTTTGTTTAAAATATATATTCCTACTCTTTTTTTTTTTTTTTTCATATTTTCTTTTTTATTTTATTTCATTACAGAAAATAAATGAAAAATTACTATTAATTTTAAATACTTGTTACGTCAACTGAGAAAATATATAATAATATTTTTATACCATATCAACTTAAGATTGAATATGTACAACTGCATCGTAAATATATTTATTAATAGACTTGTGTCACGTGCTTAAAATTGCGCAACGGATCCCATACGGTACTTAGATAACTTCTGGGTAAATGTTTTTTTTTTTTTTTTTTTTTTTGAAGACAAAAAAAAAAAAAACATTTACCCAGAAGTTATAAGCCTTAGAAATCTTGTCACTCTCACTCACACAAGAGAGACTAGAGAAAATGGTTGGAAATAAGGAAAGCTTTTATTGCTTAACAAGAGAACTTTACAAGACTTTGAGTACAATTGAGAGGGGTTGACTATTTATAAAGTGACACCTCCTCAATGAATGGTTAGGATCAATTTAATCTAATAGTGGAAAATTTACCTCCAGAAATATCTACAAGTTTCTAGAATTCTCTACAAGTGTCTACAACACCTAGAATCCTATACAAGTATCTACATTAATCTAGAACATTCCTACATGTATGTTAATGTGTTCATGTGTCTAGATCCTTCCTACAAATATGTGTAGAAATGATCTAGAATGCTTTAGGGATTAAAGACTTCCAGAAGAAGATCACACTAGATCAATCCAGAGATCTCTAGAATCTTCCGTCACCTAAAAACTTCCATTAGCAAAGCATACTAGAAGTGTATAGAAACCTCTAAAGCCTTCTAAAAGCTTAGCCTTGCTGTGGACATGCTAGGGATTGTTTGTTTTTTTTATCTAAAGTCTTATAAGATCTTAATTTGTTAGACATATGAATAAGTCTTATAAATCAAGATACTATGATATGTTTATTTTTTTCATTTTGGATGACTTATTAGTACAAATATAAAATTGATTAGATTATATTAGGATTTCTTTAAAATTTGGAATTTTTGGAAAATTAATTTTTAGAATTTTATTATATAGACATAAAATTTTATAAATGTATGAAATGATATAAAACATTTGTGAAAATTTACTAAAATACTCTACTATATCACTTTTTGAATAAGATAAAAGTTTAAAAATTTTACTTTTTCTAAAATACGTATATATCTTAATTTAAGATATAAGAAACAATAAGTCTTAATACTTAAAAAAAAACACAAACAGCCCCTTAGCTTTGTAGTGCTCTTTGGCTGAAAATCGAATTTTCGATTTCCCCAGCAGTGACACTAGGCTATTTATCATATATTCATATTGACATCTCATTGCAGGAGATACTCTTAAAATGGTTTATTTATAATTTATAGTTTTTTTCCTTTTACTATAATAATATACTAGAAAATAACTGTGCAATAATGTTCAAAATCCGAAATAAATGAATTTAGGATCATCGATATCTATTGGATATGAAGTAATACAAGTGAGATAGAGCATGTAAATCCACTCAAAAGTAGTGGTGGAGACACATTGAAATCACCCATATCCCATGCCATCACTGTCATTACCCTAAATTCCTGAAATAATATTCTCAATAAATATTGCCTACAGATTTGCTAATTTATTAGCATGAATCGTGTCATCGTCATCATATATGATGATGAACCCACTAAGAAGCACATATTCTTCATAAATTTGCAAGCAACAGTGATTCCAGAGAATCCAACTAAGACAAAACAGTAAATATAGAAAATGAAAAATACTTGGAATGGCAGACACAGAGATGATCAAGATCACTTTTAGCATTCACAAAAAAGTTAGTAGTAGTAGTTGTAGTACAAAACACCCATCACCCATGTCTAAAGCATAGATTCTACAAACACAGAATAATTACAAAGACGAACCAAAAGAAAAAAAGGACAAAAACAAAGACTAAGCAGCAGCAGTGGCTTTCTTGGCCTTTTTGGCAGCAGGAGATTTGATGGACTTGGGCTGTTTTGGTTTAGCAGTAGTTGTTTTCTTTGCTTTCTTAACAGTCTGCTTCTTTGGAGGCTCTGGTTTGGTGGCCTTGGCAGTAGCAGTTGCAGACCTTGTTCTCTTCTTGGTGATGGTGGTGGTGGTGGTCTTGGGTTTTGTTGCTTCTTTTGTTGGTTTTTTGACGTCTTTTTTGCCTGATTCAGAGAGCTTGTAAGAGGCCTTGATCTTGATAAGTTTTCCTTTAGCAGCAGAGTTTTTCAACTGGAGACCCAATATTTTCTTGAAGTTTGCTGGCAACACAGCTTTGTGCTTCTCTTCCATGTACTTGGCTATGGCGTACGGACTCGATCCACTCTTCTCGTTAAGAGCCAATAGTGCCTCCATGATCATCTGGACGATCACCAAACAAATCCATAAGCAAAAGAAATAAAAAACAAACAAATAAACAAACTGTCAATATTTGAAAAGTAAATAAAAACCTGAAAATAAGGAGGATGAGAGGCGGTTTTAGACTGTTTTGGTTTCTTTTCTTTGGGTGCTTTAGGCTTCTTCTCCTTGGCAACCTTCTTCGGCTCCTCTGTCGTCGTCGCCGTCACCATCTCCACCGTCGGAGTTTCAACTTCTGTCGTCGACATCACAATTTCACAACGCACGAAAAGCACAAAATCTCACAGAATTCAGTAAAAAAGTGTAATAGAGATATGATTAGGTTCTTGTTTTCAGTTAGAATGATCAATTTGGGAATTTATAGCGAGGGAGGGATCCTCGTGTAGCGTTTCGATTGGTCGACACAAGGTCATCCGGATTGCCAACGTTTTAAAGGACTAATCTAGAATATACACGTGGAGGAAATCTGAGCGTTGGTTACTTGCTTTTGTAGTGCTTGGATTTCCAGCTTGGCATTTGTTTTTCTGGGAGGAGAGTGTGTGTTTTTCTTGTTGGATTTATGATTCAATTTCCTGGGATTGGGTTTGAATTTTTCACATACAAATTTCTAGGATTATAGCTTAGAAAATGTAGATTCTAATGTGAGTAATTTGTACCACAAGGAAAGTCATTTGGGTGTTATTTGAAGCCATTAAAGAAAAGTGGTTTTTAATATGTTTACTCTTTATTAAATGGTTTCAAGACTCTGGAATTCTGATGGTTTCGGCGGTTTTCTCAAATCTCAATGAAGGAAAAATCTTGGTGCTGCATTGTGCATTCGGTATTCCCCGTTGTGATCGTGCTGTAAACCAGCAAAACAAATGACTGGTATCTTTCCCCCTATGATTATGCCACATAAGCAAATAGTAGGATATACATGGATCTTCCATCTTGAAATTGCCATGTGTCACAATTGTAACATCACCGCTGATTGGTAATCTATCGGATCTATTCTAATTCAGAGTTAAACCATAATTAACATCCCCATTAAAATTCATAACTTGTTGCTTTTTTTTTTTTTTTTTTTTACTTTCAATATAATAATCGAGAAACACACTTCCATTAAAACAAAAATAAAACAAAAACAGTACGTATAGAAAACATCAGTTATCATATTTATATTCTGTTTGGGTATTAAAGTGGAATGCATAAAATGAAAAAGGCAAATCGCAACAACAGCCATGGACTCATGGTTTTCAGATTCACCCAACATTAAGTATTTCAGATATTCAACAAAATTTGTAACCTTAAAAAAGGGCTTTTTTTATTAAATCGAGCAAAATTCAATAAAACTACTAAACAAATTAAAGTTTAAATGAACTAAAGTTGCCAATTCCTGGCTAATAATATAAACACTATTTTTGAAACAAAGGAATTGCAACTAAACATCAAATTATCAAAAAAGTGAAAACCCCACTTAAGAAACCATTAGCATATATTTAAGTGGCGTCAAAATCTCTTCTGATTGGACAACCTGTGAAAAATAAGCATCTTTCAAGAATATATGATAATGTAATTTTAGGAATATCCTCCCAAGCATATCATACTGGTCGGATTCATTTCGCTATTGATGTAAATAGGCAAATTTATATTGATTCCAAAAGAAGCGAAAATGCCTTGCTACCCAACCACAAGCCGCAGCATTGTGAAATTCATGAATTCCAGGAAAGATATACCATGAAATTTTAAGTGCATGACATTTCCTGAATTACAGGCAACTCATTATGAAACACAAATTCTAAAACAAATTTCCAATAGTTCAACTTGTATTACAAGCAACGTTTTGCTTCTACAAATATTGAAAAACAAGACAATTCTCACTTCTTCAATAATTCTCTAACTTCGTACACTGTAGGAAATGCTCCCATAAACAAATTTGCAAATTATATAAAGAACCATATATGGGAAAGGTAAAACACTACCTAACAATATTAAATAATCATCTGAACACGTTAAAAACCCTATGCTAGTGAACCCAAACAGTAGCAAACACCACATCCGAACTAATATTGCAAACTTTAAGAATAAAAGATTATATATCAAAGTATAGAGCCAAAAAGATTGGAAAAAAAAAAAAAAAAAAAAGTTTTCTATGTCAACAAACACACCTCACCTCAAACAAAAAATTCAATTTTAACTTTCCATCTTCCTCCCAGCCCTCATATTATGTTTGCTCGTGACAATCAATTTCACTGACAACAGGAAAGTCCCTAAATTATCAAATGCCCTGTAAACTATTGTCCTTGTGACCCCAAGTTTCTCCTAAAACAAATATTACTTGTACTTTGCTAACACAAATCCGAACTTTAACTACCTTGTCATATCAAATCATTTCAAATATCACAATAGAAAATGGTAGTTCTCCCTTATGTAAACCAGTTAAATAACTAAACAGCATAAGAAAGCAATATCTGACAATAATTTTCATGAAACGCTAATGCCAATGCAAGTGAGGAGACAATTTCTGTGACCACCCAATTCAATTGTTAGTTATAATTAAATAAGGGTGAAATAATTTCCTAGGTGCTTTTTTAATAAATAGAAACTCTTTCCTAGCACCAAAAGATCACTTTTAGTTATTTCAAAAAAAAAAAAGATCACTTTTAGTAAATCAAACTTCTGCAATATACTAACTTAAGTTGTACAAGTTACATTCAATACAGTTTCACAAAGTTATCCACTAAAGAAAGGAATAGAATTTTTTTCATCTATTTTTGAAGAAAAGTGTAGGTCAAGTCTATTGACTACAACAGAAATAATGACCAAAGTCAAGGCTAAAAAACTTGACCTGAAATAACCTATGCAACATTCATGAATAAGAATCATAACAATTTTATCCTTCAATTAACAACCAAAATTTCACTTTCAAGATGCAATCCTCAAATCACATGAACCTTTACTACCACAAGGAATGTTGTAAACATTTACCATCAGACTCTTTTAACTAGCAATCACACCAACTGCAATTGATGTATGATCATTAACACTAAAATTTGATGCCAATCAAATAAAGAAAGCACATGAAACCTAATGGGAGCTATTTTCCATACTACACATGTCCTCTTTACATCCAAACTCAAATCAATTTTAATTTCAATCCAAGCCAAAAAAATTTAAGATCATGGAAAAGAATACCCTTAAGATCTTCCCAGAATATAGATAAAATTGTAGGACTGAAGTACCAAATGACATAATCAACCAAAATGATTACTTGTGCTCCTTGAAAATAAGGATCAAACAGTATGTGTTCAACATTCTTAATTCAATTTGGGGCAGCACCATTTAAGTACAATTCACAAATTATCTGATATACTTTCAGGTGGAAGAGCATTCGGAACAGTAGCAAAATATTTCATGAACAGCTAGAACATATCCAAGTCACACGGTCAATATTCTAATTGGATATAATAAGAATGGGATCAACTTCAACCAGTCCCCTTATCAACTCAAGTAACCATCAAAATCAATGAAACAGAGCCTCCTTCCTATCCACAATGAACTCTGATCAGTAGGTAGGCTTCATAATTCCTACACAAGGTCTAAGCAAATTTAGTTCTCTGCCAAATTCTTCAAGATCTCCATAAGGCCTCCATCTGCAATCAAAGTTTAATCTAACTTCTGCATCTTTAACGATATAAGAGAAACCTTAACTTGAACTTTCCACTTCCAGAAGAAGAGTCACCCACTCTATTTCCTTCACTTAAAGATTAAGCATTAATATGTATACTTGTTCCATGGTGAAGCTCATGAACATAGAAATAAACAGATACTGCCCTTTACCACCACAACCCATATAAAACATCCTCAAGCAGTTCATACCTAGAGCAGAGGGAGCAGATATCTATTGCGATCTCCAACTTACAGAAGTAATATATAAGTTTCTTAGTTCAATTCCTCCAGAGATGTCACCTAACTAAACACATTAAATCTCATGATATTCTACTTAATGGAAACAGAACCGAAAGGGGTGGATGTACAAAGGGGTAGAAGACTAAGATCAAGAACAGAATAAAAATACCAAAGAAAAAAAAAAGGCAACTGCAACCATTATGTTTCAATAGTAAGCCGCCTGCCCAGTTTGTCCAGCATCTCCAAGCCCACCTAGATAAAATTGTAAAAGAACTATGAACATTATAATATCAGGCATTCAACATCAAATATTGAAGAATTTGAAACAGCTGTTCAACTGGAATTTACCAGAAGTTTTTAAGCCTACTAGTAATAGCGACCTCCATATGAGCGATCATCCCCATAATAATGTGGATATGCTCCGTACTGCAAATATGAAAACATGATGAAAAAGTCATCTTTAACACATAAGACAAATATGCTAAAGACCGGAAGCTTACATCAGAACTGTAATAATCATCCGGGTAGAAACCACTGCCAGTTCCATAATCATCTGAAACATAACAACGTACAGATGAGCAATGTGACAATACAATAAAGCATATAAGATGTGCCAGCCTAAGGAAATATATGCTTCACACACAGAATATATACCACGATAACGACTTCCATGAAATGGAACTGCTGGATCATTGTAATCCAGTCTTGGGCGGTGTCTACTCGGCCCCATGTAATCAGGATCATGGTCCTACATGCAAAACACAACATTCAAGATAAGTGGGAAAATCAGAGGAACAAATATATAAGAACAAAAAACAAAATAAAAAACAAAACAAAATGGAATTCTTAAACAATAGACAGTAGGGAAAAAAGATGAACTTACAATTGTGTAAAATGGCCGCTTTGCCCCATGCCCATAGTCATCATAATAATAAGGATCATCAACTTGTCTTCCAATAAAAGGTCTGTCAAAGTCTTCATCCGGAGAAAATGGTTGCATCCTATGAGAAATATGATCCCCATGGCCCCTATCAGGGCCACGGTGCCAGGGTCTATTAGGATTAGGTCTTGATGGACCAGATTCCACCATAGCTCTACCAGGTGCATAATGACCTCTGAAAGAACCCCTCCTTCCTCCTGTAATTGAGAGGGTAAAATTTATCAGCTAAAATTGAAACCAGCCTCTATGTGTTCATGGCATATGGGATTCGATGCACACATGTGCTCATGCATGTCACAAGCACGCACATAGAGAGAGAGAGAGAGAGAGAGAGAGAGAACCTTGTCCAAAATATGGCCTCCCAGGAAACTCATTGTATCGATCACCAATGCCATGCTCATTGTGACCCATTCGGGTAAATTGACCACGTCCATGATTATAGAAACCCCTACTGCGATGGAAATTTTCCGAATTGAAGTGGTGTCCACTGCGCCCAGAACCTCTTCCTGGAAGCCATAAGAAGGCTACGTTAGAGGGAAATAGCATGTAGATGATAATCTAAAGCTTTGTTGCCTCAAGAGCAATGATTACCAAATCTGGAAAAAGTTGCACCACTGCCATGACCAATTCGAAATCCACCACATAGTCCACCCTTCACTGCCTGAGTTTTTGGCAAAGGATTTGACAGCCTTGCTTTCAATTTCATCTAGGAGTACATGACAACAAAACACTCAGTTATACCACCTTTTTTATGAACTTAGATACAATTTACCCTGTGCCATGCTCAAATGGGTGTGTGTCCTCAGAACAATCAAGGTGTACAAGAGAACAAAAGGGCCTTAGAAATCAAATCAACAGGAAAACAAAAAACAGAACAAAATGATTTGGAAGAGATTCTATTCCCCCTCTCCTCTATTTTCTTTTTATAAAGATGAACAATACAGCAAATCTTAAAGCAATTTTCAGGGTGCTCGATTAGCTGAGCTGATTAATGTCTATCAATTCCCTTGTTTGAATAGAGTATAAATGCCAAACACAATTGAAAAATTAAAAGAGGGGGAAAAAGAGTTATGGTTATATATATCAAGGCACATCAGGTATCAAACTAAGAGATTTACCTTTGAGTTTCCATCAATCATTTCTTTATTGTTTATACCATTGATGCAAGCAACAGCAGCTTCATGGGTTGAAAAATCAAGAAATCCATAGTCCTTCCTCTTAGCAGTTGACATGTTCCGGGCCAGGACAATCCTTACAATCTCCCCATAACCTTTTATCTGCTCCCTAACTTGGTCTTCGTTCCAGTGGAGTGGAACACCATCAAGAAATACCGTCTTCACCTGGGCCATTATTTCTGGGTCAGGCTCACGTAAAGGTTCTGCAAAAGCTACTTTAACAGTTCTCTCAGAGTGGCCAAATACAACATCAGGCTTCTGAAGTCTTTTGTATGCAGCCATGGCATCAACATGACAAGAGAACTCGACAAATGCAAAACCACGACTCAACCCATCCTGTTGAACATCTGGGACAAGAGTAATGCTCTCAATGCCTTCAACACCATAATCTTTCATCTTTTGTTTAATCTGCCAACGCACATAGCATCAAGAATGAGTAATCAAACAAGAAATGCAGACACAGTACAAGCTATACACACTTACAGCCTCCTTTGTCCATGTATTGCAGATATTGCCCACAAACAATGTGTCATTGTCCTCACTTGGTGCAGTCCCACATCTTTTTCCACAAATCTGTTTAGTTGGAAAAATTAGGAAAAAGACATAAAAATACATAAAACAAATATAGAACAGATACTTACCACAGGGTTTTTCATCTCAGATAAAGCCCGCTTTGCATGCTCCTTGTTTGCAAACTTCACAAATGCATACCCCTTATTCTTATTAGTTGAAAAATTTTTGTGCAACCGAACTTCAAGTATCTCTCCAATCCTCTCAAAAACTTGTTTTACATCCTCCTCTGTAGCATCACGATCCAACCCACCAACAAATATCTCATGCTCTTTCTTAATCCTACGGTCATTTGTAATCGCTTTCAGTTGCCTGCGTTCTTCTTCCAATATATCAGTTTCTTCAGCAGGCTCCTCTATATCATCCTCGGCGAACTCTTCCTCCTCATGGTCCCCATAGTCAACTTGATCACCATACTCCTCAAATCCCTCATAAGCACCAGACTCATCATGCTGCGGATAAACATCATCTCCCCGCAACTCCTCTTTCAAGTTTCCTACCTTATCAACAGACTCACTTTGAGGCTTAACTTTTTCATCAACATATTCCATTTCATCCTCCTCCTCTGGATCGAGCTCTTCTTCTTCCAATATCTGAAAACTAGGCAAAACTACAAATTCTTTTTCCATTGTTGAATCCTGTTCTTCTTCCTTCTTTTCAAAGCTAGGTTCTTTTTTCTCATTGGATTTTCCAACCTCCACAACAAGAGATTCTTTTTGCTTCACAGAATACCCCATGATTACAGTAGTATCCACTACCATAGATGTCTGTGCCTCCTTGAAAGATTCTTCGTCATCTTCGGCAGCAGTTTCTTCTTCATTTATGCCTTCTGTGACATTTTCAACGACCAAATCTTCCATTTCCTCAACATTTTCTACAGCAGGTTCCTCTTTCTTTCCAGCCTCCACTTCTTCATAAGGAGAATCCTGCAACTTTGATGTCTGTCCCAAAACAGCTTTCCTAGAAGCAGGAACTCTAGTTTTTACCACCTTTTTTTTCACTACTGATTTGGTAACAGGAACAACTCTTTTTTTCAACGGTGTCACCATGGCAGCATCAGCTAATGCTTTTAATTCTTCAACTGAAAAATCAATTTGCAATTGTTATAATGGACAGATAAATAAATTTACAGTGCCATCATTCCAATTACACCAACCAAAGAAAAATTGCATCCGAGAAATAAAATCTGAGTAATCGACATAACTAACAAATTACAATCATCAATCCTTAATATTTCAACGGCAAAGTAAAACAAGCTTTTGGTTAAAGGAAACATCAACAATCATAGTATGATCACCAGTAAAACCAAAAAATAAAAATACTATTTTTCGCAGAATTATAAAATCCATAGAACCTCTTTTCAAAAAAAATAAAAAAATACATAGAACCTTGACTTTCACACCTTAGATTTCTCTACTAAATAGTAAATACAGTTAAATAAATTGGCAAATCCATGTGTACCAGACACACACACACACAGAGATAGTATCAAAATCAATAAAGGTTTCGTTTGTACAACATCTCTACAATTACTTATAACACCGAATAATCATATATATGTATGTATAAGATTTAATTGTAAATATATTCACTATATACCTGCTAATTCTTGTGGCTTTGTTTCGCTGGTCGTTGGTTGCTTTGCTTTGGTTGCAGAGGCTCGCTTAGTTTCGATAGTTTTAGGTGTCACCGACCCCGAAGGATTCGTCGGACTCGGAGCCTTAACGGTGGATTTCCTCGCCGGCGGCGTCTTTTTCGCGGGCGTAGGTTTTGGATTATCGCCGTTTCGTGTTCTCATGTTTCACACTGATTTTTTGGCTATCGATTTTGCAGATGCGACTTTGTGAGGGATTTATTTTTTATGTATGTTAAGTGGAAGAGTCGTTGCTAGAGAGGAGAGAGAGACAGACAGAGACTGCTCGGTTTGTCAGTCATATGAGTCAAAACGACGTAGTTTTATTATTTTTATCTGGAGTTTGATATGGGTCGAGTTAAACCGAAATATCCGACCCGTACCGTAGAATTCCTCTACACGTGCGGATATTCTGTTGTAGCTGCTGGCAAAAGCACCTGCTTTTTGTTTTTTTTTTGTTTTTTTTTTTTTTTTTTTCAATCCATTTTTGCAGGTGAAGATAGTCGATAATTTACAAAGGACCAAATTGAATAATCGAAAGTGAGCTCTACTCTAATGGGGGCCTCAGAATCCACACACTGGAGCTCACAGTCACAGGTAATTGTTATTTGTTTTTCAATACTACTACATATTATAGTAAAAATCACTTCTTTTTTTCTAATTAAATTTATTGATCGTGAAGACGCGAGTCGATGAGATCACGACCGTCTCCAAGAAATCAGAGAGCGTCGATCCTGTATTAGAGAAACTCAAATCCCTCAAAATTGTGAGTTTTTTTTTTTTTTTTTAATCCTATTAATCGATGTCTTATGATAATTATTTTTTTTCTTGTTTTTGGTTTCGAATTTTTTAATTTTTATTTTTCTGATTGTAGACATCGCCGATATTGACATCACCACCATCGACGGAGGGTAGCTTGACTGACATTTTGGTGAGGAGATCATCGTCTTCTTCGGCTCCTTGTGAGTTCTTATGCTTTAAAGATCTTTTTATTTTTATTTAATTATTTTTATTTTGAGTACTGAATTAGGGTTTTGAAATGAAGAATTTGTGATGTTTGTTAAATTGTTGATTTTTCACTCATTATTTGGGAGGAAAAAATTCTAATTTGTTAAGAGGTCACACAAATTATACAGCTTTTAATCGAAGTCCATCTTGCGGTTTGCAAGTAAAACTCATTTTTAAATGCAAGTATAAAACACTGAGAGCATATCTTTGTAAAAAATTTAATTAATGATGTAGAAATGTGAATTCTATTTAGAATTGTGCCGCGAAACTACATCTCATCATATCACATTGACTGAAAGTGAGCTAGAAAGTTACTGCTTTAGCACTTCTTTACGTGCAAATGCAACAAGAAATCAAATTTGCGTGTTATTAATTACTTCTTTATATGGTCTGTCTTTCAATGCAATTAAATTAGCTTCGTACAAGATGTATTGCGTAAGATGGAAAATCATAAGTCTGAAAGAGGTATTTGAATGGTTAAAGAATCTCCAAATTTTTAGACTATGTTGGAATTTAGTTTTATGAATATGTTAAAAATTGTGCGTTCTCTCTCCCTCCGTATGTACTGAGAATTTCTCTATCCTTCTTTGGGAAAGTTTGTTTAATTGCTTCATTCTTAAGAATAACCGTTCACAGTAACTCTCTTTAGTTTCGAGTTTTCTAAACAATTTACTACAAAAGATTATCAATAATCATGTTCATCTTGTTATATTTTAGTTGGTAGATATGAATAAAAGGAAGAACGAGTTACATACTCTTTGAATTCGCATTGTTAGCTGATGATTATCATTTTACAAACTGGAAATAATATGGTTGATGGGACTAATTTTGCCTTTTCTTTTCTATGATCAAAATAGGTACTGTGGACCCGAAGGTGCTGTTGGAGCTATTCTCAATGTATCGTGAATGGCAGGAGAATAAGGCCCAACAAATTAGCAAGAGACAGGTTTGTTGTATACTTGTATTGCCACTGCTAAACTTTGAATCAAGAACAATTCTATGAACATGGTTGTTATTTAACAGTTGTGAAAGCATACGATGGATCAGATCTGTTGCGTACCCTTGTAAATTTCATTTCAGGTCCACATATTTTTGTACATGGATCTTGGATCTGGAGTAAGATTCTAGTTGGAATTTAATACTACCCTATAGACCTGCCTTTGAGACATTACAATCACATTAATTAATCATAATGTCTCAGCTCAGATCTGCTGTCTGTCTGATGCTTTTCGTTTTTTATTTTTTTTCCCTCTAAAGTCCTGATTCTTTGACAAACAATTACGGACGGCTAATGGATCGTGTTGTGAATTTTATCACCGTTTGTCATTCAGTGGGTGATGGACTGTTCTCAACTGTTAATGTAAACTATTGTGCATTCCTTTTTTTTTTGGTTATGACTTATAAACTGAAAATTCCTAATCAGTTTAATATCGCTCTAAAAAGCTAGTTTTGCTTTGTAGTCATGATTGTAATGGTTGACATCCCATCCGAACAAAAGGTTTAGTTAAAATAGAAAGTAAATTTAATAAACAGAAAATACACGAACTTTATGATGCATTCTCTGTGCAGGAAGAGTTAGAGAACAGGATAGAAGTCGCAGATGCTTTGGCAGTCAAAATCCTTCAACGGTTTAGTTATTCAGTGTCATCAATGAAGACAAATTCACAGCATCTATCAGAAGGTAAATTGATAACAGTCAAAATCCATGCTATCTGTGAAACTATGGATTGCCAAATACCAGTTTTCGATAGATTAATTCTTTACTAACACAAATGTATTATTTAAATCAGCTGATAGAAATTAAAAGGGGAAACAATTGATCTATCGATTTTGCTGATTCAGTTGATCTGTTCTGATAGCTTCTGGAGTTCATTAACTTACACTTTTGAATACATTTGCAGTTCATACATTGCAGGTGGGACTTGGGGAGCTTAAAGGAAGGTTGACTGAGGTTATTAGTAACTGTGATGCACTGTGCAAGAGAATTGCTTCCGAGGGACCCCAGTCTCTTCGGGCATCTATCAAACCATTTGCTGTCCCTAATATCGAATCACAAGCTAGCCGTAGCTCTTCCTCCTCCGTGCTACAGGATTGTAAACACAATTCCAGTTCTACAGAAGCGAATTTAGATTGACTTTTTCTCAATTTTTTTCATTCGTGTAAAAAAAATTATTTTCCGTATCACATAGCTCGATTGAGATTCAGATCTTGATTTGTTATTAGAGAATTCTAATAACTAATTTCTGACTAACACTTGGATTAACAATGTATTGGCAATTGAGCCGGCAAAACATTTGTTTTTTATGAAATGTGAAGATACTTACTTGTTTTGTCACACGTATGGATTAATCTGTTTTTGTCACAGACCACATGAAATCATGCAAGATTTACGGAAATGGTTATAATCATCTTCACAAATCACAACAGGAGAGAATCGTGATCTGAGAAAAAGAAAAGACAAAACGCAACAAGAAACCCCACCGCCAAGATTCTAATATTAGAGAAACCCAGATCTGCTAAAATAATCACCAGAGATCAAAAACCAATTACAGGCAAATCATTTTCGGGAAATTATCCAATAGTGCGCCAATGTTTTCATGTTCATGAGTATGTAACCATGCTTGTCGAATCTCAGACAATGCATGTGAGCTAATTAAAACTCCAAAACCATTGAGATGGGAAGCCAATTTTCCAGCACATTATTTTCGAGTCATTGGAGTAGACTCACCTAAATGGTTCATCACTGGGTCAACCTGTCTCATCAGTCATTTTCGAACTCTTCATTTGAGAGTAAGGAGAGAGAGACATGATTCGAATTCACAACCCCCAGATAGTTTTCGAACTTGAATGTAACATTCAAGCCACCGACACACACCATTTCTAATACTCTGTTCACTGTTGCATTCCCTAGCAAGTTTCAGTGTTCAAAAGGTAAGCTTGTATCCACCCAAACACAATTTGCAAGATATATTATATATGTAAACAGCAAAACGCCATATAAATTATATATTTCCTCAATTTGACATTAATGAAGTTACAGAGAATCAAATGAAATAAAACATGAAACCAAAAAAAAAAAAAACACTTTTAAGCAATAATTAAACAAAAATAAAAATAAAATCTGAATCTAGGGCTGCTGCTGAGCATCCATAAAACCAGCATCGACAAGAACCTTCTCTCTTTTAGCCAATTCAACATCTTCATCAACCATCATCTTCACCAACTGTTCAAATCCCACTTTCGGTTTCCAACCAAGCACCTTCCTCGCCTTGTTCGAATCACCCTTCAAATTATCAACCTCTGTTGGCCTGAAATACCTCTTATCGATCACCACATGATCCCTCCAATTCAACCCCACGTACCCAAAAGCCACCTCCAGGAACTCCTCCACAGTATGCGAATCCTCCGTCGCCACCACGTAATCGTCCGGCTTCTCCTGCTGCAACATCATCCACATTGCCTCCACATAGTCCCCAGCGAATCCCCAATCTCTTGAAGCTTGTAGATTCCCCAAGAACAGCTTGCTCTGCAATCCGATCTTGATCCTCCCAACAGCGCGCGTTATCTTCCTCGTCACGAAGTTCTCGCCTCTTCTTGGAGATTCGTGGTTGAACAAGATCCCGTTACACGCGTAGAGTCCGTACGCCTCCCGGTAGTTGACTGTGTACCAGTGCGCGGCGCACTTGGAGGCGGCGTAGGGGGATCTCGGATGGAACGGTGTGGTTTCAGACTGCGGCGGCGGCGTAGACCCGAACATCTCCGACGATCCGGCCTGGTAGTACCGGATATGTGACCTACCAGTGGCGTCAATGTGAGATCTGACAGCCTCGAGGAGGCGGAGAGCTCCGGTGGCGACAACGTCGGCGGTGTAGTCAGGGATCTCGAATGAGACGGCGACGTGTGACTGTGCAGCCAGGTTGTAGACCTCGTCAGGGAGGATGATGTCGAGCCAACGGCGGAGAGAGGAGGCGTCACTGAGATCGGCGTAGTGGAGCTTCATACGAGCCTTGTGGGCGTTGTGCGGGTCGATGTAGATGTGGTTGATACGCTGCGTATTGAAGTTGGACGAGCGACGGATCAAGCCGTGAACCTCGTAGCCTTTTTCGAGGAGGAATTCGGTCAGATAAGAACCGTCTTGTCCGGTTATTCCGGTGATGAGCGCGATTTTGCGCACGACGGCGACCTCACCGTTATCGGTGGATCCGGATTTGGATGTCGTCTCGTTCTCGGATGCCATTTGATGGGTTGATGGATAGTCCGAGAGAGAATTGTAAAAGCTTTGTTGTTCAAAGGCGGTGTGCCTGCAATTTGGAAATTTTTGTAGTCGATATTTGGTGGTTTATATAAGCTTTCAGAGAAGACTAGTCCACAATCATACGAGGACTTGGAGGTTAGAATTGTCAAATGATAGGAAAAAAAATGGTTGTATGGCAGTTTCGTGCCAGCAGGGTGCGGTGATTTCGATTGGCTATGGACAGTTGTCAACTTAACATTGGTCCACTGGTTTTCAATGCTCAAATAATTGAATTCGGATGTGGGAGTGTTAAATGAAAAATGTTTTGGATTTCATTTTTTTTTTTACATGGATTATGGATAATGATTCATTTTTCTATAAATATGGTAGTAAAAATGGAATTTTAAAGTGATACTTGATGGTTAACATCATGGTAATAGTAATTCGACTATGCGCCCTTTAGGCCTTAGGTGGACCTAGCCACTACAAGAAAGGCCTAATCACCCTTTTAGGCGGGTTAGACGCCTTAAGCGGGCTAATCGAAGTCAACATTATTGAATTTGCTCGTCAATTTTTTTATTTTATTTTATTCCAAAATAGCTTTGTTTTGGCTTATTCAGTTTTACCATCTAAGCAATCTAAATGTTAGGTGCCAATACAATTGGCGTTTAGAGCAACACTATAGTTAATATCATTAGACTTCCGACGATATGAGGTTAGTCCGATGGTAAACTCCTAACATATACGCCACAAAGTTACGGGTTCAATTCCTCCCCTCCAAAAAAAAAACACCAAATTTATAATGTAATACTTCAAAAAAAAACTGTATTAGACTTTCGTGATAATTTATTTTTATTTTTTTTAACTCAATGTATAGGTGAAGCCGTGAAGACATAACACCGGAACAAACTCATCTCGTAAAAAAATTTTATTATTACTTATTTATTTTTTGATAATAGAAGCAATATGGAAGAATCACAACACATGATTAATTGATTATTATACTTTGATTGTTCAAACTTTGACTAGAAATAAGGAAATTTTATTCAAAGCGTAGTCAAATGATAATAGTGGGGACCAGGGCCGGCTTAATTGGCTAGGCAAGTGAGGCAATTGCCCCTCACTTGCCTAACTAATTTATGAAGGCCTATTTTTTAAAAAAAAAATTAAATTTTTAATTTTATTAATATTTTTAGTGTTTTAGGAAAATAGTATATTATTATTTTAGTTTAAGAATAAAAACTTATTATTATTATTATTATTATTATACTATTGTTTTTTATTTTGTCCAAGTAAATTATTATATTCATTTTTTCAATTATTTGTTTTTTAACTAGTTAAATATTGTGGTAGCCAGAAATGGTCCATAGGCCCAATGTGACAAAGCCCATACCTCATATCAAAAAGACCCAACCCAGGCCCGTTGGGTTGGTCGATCCAACAAGTGTCAGCAGCATGACTTGGTCTTTGAATAACCAAGTCAAGTCTTCCGTTGGCTTTGATAGGTAACTGGAAGAGAGAATCTCTCTCAGTATCCCCCCTAAATCTCGCCCACGATCACAACATGATCAGTGAATGTTGGAGTCACCTCCACTACTATAAAGGAGAAGGCTCCTCCACTAAAAAGGGGTCTTTGAATTCATCCGATAAAATATATACTAGAGTCTTGATCATAATTCCGGTCACCGGAACTCATCCTTCAGTCACCTGACTGCTTTGCTCAGCCCAAGCATACCTAAGGCTATCATCAAGCCCCCACCTTTCTCATTTCTCTATATTATATTACTGTTTCAAGTTCTTTTGCAGGTTCAGCTAAGTCCAGACGACCATCCACAGACGACAACCGACGTCATTCATCCAACTTCCAGCTTAGTTGCTTTGGGCCTGATTCTACCCGACCCATTCGACATACCAGTTCGATCGACCACCTATAGTTTGGCGCCCACCGTGGGGCCCATTGCAACTACCTTTGAGTCCAAATCAATCAATCCTAACTACAACTCAACATGGCCAGAAATGGATCAAACCCAACCGTCGAAGAGCAGATCGCTATGTTGAACGCCCAAATGGCCGCCAGTGCTGAGAGGCTACAAGCGCTCGAAGCGGAAAATGCGGCAATCCGGGCGGCAAACGAAGAATTGAGAATGCTGATCGACGGAGTAGTTCCAAATTCAGCCACTTCGGAGCATCCAGTCCCGACGTCAAACGACGATCACGACGTCGACCGACATATTCGGAGAGTTCCAGGGAACCCCATCGCACCAGAAGCAAATCCGATCGACAATCAGAATCGACCAACACCTCAGACGGCAAGGGTTGAGATCGACCTCAACGACGTACCCGCCAGAAACGATGCTGTGAACGAACACGAACAGCCAGTAGATCAACAACCGGACAACGTCCCTAAGGCGGTTATGTCCCTCCAGTCGACACCCGGAGTGGTAAAACCGGGGCCAGACTTACATTTATCTGCTAATCTAGAATTCTCTCGCAGGTTTGCAGAAATGGAAGCTCTCATCCAGAGAATCCCAAGAGTCCTAGCTCCTATCAAGAAGAGTATCGCAAATAGCTTCGCTGACTCACCCTTCGTCGATGCAATAGCTCTTATGGAGATGCCTAAGAAGTTCAACTTCCCAAACATGAAGCAGTACGAAGGGACGACCGATCCGGACGACCATATAGCACAGTACAAGCAGAGGATGTTCACTGCCGCAATCCCACGCGACCTTAGAGAAGCATGCATGTGCAAGGCCTTCGGATCTAGCCTTAGTGGTCCTGCCCTACAGTGGTACACAAATTTACCTAATAACTCTATTGATTCTTTTGCACAGCTGACGGACACGTTCGTGGAGCAATTTGCAAGCAGCCGCAAGTTGGAAAAGTTATCGGACGACCTCTACACCATAACGCAGAGGACTGGCGAGAACTTGCGAGCCTACGTCGGACGTTTCAACAGAGAAAAAGTGCAGATCCCGCACTGCAACCAGGCGACTGCCATCTATGCCTTCAGAAAAGGTCTCAGGTTTGATTCTGATTTATACAAGGAACTTACCAAATACCCTTGCAGGACAATGGAAGATGTATTGGCCAAAGCATGGGCCCAGATCAAGTGGGAGGAAGATGAGGCGAACTTCGTTGGAAAAGCCAACAGCAGTTACTATGGAGGTCGTCGAAACGAGCGAATCGATAGAAAGTCAAACGACAGACGGTCGGAACCGTACCCGACAAGCGACAGAAGAAACATCCAGTGGCGGCACAAAAGCTCTGGTGAGAGAAGCACTTACGGGCGCGGTATTCCAAGGTCGAGTCGACCAAAGGTGGAAGCACCAGAATACCTCCTCAGCATTGAACCAGTCGACCTCGTTGCAGTTATGAGAGAAATGGGCAAGACGATCAAGTGGCCGCGGAAAATGAACGCCCTTCCTGAACATAGGGATCCAAAACTTCGATGCGAGTTCCATGGTGATCACGACCATCGCACGGAAGATTGCATCGCCTTAAAATTTGAGGTAGCCGAGCTCCTGAAACAAGGACATCTACGGGAGTTCCTAACCGACAAGGGAAAGCAAACTTACGCCAGACGCGACGACCAAAGGCAAACTGGCACAGTCGACAGCCCTCCAGACCCTCCTAGGCAAGATAGGGTGATTAATTGCATTTCCAGTGGATCTGAGGTCAGTGGCGTAAGCTACTCGGCAGCCAAGAGACACACACGACAGGTGTCAAACGTAGAGATTCAGCCAAATCGAGAACACCCATCCAAAGTCGACGAAACCGTCACCTTTCGGTCGACAGATAAATCAGATTTGTTCTCTCCCCACCATGATGCTTTAGTTATTTCTTTGCATATCGCTAATTGTTTAACTAAACGCATTTTAATTGATAATGGCAGTTCATGCAATATTTTGTTTAACAGTGCTCTAAGAGAAATGCAGGTCGACGAATCGAAACTCAGTCGTCGAACGACTATGTTGACCGGGTTCAGTGGAGAGCAAAAGAGTACGCTAGGCGAAATTGTGCTACCAGTCTACGCCGAAGGAGTCAACCTATACATCAACTTCCTAGTGCTCGACTGCCAATCCCCTTACAACGCAATACTCGGCAGACCCTGGATACACGAGTTGAAAGCAATCCCTTCGACTTACCATCAGCTGATCAAATTTCCAACCAAGTGGGGAGTTAAAGAAATTAAAGGAGAGCAAAGAGCAGCCAGGGAGTGCTACCAAAACGCTTTAAAGAAGAAGAAACAGGAATTATAGCAATTACAGGAAACCAAGGTCGAGTCGACTCCAACCAAGCTAAAAATGGAGGAACTCGACGAGGTATCTATCGACCCAGAGCAACCGGATCATAAGGTATTCATCGGGTCGAGGTTACCAGACAACATCCGAAAACAGTTAGTCGAATTCCTGAGAGAACGCCGCAACAGCTTTGCCTGGTCGCACGAAGACATGATCGGAATCGACCCAGAAGTAATGGTTCACCGGCTACAAGTCGACTCAGACCATCAGCCAGTTAAACAAAAAAGAAGAAAATTCGCTCCCGAAAGGAACAAAGTGATCAACGAAGAGATACAAAAACTGTTCGACATCGGTTCAGTGAGAGAAGTGAAGTATCCAGATTGGCTGGCAAACGTCGTGGTGGTAAAAAAGAAAAATGGGAAGTGGCGAGTCTGCATCGACTTCACTGATCTCAATAAAGCATGTCCCAAGGATTCATTTCCACTTCCACACGTCGACATGCTGGTCGACGCAACTGCAGGACATAAATTATTGAGCTTCATGGACGCTTATTCCGGATACAACCAGATTCTGATGCATCCAGACGACCAAGAAAAAACTGCCTTCGTCACCGAAAGAGGTATCTTTTGTTATAAAGTAATGCCGTTTGGTTTAAAAAATGCAGGTGCAACATACCAGAGGCTAGTCAACAAAATGTTCGCCAAGATGCTTGGGTCGACAATGGAAGTCTACATCGACGACATGTTGGTCAAGTCGTTAGTCGCTCGGCAACATATCGACCATCTGAGGCAGTCGTTCGACGTACTCGACCAATACGGTATGAAACTAAACCCTACTAAGTGTTCTTTTGGTGTCTCTTCAGGGAAATTTCTAGGCTACTTAGTCACCCAAAGAGGCGTCGAAGCTAATCCAGATCAAATACGGTCGATCGACAATCTTGAGTCGCCTAAATGCATAAAAGATGTACAGAAACTAACCGGTCGAGTCGCAGCACTGAACCGATTCATATCAAAGTCGTTCGAAAAATGCCTCCCATTCTTTAACATCCTCAGGAAAAACAAAGCATTTGAATGGAACGATGATTGTGAGAAAGCATTACAAGAGTTGAAAAACTATTTGAAGTCGCCCCCATTACTGTCAAAACCAAAGGACAACGAAACATTGTTCATTTACCTAGCCGTGTCTGACACAGCCGTAAGTGCAGTCTTAGTCAGAGAAGAGGGTAGCAGTCAACATCCAGTCTACTACGTAAGCAAAACTCTGCTCGACGCCGAAACCAGATACAGTCGACTAGAAAAACTAGCTCTTGCTCTTGTGATGGCAGCCCGCAAACTCAGACCATACTTCCAATGCCACTCGATTAAGGTATTAACTGCTTATCCCCTCAAAAATATACTTCATAAACCTGAACTTTCAGGTCGATTGACGAAGTGGGCAGTAGAACTCAGCGAATACGACATCAGTTTCCACCCACGATCAGCGATGAAATCACAGGTATTAGCAGATTTTATTGCGGATTTTACCCCTGGTGAAAGTGTGCAGGCCGAACAGGAACTAGTTGCGTTAACAGAAACAGTTACACCCGGTGTATGGATCTTGTCGGTCGACGGATCAAGTAGCATCAAAGGAAGCGGACTAGGATTAGTACTCGAATCCCCACAAGGGGACATACTGGAGCAGTCGGTCCACTGTGGATTTCATGCAACGAACAACGAAGCCGAATACGAAGCCTTAATTGCCGGGCTCGACCTCGCAAAAAGCCTACATGTGAAAATCATTAAAGTACGAAGCGATTCCCAATTAGTCGTTCGACAAGTAAATGGCACATATGAGGCGAGGGATCAGAGAATGTCGGCCTATCTAAACAAAGTCAAACAGCTGCAGTCGACTTTCGACGAGTTTTCAATCGAGCAAATACCCAGATCCGAGAACACACGGGCAGACGCACTAGCAAGCCTAGGTTCGACGACAATGAACAATTCAAAATCGGTTCCAATAATCCATCTGATGTTTCCATCGATTCAAGAATCAGAAACAGTGGCACCGGTCGACAACGGAAGAAGCTAGATAGAGCCGATCTTCGATTACCTCCAAGCAGAGATTCTACCAGACGACAAGGCAGAAGCAAGGAGAATCAAGGCGAAAGCAGCCAAGTTCTGCATCCTATATGGTAAACTTTACAAGAAATCATTCACAGGCCCATATTTGAGATGTGTGACCCCTCGAGAAGCGTACGACGTCCTGAAAAGTTTACACCAAGAGGAATGCAGAAATCATTCCGGCGCCCGTAGCTTGTCGAATAGAGCCATCACAGCAGGATACTACTGGCCGACTATGCGAATTGACTCTCAAAATCACGTCAAATCGTGCGACAAGTGCCAACGCTTCGCACCGATATCACATCTCCCCCCAGGTATGTTGAATTCAATTTCGGCCCCTTGGCCTTTTATGAAATGGGGAATGGATATTGTAGGTAAATTACCAGCTGCGCCAGGCGGTGTCGTCTACATGTTAGTCCTGACAGACTACTTCACCAAATGGGTCGAAATCGGAGCATATCAACAAGTACGCGACACCGAGGTACGTAATTTTATATGGAAAAACATCATATGCAGGTTTGGGGTCCCAAAGGAGATAGTGACCGACAATGGGTCCCAGTTCATTTCGTTCAACTTCAAAAATTTCTACGACAAATACGCAATCAAGTTAAGCTTCTCAACTCCACGATATCCACAAGCAAATGGACAAGCGGAGTCGACAAACAAGACAATTGTCAACACATTGAAGAAACGACTGGAAGCTAAGAAAAGCCAGTGGGCAGAGAAGCTTCCAGAGATCTTATGGTCGTACAGAACTACCCCACGACGGTCGACAGGAGAAACTCCCTTCTCACTAGTCTACGGGTCAGAAGCAGTCATCCCAATAGAAACCAGGTTGTCGACCGCCCGCAACGAGAATCCTGATGAAGAACAGAACAACTTGGAGCTCAGTTTCGAACTTGACCACCTCGACGAACGACGAGATCGTGCAGCCCTGAGAACTCAATCGTACCAACAACAAGTCGCTCGACACTACAATAAGAAGGTTAGTATTCGAGTCTTCAAACTCCACGACTGGGTACTACGACGAGTGTTCCAAAAATACAAGGGAGGAAGGCGCCGGAAAATTAGGGCCGACATGGGAAGGACCTTACCAAATAACAGATGTCGTCGGGCGGGGAGCATACAAAATACGTGGCCTCGACGGTCGAGAGCGGCACAACAGCTGGAATGCACTACATCTAAAACAGTACCATTTCTAAACTAGTTATTTCAATTTTTTATATTATTTTGTTCCATCGACAATTCCCTATTAACAAAATCGACCATCAAGGAGCAATGATGACGACTTAGTGCAACTAAGTGCAAACCTGAGCTCACAAAACTATATAATTTAACTATCGACATCAACAAGCAACCACTGTCTTAGTTCAGGTACGACGCTCGCAACCTTCGACCCGGCGTCAAACTCTCAACAAACTTTTATGACAACCACATGTTAAGAGTTGGGGGAATAGCACTGGGGACAGGACAAATGACGATTGCAAATATGTCGACTGAAAACAAAGCGTAGTACTGGGGACAGATGTCGAATGAAAACCAGTACTGGGGACAGGTGTCGAATGAAACCCCAAGAAACCAAACGCATGTACGCGATATTCTGTAACAAGGTCTTGTCGACCAAAAAACACATGTACGCGATACTGTAACAATGTCTTGTCGACCAAAAAACGCAATGTACGCGATATTATTCGTAACAAGGTCTTGTCGACCACGAAGCACATGTACACGATACTGTCTATAAAAGGTCTTGTCGACCATAAACGCGTGAAATCGAATTATGAATTACAGTCATCGACAATGAGATCATACTACAACTTTTTATCATAAATTTTTGATTGACTCATTTATGGGCGTAATTTTATAGGCTTATCTCATACAATTTTTACACAAGTCAATCGACTCATTTATATGTGTAAGTTTACAGGCTTATACATTTAAAACAAGTCGATCGACTCATTTATAGGCGTAAGTTTACAGGCTTATCTCATACAAATTTTCTATAAGTCGATCGACTCATTCATGGGCGTGGGTATACAAACTTATATCATACAAGTCCAAAACTATCACTGCATAGAAGAGTCGAAACAAAAGTGAAAACTTCAATTAAAGAGAAGGATAAAATTTTTTCAATGGTCGAAGTCGACCATAAACATTCGTTACAAATACAAAATATGGGTTGAGGATGACCGAATCATCAAAAAAAATAATAATAAAAAAAAAAAAAAAATTTGAAGTATCACTCAAGTGGTGGATCAGCAGCATCATCGGTCAGGCTGGTCGACTGTTCGAGGGTCTTGTCAGCATTCTCCCCTGCGTCTGCCTCTTCTTCAGGCGAAGGCTCATCCAGCCTAAGCATCTCTTCGCAGGTGTCGATCACCTCTTGCATTTCTTCTTGCTTCCAATTGACATGCTGGCCTGACAGATATTCTTTAAACAACTCTGCCCTGGCCTTGCATATCGCTATGGAGGCGATCGACTTGAGCTGATCCTCCAAACTAGCGACCTCGCCTTCCTTCTCAACCACCATCGCCCTCGCAGTCGTCGACTCTTCACGGTGACGATCTCTCTCTTTTTCCATGCTCTTCAAGTTATTCTCTAGAACAGAAACCTTTTGCTCTAGATCTTTCAGACGAGCAACAGCTGTGGCTTTCTCTGCTCGGAGAGCCTCGTTCACCTTTTTTAACTTTTGGCACTTGTCGTTAGTCGACTTGTACCTGTAGCGTAGATACAACTGCGTCTGCAAAGCCTGCAAAAGCAAATATCGTGAGTAAAAAATAAAATGAGGGGGTACCAGTTGAAACGACATGTCAAAGTAAACTACTTGGAACACTGAGAGTACGCCCGTATCAATAACTTCCTCAGGCTGCTTCTTTTTCAAGATCTCCTCATCAGCGTCAAGGAGGAATTCGTTCGACCTGGATAGAAATCCAACAGGATCTCCGAACGACGAGATCCCGGAAGAAAGCAGCACCATCGACGAGTCAGGCTCGAAAGTGTCGGTAACCTTCTTTTTCGAGCTGGGCCCAACCTTCCTTCCAGCGTCGACCGACGAGTCCTTCCTTTGCCTCTTCCGTCCTACAGGTCGCTCAGGGGAAGAGGTGTAAATGTGCACATCTTCAGTGGCATCACCCTCTTTTGCTTTGTCGGCCGACGGACTCTTCTTTGCCGCCCGCTTCTTTGCCATTTCCTCTTTCAGACGCTGCATGGCATCAGCATTATCAGGCAGGCGCGTCTTCGCGTTCGACATCGAAGTGACTGCGAAACGACGTTCAGTGTCAGTAATAGGCGGCAAGAAAATCATTTTACATCCAAGTATTTCAAGACTCCTCCTAATCCAAACATAGGATGCGAAGTCCTTCACTAAAGGATACGGTCGCCGCGTTCTATTCAAAGTCGACCACCGCCATAGACAGCTGGGCCTAAGCTTACCATCCGCAAGCAATACTTTGCAGCTCCGTTGTTCAGGAGGGATGCTCAGTATTTGTTTAGTGATGTCTGACGCACTCTCGCTCGTCACATCATTGTCGGCGCGCGTGATTCCTACAAAAAAATTTCATCTACTGTTATTACTACTATCATACTAAGAGATATTCATAAAAGAAATGTCGTACGACACTAACCTTTCCGGTTCCAAATTCTCCTCAGCACATATCGTGATGTTCCCCAAGGGCCATCAATTGGCAGGCCCTTTGCAAAGAAGTATGCGTCCTTCCAAAACCGGTCGTTCGTGGTCGTGTCAATAATAAGCCTATTGGCAAAATTCCTGGGAGTCAATATATAATGACCCCGGTCGCCTACGTGCTCTTTTAGAAAGTAATTATGCAGCACACACCCCAACCCAAATCTAATATTGTGCGTCTCTTGCAAAACCGTCAGGCTTAGCAAAATTCTCCAACTATTTGGCATCAGTTGGCTAGGAGCAAGATCAAAATATTTCAGCAGTCGTCGCACCAATTCAGGGACTGGAAATCTGAAACCTAGACGTAATGTGTATTCGTAAAAACAGGTCCACTCAGGTATATCCCAATCTGCTCGTTCACGACCTACTTGGGAATACCATACATCGTCCGCAAGCCGTCCAAATTCTCTTAGGCAATTAGACTTACTGGATTTACATCCAAAACTCCTGTCGCCCGACCAGAAGTAGACGCCTCCGCATCATTCCTACGTTGGGGAAATTCAACCGGTGTTGCTATCGCACGAACACCACCCCCGTCTAAAATACCCGCGACATTTATATTGACGATTTCTGACGGATCGCGAACCGTGACTCGTCTATCGACACTCGTCGCTCCACTCTCAACACCTTCAGACCCATTCCCCAAGTCACTATCAGACCCTGATTGAGACGAAATCGAAATTGGATCGTCGCCCGACATATCTCCAAAAAAAAAACTGACATGCAAAAAAAGCGCAGGTCAGTCAAACCAAAACGCTACTATCACAACCTAAGGTTTATAGATCAAAAAAAAAAAAAAAAACTGGTAGTCTACATTAAGAAGCCCTAGGCGAATATCAACCTAGAATCTCATAAAGGCAGTCTACTCACAAAATGGGTACTCTATCGAAGCTAAACGACGGTCCTAATCACGACGACACGCACGCAAAACAGAAACAGCATACATGGTCAAAATCAACATGGAAGAGAATCAAAATATCAAGAGCTATCAAGAAATATCAAGAAATATCGAAAACAAAGAAAAACACATTTTTACTGATAGATATCAAAATCCAAGATTCACATACAGAATAAAACGCAATAAAACGCAAAAATATATAGATGAGTAGAATGTATGCTAACCTTGAAGAAAACGAAGGAGTCTACTGAAGGTAGATCACCGGCACTTTGCAGAGAAGGAAGATCAGCAAGTACAGCAAGTGGAGAAAGCTTTCAAAAAAAATATAAACGTGCAAAGTAGGGTCTTTTTGAAGCAGAGAGGTTTATTTATAAACCAACTCTCCCTATAAACTCTAGTTAAAACGTCAGCGCCTTTTCAACTGCTATTTAACCCAACGTAACCGACGTGTCAACTCCCCGTCAGTTTCTTGACCAAAGTGAAGTTGTCAGTTAACCCAGGTGAAGTTACCAGTTTTAAATTTTAAACGCCTTTATCGAGAACTGCGCATGGGTTTAAAAGCATCTGATGTCATTGTAGGAAACCTAAACGTTCTCACCAGAACGACCCATTTACTGCATTTCGAGACCATCTGCTGTACTTCGAGATGATAGTCGAACGACAAGTCCTCGATCACCGTCGAACGACAAGTCCTTCCGTCGTAGCATTAATCCCCATACGGATGCGTCGAATAGCGTTCCAAGAACATCTACTCGACTCAATGAAAGGAGTCGACCGACAAAGTAAACCATCCAGCGCAAGTCACTCTCTAAATCAATAGGTTTCTTCTTTAGAGAGTGGGGGACAAACTGTGGTAGCCAGAAATGGTCCATAGGCCCAATGTGACAAAGCCCATACCTCATATCAAAAAGACCCAACCCAGGCCCGTTGGGTTGGTCGATCCAACAAGTGTCAACAGCATGACTTGGTCTTTGAATGACCAAGTCAAGTCTTCCGTTGGCTTTGATATGTAACTGGAAGAGAGAATCTCTCCCAGTATCCCCCCTAAATCTCGCCCACGATCACAACATGATCAGTGAACGTTGGAGTCACCTCCACTACTATAAAGGAGAAGGCTCCTCCACTAAAAAGGGGTCTCTGAATTCATCCGATAAAATATATACTAGAGTCTTGATCATAATTTCGGTCACCGGAACTCATCCTTCAGTCACCTGACTGCTTTGCTCAACCCAAGCATACCTAAGGCTATCATCAAGCCCCCACCTTTCTTATTTCTCTATATTATATTACTGTTTCAAGTTCTTTTGCAGGTTCAGCTAAGTCCAGACGACCATCCGCAGACGACAACCGACGTCATTCATCCAACTTCCAGCTTAGTTGCTTTGGGCCTGATTCTACCCGACCCATTCGACATACCAGTTCGATCGACCACCTACAAATACCATAGTTGGAATTAATCAAAATAAATTATTCCTATTAAATTTAGAGAAAAAAAATATTTTTTTAAAGAATTTATTATGGATCACACCACATTACAATTATAATAAATAATCACAAAAATATTCTTCTACTTATAAAATATATTGAAATATGTTTTTTTATTTATATAAATATTTATTGTTTAAATTTATTTTGAGAATTAAAAGTTTTTAATAAATTTTTAGAAATTAAAACAAAAACTTTAAATTCCATTCTTAAATTCTTTTTCGTAAAAGAAAATATGATTAAATTACAAATATAATATTACTATTCTAAAGTTAGGAAATTAATATCCGATACAAGAATGTCTAATTTTACTTTTTCGTCCAAAGCCTCGAATGATGTTGCGCTGACCATGAGTAGGGTGCCAATAACACTGGCCATTTGGATGACTGGATCCATCATCGCTACATTTAAAGGCCCACCCTATGTTTTATTGGTTCATGAACCAAACAATACGCGTATGGCTGTTAACAATGATTTTGGCACGAAAACGTGTTCACTAATCGAGAATTTTTACGAGGGAAATGAAACTCGATTCTCTTCCATTTTAATCTATCGTTAGTATATACCACCGAAGAGAAACATAATATGAGATCTCGACAAAAATTAAAAATATACAATTATGGGGTGCCAATAACATTTGTTGATCCAAATTGGATAATATTCGTTGATAAGTGGTGGGGTTTATTGATAAAATTAGCGAGGGGCCAATAATAAGAGAGAAATTCAAAACTAACCACTTGAAACATTAAACTTTTGTTAATAATCACTTTTGAAA
Source organism: Acer saccharum (assembly GCA_030490815.1). Classification (NCBI taxonomy): domain Eukaryota; kingdom Viridiplantae; phylum Streptophyta; class Magnoliopsida; order Sapindales; family Sapindaceae; genus Acer; species Acer saccharum. Next base: position 7,253,369 of record CM059868.1, read on the forward strand.
CTTTAATTGTTAATAACCACTTTTTAAAAAAACTTTCAGTGTATGTTCATAAATTACCAGAGTACCCTTGAAAATAGTTTTTTTAAAAACCTCGAAACAAATTTGAAATCACGACTAAATTAAAATGTCCAAACTTGAAATCATGCCTAAATTGAAATGTCAAAACTTGAAATCTAGACTAAGTTGAAATTTTCCCCTTCTTCTTCTTCCTCTTCTTCTTCCTCAAATTAGGTTTAGGTTTTTTGGTTTCTCTTTATTTTTTTTGCAGACCACATCATCAATGGAACAGAGGAGAGAGGAGAGAGGCAGATCGAGGAGAGAGAGACCAAAAGAGAGAGAAAGAAAAAAAAAGAGGGAGAGAGAGTTTGGGGACTTTTTTATATGAGGGCTTTTCAGTAATTTCTCAAAAAAATGATTATTAACAATTAAAATTTCATTTGTGGTTAAAAACAAATTTCCCATAATATATGTGGTCATTTTTGACAATTTTCACCAATATTAATCATCCTGATTCCCAGACTTATCACAAAATATAGATGGGTCTAATGTCAAAATCCCAATAGTATAATTTCTTTAGAATAAATAATTGGGCCAACCTTACAAGTTTCCAGAGCCAATTATCTAATTTGTCATTGGGCCTATCTAGGTTCATGGGCTTTAAACAATTTCATTTGACAACTGCAAATTTTAAATGGGCTTGTCACTAAAATCTTTTTTTTTTTTTTTAGAGGTGTAGACCCCAAAAATCCACAGTAGAATTTTGTCATCGAGAGCACCGACATTCCTGTAAAATAAAAAAGAGAACACGGAGTTGGGGTGGTCCCTTTGAGGAACTCTCTGACGCTCAAGTCAGATATTTGTAGAATAAACAGTTTGTATAGAATGTTGGGGTGGTCCCTTTGGGGAACTCTTTGACGCTCAAGTCAGATATTTGTAGGAGAAACCGTTTGTATAGAATAAAACTTAAATATAATCAATTGTAATAACTATATTGAATTGCTAAATAATAAAGATCAAACCGTAAACATAAGGCTATCCGAACGACACAATCCAGGAGAGTCTTGGATTGTGTCGTTCGGATAGCCTTATGTTTGTTTGGACTGAACGTTGAGTTTAGCAAATTAAATTGTTAGGAGGAGATGAGGCAATGCCGTCGTCGATCTATTTAGGAGAAGTGATGTTCTACGCTTGGAGGTTCATGGATCGAAGTCCGTCGAACTCAAGGTAGTCGAACGAAGCAAAAAAAATGAAAGATGGAGATGTTGGATTGGCGGCTTAGCGGCTACATGGTTGGAGTATGGCTTAGACACTGACCTTTGGGAAATGGGAATATTGACAAGTTGAATATGATGAATAAAAGTGAATTCAAACTAGTGTCATCATAATGATGCAATTAGCCAACCAGGGAAATTTGAGAGTGTATTGCATTAGTTGTATTTTTTCTACGTGAGTGGGGGTCAAAATAGATCCATTGTTTCCCTTGATGGCAATAGAGGCCGATATTTATAGTAGTGGAGGAATGATCTAACTAAAGTGCCAACTGATCTTTCCTCCAACTTCGGCCTGATATTATGGAGCGAAATATCTTCATTTTATCTTTGAGAGTCCCGGATATTTGAACTACATGAACTCATCAGTTTTGTGAGTTGTACACAATGACTTGATTAAACTTTGGAACCTTTTGAACCCATATTGGGTATGGCTTTCATTGGGCCTGACTATGCTTGTATTTTGATATCAGCAAATTGCATGGCTCCTCGTTTGGATTTCCAAAATTAGGTCTTAATATTTGTTGTGCTATTTTTGACCAGAAATTCTATTATCAGTTCGAACTGACAAAAGTTATATTAGTTCCTTGCATGTGGGCCACTGGATTTAAATACTTTGACTTGGCTGTTTGCACTTGTCAGTCAAAGTATTTAAATCCAGTGGCCCACATCTAAGGAACTAATATAACTTTTGTCAGTTCGAACTGATAATAGAAAGACTGATTTTTGACTACCACAAAAAGCACTAAAATCAATTTTAAATACAGTTACCTAAAGCACTTTTATATCCACGCCACTGACCACACCCCATTATATGAAATTTGAATGGTTTTTGATTGATATATACACCCTATTTCGTATCTAGAATGGCAATTACCAATTTGATCCTGGACTTTTTTTAAAATTCCAAGTTGTTTGCGACTTTTATACAAGTGACCTAATTGGTCCTCACATTCTTTCTAATTGTCAAATTAGTCCCTCTCTTTTTAGAAGTGACCAAATTGGTCCTTCTAACAGTTTAACAATATTAAAAATAACAATTGACTTTAACAATTTTAGTTAAAGTACGTAAATACCCTTTATTTGTCATATTAGAGCAAAGTTGTTTTGTTTTTGTGCATTAAATTCACCATTATAATTATAACAAAATCCAAAAATATTATTAATGAGACACCATTTGTACCTTTTTTTAATTAAAATTTTCTAAAAAAATCTAAAAATATTTTAATAAGACAATGTCAATTATACATTTAGTTACTATTCATTCTCAGTTTAGTCTTTTACCATTTTTATATAATAATTTATTTTTTGTTAATATTATACAAGCACTATTGTCAAAATTATTCAAAAATCAAAACCCATAAATAAAATAAACAAAAATATACATGTGTTAAAAAAAAAAACTATGCATGTGTTATTATTATATTATTTAGGAGTAAAGTACAATTTTACCCCTACACAGTTAAAATTGACTGACGGAACTTAGTTAGAGGGACTAATTTGGCACTTGGGAAAAATATAATGACCAGTTTGATATCTTTTGTAAAAGTCGCAAACAACTTGAAATTTTTTAAAAAAGTCCAGTACCTAATTGGCAATTGCCCTATCTAGAATAATACCCTCTTTAATATTTTGGGTTATTAGCACTAGTCCCCCTGAACTTTACGTGAGTTTGCATTTTATTCCTTGAACTTTTTTTTAGGCATTAAACCCCCTAAACTCCTATTTATTGGCAAACGGTTTGGTTTAATAATCCACAGAACGTCTGTTTGAGGGGGTATATACAGTCAAGTTTTGCCAATAAATGAAAGTTCAGAGGGTTTAATGCCTAAAAGAAAGTTTAAAGGGTAAAATGCAAACTCGTGTAAAGATTGGGAGACTAGTGCCAATAACCCTAATAATTTTTAAAATTTCTTATTTGACTAAATCCCTCACATCAAATTTTAAAACTACTTAATTTTTTTATTCTCTCTTCTTCTGTTTTTTTTTTTCCCTAAAATACACTCACTTTGATTTTAAAGCTACTCAGAATCCAAAGAGAAAATATTGAATAAAACGGTCTCATCATGTCATTCGTGTAATGATCTAATTAGAAAATGTTATGGGATAAAAAAAAAGTGTATATGATTGGACGAAAGGAAAAGTGAAATCCAATCAAGATTTGATGGATGAATTCACCTAATTGGATTATACCCTGAAACTTAAAATAAAAAAAAATGTTTCATCAATTGACTAAAACCATCAAAGTAATGAATAATTGAACACTTAGATACAAAAATTATTTGAATTTGAAGCCATTGTAAACATCCATCCTCACATCAACAATCACATTCTCTAATTGCTTTCTTCCTTCTTCTTTAATTTTTTTCCTCTCTCTATCTCTCAAATGTCATATCATCCATCTCTCTCCATTCTGTGTCACTGGCAACATCAGAACTTGATCCAAACCATAGCTCAGCAATCACTCATTGAAGATCGACATGTTGATGCCACTAATTGACTATTAATAAACATGGCTATTTGTGCAGAGATGATTCAAATATCCACTTTATTATGATAATATATATCAAGTAATCATTGCTACAATTTTTTTTAGTGTGAGGCATCATCTTGGGTAGTGCATATATATCAACAATAGATGTATATGTGTATATATATGTGTTGTGTCCTTCCCTTTGTGGTTGGGTTTGGTGGAATATTGTCCCATATATGATAGGGTCTATCAGAGAGGGGTGCACATATATATGCCTTCATGCTCCAAGAACTTTTTTGGAGTTGGAAAAGACTCATCATCAATTCCTTCAATTGTTATTTGCTTATTAATTAGTAATAGTAGTATTGCACAATCCTCATTGATTAGGATAGAAAAGATAGTGAAGTGTTGAGATGTCATGAGAGCAAAGAAAAAAGGGATTGGGTTTTATGTGGTTTTTTTTTTTTTTTGAAAGGGTAGGAAGGATATAACTTGTTTGGTTGCAATTTGATTGTGGATTGTCTCTCAATTCTTTTAGGGTTGTAGTCATTATCAATGACAGAACCATTCGTGAGTTTAAAGAGTTTATAGACGTCACTTGCATAAGTCTATAATTATGAGTACTCAGCACATTCACCATATATCTAAAAGTGCATATTGATCTACTATAAGATAACTTCTTCACTTACTATTTGATTGCCAGTGGATTATCTGTCAATTCTTCTAGGATGTATTTGTTATCAATGATTATATTTATTCATGAGACTACATTATTCATCATAATCTTTTATAGGATGCGTGTATGATATATGTTGATGAATTGTGGGTGTCTATAGTGTTGCGACAGATCTAGCGCAATACCGTAGATATGGCGCAAGTTTTCCATGTTTTTTTTTTTTTTTAATGATCTACTATAAGTCTATAAGATAACTACTTCAGTTACTATTTGATTGCCAGTGGATTATCTGTCAATTCTTCTAGGATGTATTTGTTATCAATGATTATATTTATTCATGAGTTTGAAGAGTCATTCATCATAATCTTATAGGATGCGTGTATGATATATGTTGATGAATTTTATATATTTTTATATGTCATTTACTCTCTAACTTTACGCCTTTTTTCTATATCTATTTTTTCTATTTTGGGCTCATATGGTCCATAAATTTACGAGAATATATCATTTTAATTGTACTTTTACTCAATTATTAATCAGACTTTTTTTTTTCTTAAAAGTAACTGTCAATCAAATTTAACGATTTCTGGCAAATTTTTATCTTAAACACACAATATGTTGTATAGAAAAAAGAAAAAAAAAAAGGTCGTTCACGTGTCCACAGGAGAAAAATAAGGAAATGAAAAATTAAAATTAAAAATAATAGAACAATATTTATATCAAACAAAAAGGAAATTATATTAAAATATCCTCACAGCCTCCTCCACCTTGTTTTTTATTTATTTATTTATTTTTTATTTTTTATTACTTCTTATTACTTAGGCCATCTTCAACCCACACCCCAAAATGGCACAAATCAGCAAAATGGAGCAAAAATTGCTCTCCAGCCGGACTGGAAAACTTTGTGTCAAATTGTGGGTGTCTATAGTGTTGCGACAGATCTAGCGCAATACCGTAGATATGGCGCAAGTTTTCCATGTTTTTTATGATTTTTTTTAGTCCCTAAAATTTCACTTAATTACAATTTTACTCTTATTTAATAAAATTTATTTCAATTGTATCCCTTATTTAAAAGTTTTGTTTAATTACAATTTTACCCTTATTCAATCAAATTTATTCCAATTGTATCCCTTTTTATTATTTAATGATTGTGTTTAATTTATATTTATTTTAATTTAATTATTATTTATATTAACATTTATAATAAACTAAAATCAAGTATATGTTACAAAAATTATATTAAAAACAAATCACTAATTTAAAAACACTAAAATTAAAAGTAAAATACAACATTAAAAACATTAAAATCTTCATAATGATAAAATCTTTTTTATTATTATTACTTTATGAAATGTAATGTTTAAGTTAGCTTAATAATAAATGCAATATTTTAGTTAATTAAATTAAATTTCTTAATGTACTAATTTCATATTTTCTTAATTATTGTAATATTATATTAATTATGTGATGAAATGTTAATTGTTGAGAAATAATAAAAAATAAATAGTATAAAAGTTGCACTATTTTTACGTAAAAGTTGCACCAAATTAGGTTTTTGGGTTGAAGATAGCTTTACTTTGGGAATAATAGATTTATTTAAATAGTAACATTTCTTTAACAACTTTATTCGAATAACAAAAGTTTTATCTAAAAAATCCACAGCAAAAGTTAAAATAGTTAATTCTATCCTCAAAAGAGAAAAAAAAAAAATATATCTTATAAGGATGCTTCCACAATTGATAACCAATTAAATAGTAACTCTATTTTATATTATAAAATCCATAGCAAAAGGTAAAATAGTTAATTCTAAGACTCCTCCAACTAGGCCAATATGAGACTTGGTTAAAAAAAAAAATCACTGAAAAATAATATTAAATGAAAAGGAAGGAAAAGATAGAAAACAAGTTGAAGAAAGGTTGGTGGTGACTGGTGAGCGGTGAGCCCCCCAAACTGTCTCCTTGAAACTGTGCCAGAATATGTCTGGTCTCAGAGGAGAAGACCACTAGACCACTACCACATATTTTGGCTAATCAATTACCACCTTTTATATATATATATATATAAGAAAAGCAAACAAGATCATCAATGGTGGTCTCTGTGTTACTTGCTGGCTCTGAAAAACTAATTAACCAGATATCATATAACACTGAGACTCTGAGACACTGCAAATAGTCCAAGCATTGAAAGCTGTTTTATGACCCCAAGCTTGTAAGAGAAAGTGCTTTTTTTAAAAGTGTTTTTTAGTAGATAGATAGACCTGAAAAGATATACTAGTTGTCTGTAGGTCAAGTTACAATAATAAAATGTGTTTGTTAAGTTAATAAATTATTAAAATATATTGGAATTATTACAAATTTGAAACATGATGATCACTAGAAAGTGGAAATCAATTGGTACTCATTCAACATATACATATTCTTTTTGCCATTAAAAACATGTTCTTTTTTGCCTCTGAGAGAGAGCATATGCATATATATAATCATCTAATTAATACAAAAGCTTAATTATATACCAAATCTGGTATTATCAGTAATTAATTTCCCATATGATATGGAGATGAGGAAGTGCTGCTCATGACTTCCTCATCAAACCCATTTGAAGATATTGTCTCAACAGTGATGACTTCACTCAAACAATTAGCTGACACACAAGGCTGAGGAGGAGTGAAGAAATCAGTCTCTTCAATAGCAAAATCAACACAAGTGCTTTTAGAGACAGCAGCAGCTGGTGATGAGGATGAGCCATGCTTCTTGGTTTTTTTCTTCCTTTGAAATATGCAGTAAACAACCCAATCTCCAAACACCGTCTCGTCAGACTGCACCAGAACTATAAAATTAGCTCAACTGGGTATAATTGAATATTGATTGATCATTATTATACATATAGATATATAAAAACTACCTTTACAAGGCGATATTCACGCATGAGCCAACCAGTTTGGGCACGTTTTCCTTGTCGAAAAACCAGAGTTGTTCTCACTCCAACTACTTGTTTGCTCCCTCCAGCAGAATCCATATAAATCAGCTTGGTTTTGCCATTACACTTCCTCCAGTAACCAGAACCAGCTCCAATTTTGCCACTCCCAATTATATCACCGTTTCTCTTGCCAAAAAAGTACCTCTTTTCCTCCAAGTCACCTAAATTAAATCCAAAACCCAGATGACAAAAATTAAAAAACAAAACAAAACTTTGAAAGTAGTACAATTCTTGTTGAAAACAAAATCAAAATAAAAAATGATAGTTGCACCAGTAAGTACTAACCAGGCAAGGTCCAGGGATCAGAGTTGAAAACATCAAAATGATCAGGAATAATTGAAGGAGGCAAAGGCAGAGCAAGAACCTTCCTTTTCAAGTAATAATGAACAATCTCTTCATCAGTTGGAAGAAACCTGTAGCCAATTGGCACCCTGATGCCACCATTCATGACTACAAAGTCCTCCATGTTATGTTTGTTCAATTTTATTGAATTGTTGATGAGGAAACCCTTGTAATTATATGTTTGTTTGAACACAGCAAGGTTTGGGAGAGAGAAGCAGAGAGACAGAGAGACAGAGAGAGAGAGAGAGAGAAGAAAAGTAGACAACACTTTTGTGGTCTTCACGGTGGAGAGGGAACCAGTATTTTAACATAGGAAGGGGTCCAAAACATGGAAGATTTTTTCCGTACAGTAAACTTTCCATCTTCATAATTATATATTGTAAATTAATTTATAATATTAAATATATATATACAGTCTTTCTATTATCAGTTCGAACCGATAAAAGTTATATCAGTTTCTTGTATGTGGGCCACTGGATTTAAATACTTTGACAGACAAGTGCATACAGCCAAGTCAAAGTATTTAAATCCAGTGGCTCACATGCAAGGAACTGATATAACTTTGTCAGTTCGAACTGATAATAGAATTTCTGTATATATATATATATATTATATGTTTCAGCTTTTTGGTGGATGATCTTAAATCTGAATAGGGATGGGTATTGGAGAAATGAGAATGGATATAGGTACCCCAATCCCCATTTCCAAAACCTTTCTCAATCCCCATCCCCATCCTCTATTTCCCCGTTTTTTCCCGTTTCCCTGTTTCCCTTGTTTTACTAAAATTTTTATACTAAAAAAAAAACAATCCATTGCAAATATAAAAATATTACGAATAGAAAGAATAAAAAATATTAAGAAAAAAAGAAAAAAAATATGTATATAAGGTTTGGGAAAAATGGGGAAATGGGACCTCCCCCATCCCCATTTCAATTTATTTGTGGGGAAAATGGGAAAATGGAGATGGGGGACCTCCCGCCATCCCTATCCTAATTTCAAAAAACAAAAAAAAAAGGGATATGGGGAAATGGAGATTTGGATATCCCGGGATAAATGTCCATCCCTAAATCTGACTATCGTTTTTATTACCTACACAATTGATTGTGAGATATAACAATTATAGTGGAATCACTCGATGATCTAGATGACAATTCTTGATGGATTTCCTCACAATTATTTTATTATTATTATTATTTTAAAATATTACACTGTTACATAAATCGGGTTTTGGGGAGAGGGGACTCGAACCTGCAACATTGTAATACAACCATGCAGATGTGAGGAATTTTACTACTAGACCAATCTCATCTCATCATTTCCTCACAATTATTGATAAATAAACAAAGTGGTTATGTACAAGGAGACTTGAATCCCTAAACACAATTGTGGATTATTTGAATATTTGTACATCGTAAATCCAGATATGATAAATGTTTGATGATTTTATACAAAAATAATAAGAGAAAATTGAAAGGAGGTTTTATGGGTGTATTACTATCAACAAACCACTTTTGGTTGTAGAATAAAGATAGACTTAATAGATAATTAATTTAAAATTTGGCTTCCATCACTGCTGTTTAAAACATATTTTTTTAATGATGTGTTTAATTTTTTTTTTCTTTTTTTTTTTATTTCTTCACTAAAAATAGATGAAAAATTAATATCAATTTTAAAAACTTATTAAGTCAACCAAAAATCATAGAATGATGTGGTGTGTGATATATTAGTTATGCACTCAGATGCCATATGGACAAGAATTTATACAATTTTCTTTTGATAGTCCATCGTTATTCATCATAGTAAAATAATAACAAATAAAAATATATATATATTCAACCAATAAGGACTCAAATCAATTGTCTAAAAATGATGTTTTAATTTGTATCTAACCTATCAAATTGAGACATGTGTCTATATTTATAGAAAAAATTAAAAAAATATAATTAAATATAGACACATGTCTTAATTTAAATGTAGATATATGTCTCAATTTAATTAATTAGATACAAATTAAGACATCATTTTTATACGGCTAATTTGAATCCTTAAATTAATATTAAAAAAACAAGTGTGGGACTCCCTCATTTCTCGGCGTAGGACCGTGTTGACTGTTTATTCTTTTTATGTGGGGTCATATCAATTGTCATCTATCCAATATTCCAATATCTCCAATTGTCATTTGTTAAATTAGTTTTTCAAGTCAAAATAATAATAATAATAATACAATAAAATAAATAATAGTAATAATAATTGTGTACAGTCTAGGCCCAATAAATGTAGATGTCTTTCATGAGCCCTCAAAATTTATATATATATATATCTCTAAGATTTTAGTGCCAACGTGAGCATAGCTCAGCTAGTAGACGGACGAGCTTGAGATTTGGATAAATGAATTTCAAGGTCAACGGCTCAATTCCTATTTCAAAAACCAACTCCTCTCACGTACTCTCGCACGAGATATTGATTTTATTCAAACTAATGAATGTTTCACAATATCTTACAGACAAAATTCTAAGATTATGTTTGAATTCCACTGTGGTTGTTGTTGGCAATTAAAATCCGTAACTTAATACTTGGTAAAGCTTTTCACGTCTTTAAAAAATAAAAAAAATAAAAAAAAGGTAAGATCTTATTGGATTTTTTGTTCCAACAGTAGATTATCTGAATGGTTTGACTTAATTAAGATTTGCCCAAGTACTTTTAAACTAAACAAATAGTTTCTCTTTTTGACTGTTCATGTTTAAGTGAATCGGCCATCGTTTATCTTGTACAATGTACACTTGTATTGTACTATTCACATATGTATATTGCTCTACAAATCTTGCACGAGCTCTAGAATTCTCATTAAACTAAAACACTAAATTGATGATGACCTAATTGACTAGCTCTACGGTTCAACTTCAACCATCCAATTTTTTATTTTTTATTTTGGAAAAATCTGGTGCAGTCTAATCTATCTATCTATCTATCTATCCCTTCAAATAAAAAAATATAACTTTATTCTCTTGTGAATATATTATGCATGTGATCAAAGGAGGAAGATATCCGATTTGGTCGAAATTTTAGATTTTTTTTTTTTTTTTTTTTATTATGGGTATCTCTAAAATATGAAAAATATCAAGGATATATCGAGAGTAATATTGATATTTATTTCATTGCATAGAATACAAAAAATAAAATGGTTTTGGATAACAAATTTAACTTGGTGTTGTGTTAACATTAACAAGGTTAGATAACAAAGGTGTAGCTTAACTGGTAGATGGACGGATTTGGGACTTTGGTAAATAACTCACAGGTCAGCGGCTTGAATCTTTTTAATAGCGAAAGCTTTCAAAAAAATACCTTATTTTGGATTAATAGATATTGTCAAAAAAAAAAAAAAAAAAAAACAACACATTTCGAATAATAAATTTAACTAGAAACTACATAAAAATATTAACTACACATATGACATATCTTATATCTATGATTAAACTTGTTGGTGCGTTTACTTTGACTAACCCTCTCAAGAACCATAAAAAAAGTATGTAAAAAAGTAATAAATATTAAAAAGTATGATATTATATATTGATTTATATAAAGAGGAAATATGGGTATATAGCACTTTTTAAATTTTGAATTGTACAACTATCAAACTTTAATAACTCTTGTTTTAATAGCACCAAAAATGGAATTTGGACAAAAATACCCCCCAGCTTCTTTTCTTTTCTCTTGTGTGTCCTTCACCTCCTTCTTCCTTTTTCCAAAACCTCCATTGATGGAGCTTCAATGGAGGTGCCACTGCCGACCGGCGAGTTGATCGGCAAAATCACCGGGAAAACGTTCGTCAAGTGTCAATAATTGTAGCCGAAGTGTTCGTTTTCATTTTCGAGTTGTGTAGAGAGAGAAACGAAGCAAAACCCAAACCGTCGCGAATCTTCATCGTCCAATCTATGACGATCCGTCGCGAATCTGACGAAACCGATGGCTCCAACGAACTCAGCATCGTTCAATCTTCCAGATCCAACTATTTCCAGAGTCAACCGGCGCCATTGTCGGATCGTCACTGTCACCATTGATGGAGGTCGAACAGAATAAGTCCCGAACAAACTTGAATTAAGTCTCGAAACGCATGAATAAGTCTCGAAACTGCAAATAAGTCTCGAATTTTAGAAAAAAAAAAAAAGAAGGAAAAGAGTAAGTGGGGGTATTTTGGTCTCATCACCTATTTTGGTGCTATTAAAACAACACTTATTAAAGTGGTGCTATTTGTACAAGCCCTCCCCCAAAAAGTGCTATTTAATTTTTGAACCCTATAAATACACCATTATACTACTTGCGGTGATGACGCTTTGGATCTGAGATATTATCATATTAAATGAACGTTTTTTTTTTTCCACCGAACCACATTGGGCGGTGTGATTATTATTGATTTAAGAAAACATTCTCATTCTCCTTTAGCTTTATATATTTCCTTTTCAAAGTTATTCTTATTAACATTTCCGATTGATGTAATGTCATGTGTCCACTTCTTGTGGTGTAGAGCTAAAGTTTTACTGTAATGGACTTGTTTTATTACATGTAGACATATATTCCTTTAGATAATTTGACACATTATATCGAACTTATAATTAATTTTAAACATAAAAAATTTAAGAAATCTGTGTTATATATATATTCTCTCAAGTTACATATCGAATTGGAGGTATTCCATTGCTTCATAAGAATAAGAACAAAAATTATTAAAGGATTCAAAGAAAGTTGCTATGGTTTTCTTGGGTGCACCTGCGGACCAGAGCGATGGCATCAAAGAAAACCTAGGCCTATCACATTCGCATGGAGCAGCAGCTGCATTTTCTGATATGCAATTTTTTTTACTCAACTACTACACTTATTCTTAGACTCCATCTCCACCGTTGATACGGCTACCAACTTTCTCTATATAAAAACGGTCGAATGTCGGCTAAAACAACTTATTCATCAAAGGGTGAGAAATCAAATGATGTCATTTATTGGATGATAAATGAAATAAAATAAAATAAAACAAATCTCAACCATTGATCTCATGAGGTTGATACGGTAAGTATCAAAACTCTTAGGGCTAAGAGCATCTCCAATGCTATTATGCATTTGGAGAAAATGGAGTGCCACATAGGATAGATATTGAAAAAGTTAGAAAAACTCTCTCCAATACTATTATCTAAGTTGAATATGGAGATGATGTGGCAAAAAAAAAGTTACAGAATATGGAGTTGGGTTTCTAATTCTAGAAACTCTCTTAGAAATGCTGACTAGGATTTCTAACTTATTCCACCAATAAGATCAGAGGTGGCACGGTTCCGGTCCGGTTCCGGTTCCGGTTCGAAACCGACGGTTCCGGTTCTACAGGAACCGACGGTTTTGAACCGGATTTTTATTTTATTTTTTTTTTAACAAATGAAAAATAAAATAAAATTAAAATTAAATAAAATATATAAATGAAATATATAAATGACAAATTACAAAATTAAATTAAATTATAAAATAAAATTACAAATGACAAAAGAAAAAGAAAAATGGGTTCTTATGGGTTCTTGAACCATGGTTGCAAGAGAACCATGATAACACCCTAACCAATGAAGCCACATTCAATTCTAGCATAATAATTGAAACAAAAACTATAAGTAGTATAAAGATTTATTTTAAAATGTGTCCATTTACACGAGGCCTGACTTTAAAGTAATTCTCCAGACCAAGACGGGCACGGGTGTGGTGTCGGATCGAGAGGAAAAGGTTTTTTACTAGGTTTAAACGAGATTCGAAATAGACACGACACTTAAAAACACTTTTTTTTGATGAAAAAGGGGTTTTGGGGGCTCGAAAAGTGGGCATAAGCCCTCTGGATTGCTCCCATTGGATTCCTTGCATCATTCTATGCGATTTCAAAAAAAAAGTCACCCAATTCGGACATCCGAGCACAAAGTTATGGCCTTTCAAAGTTTAAGGCATATATACAAATTTTTTTACCGCAATTTTTTTTTTTTTGAGGCAAATTTTTTCTATTCTCTCGTTGTCAACGGCAATTTTTCTACTAAGAGTTTGACACTTTGTGTTCTCTAATCCGTTCAATACTAATTGTTTACCAAAGCTGAATACCGTCTTCAAAACAATTACAAAATGAAATAAATATTAAAAACCTTGGAAACTTGGAGACTTGAGAGTGTTGGAGAGAAATTAGAATTAGAGAATTGAGAAGAAATTGGTGTGAGGAAAAATGAAAGGGGGGGGGGGGGGGGGGGGGGGGGGGGGGGGGGGGGGGTGGTATTTATAGAAAAAAAAAAAAAAAAAATTGTGCAAACCGGCGGTTCGAACCGGAATTGGAACCGGCGGTTCCAATCCGATTCGAACCGCCGGTTCGACCAAATCATAGAACCGGAACCGGCCTCCTCCGGTTCAGGTTTCGGTTTCGGTTTCGGTTCCGGCGGTTCCAACCAGAACCGTGCCTGGTCTAAATAAGATTAAGGCTTTCAACTCTTTCCACCAATAAGATTAAACCTCATTTAATTGTAAAATAAAAGAGGAGAGAGAGTGTAATAATTGTTTTATTATGATTGGACATAAAATGGATATATATTTGACTTTAGATAATTGCATTAGAGATGTGAATATGCATTTCTCTAAAAAATTTCAAAAGTGGGCCCATAATAAATAGAAATGTTGATGTGGCACTATTTAGAAACTCAAAAATGCATATTTGCATTGGAGATGCTCTAAGACCATCTCCAATGCATATGTCAATGTCAATGCTAAATTTGGTACGAAATATAGTAAAATGTTATATTTGACACATCATTTTAGCATTATACTCCAATGCAAAATTCTATTTAATATGTTATTTTTTATTTTTTAATTATTTAAAATTATAAAAGTCAACAAAATACAACCAATGTATTTAAGGATGCATTGGATATTATTTTAGAATTATTTTAATCTCAATTTTCCCTACAAAGTTTGTTAAATTTTTATTATTTAAAATTAAAAAGTCAACAAATACGGCTGTATTTATTGCTGTGCCAAATTTGACATATGCTATATACTGTGCCAAATTAATACGGCTGTATTTATTGCTGTGCCAAATTTGACATATGCTATACACTGTGCCAAGCACAGTGTATAGCATATGCCAAATTTGGCACAGCTTTTAGTATTGCATTGGAGCATGCTTTTTTCACTTTATGCTTGGGGGGGGGGGGGGGGGGGGGTGGTATTTATAGAAAAAAAAAAAAAAAAAAAAATTGTGCAAACCGGCGGTTCGAACCGGAATTGGAACCGGCGGTTCCAATCCGGTTCGAACCGCCGGTTCGACCAAATCATAGAACCGGAACCGGCCTCCTCCGGTTCAGGTTTCGGTTTCGGTTTCGGTTCCGGCGGTTCCAACCAGAACCGTGCCTGGTCTAAATAAGATTAAGGCTTTCAACTCTTTCCACCAATAAGATTAAACCTCATTTAATTGTAAAATAAAAGAGGAGAGAGAGTGTAATAATTGTTTTATTATGATTGGACATAAAATGGATATATATTTGACTTTAGATAATTGCATTAGAGATGTGAATATGCATTTCTCTAAAAAAATTTCAAAAGTGGGCCCATAATAAATAGAAATGTTGATGTGGCACTATTTAGAAACTCAAAAATGCATATTTGCATTGGAGATGCTCTAAGACCATCTCCAATGCATATGTCAATGTCAATGCTAAATTTGGTACGAAATATAGTAAAATGTTATATTTGACACATCATTTTAGCATTATACTCCAATGCAAAATTCTATTTAATATGTTATTTTTTATTTTTTAATTATTTAAAATTATAAAAGTCAACAAAATACAACCAATGTATTTAAGGATGCATTGGATATTATTTTAGAATTATTTTAATCTCAATTTTCCCTACAAAGTTTGTTAAATTTTTATTATTTAAAATTAAAAAGTCAACAAATACGGCTGTATTTATTGCTGTACCAAATTTGACATATGCTATATACTGTGCCAAATTAATACGGCTGTATTTATTGCTGTGCCAAATTTGACATATGCTATACACTGTGCCAAGCACAGTGTATAGCATATGCCAAATTTGGCACAGCTTTTAGTATTGCATTGGAGCATGCTTTTTTCACTTTATGCTAAATTATAGCATTGGCACATTGATTTAGCATTGCATTGGAGATGCTCTAAAAGCCTAAAACAATTAGGGGAATGCTATCTACCTTTCCCATTTACCTTCCTCACTCATTGTTTGACACGTGTACACTTTTTCATTTAATAAAAGCTCTCATTTTTTGCTACAAAGCTTGTTTACATATTACCCCTTATTAATGAAATGATAAAGCAACTATCAAGGGTAAATATGTAAACAAGCTTTGTAGTAAAAAGTGAGAGCTTTTTATTAAATGAAAAAGTGTACACGTGTCAAACAATGAGTGGGAAAGGTAATGGGAAAGACAAATGGGAAAGGTAGATAGCATTCCCCAAACAATTAAACGTAACTTAGTAATTAATATGCATATTTGAATAAATTTTAGCTATTGGCCGGTGTTGTTGAATGTTTGCTTCAATCATTGGAAAATGGTTAGAATCGAACTCACTAATTAGACAATCTACCTCTAGATTCGTTTATGCAGGAGGTCCAGTTCCAACATAAGAATGCACAAGTTTGCATGCTTATATTGGTTTTTACCATCGATGTTGTCACAAACCAGATTTTATGTGAAGAGAAAGATGATCCTGAAGGTGACGATTGACCCGATGCATATGACTATTTTCAGGGGTAAATGTGGTGAGCACACACCGGCGAATTAAGAGAAAGAAGTATGATTCGAAGGATGAAGCAATGCCTCATATGCTCAAGAAAGAAGTATGATTGGAAGGATGAAGCGATGCCTCGTATGTGCTTGAAGATGGCCATGGAAGTTTTTTCTAACTCCACGGACGTATGTTTTTATTTTTGTTTATTTTTTTTATTTTTACACAACCAATAGGATTTTGGTTGAAAAAAATAAGTCTTAGAAATGAGGTTCAGGACTCGAACCCACAACTTCTTAAATGTAGATGTGAGGGGCTTATCCCTGTATTCACTAAGCCAACCTAATACAAGTTTCACTAAAAAGACATTTTTATAATAATCATTAAAAGAAGATTTGAATTTGGTGAAAGAGAATGAGAGTCTGAGACACAGACCAGTTTTACATATTGGAGTGGTCAAAGAAATCGAAGATGGTTTCGTAGACTACCAACGAGTATTTATGTGAGGTATCGTAAACAACTAATGTTCATATTATTTTTACTTGTTTTATGTTTTTTGATTTTTTTTGTTCCATGTGTTTAATTAACTCATTTTTTTAGCTCTTATTCGATTTTATTTGTTTAGATTCTATCAAAGGTTCAAAGTTGGTTGTGAATTAGCAGTAGTCTTAGATTATATAATTATCATGTGCACTTTTTTTTAGTGCAGGAATCCGATTTTGTAACGGTACTTAGTTAAATTTTCTAATTACATACCGTTTACCGTTAGATGTTCCTTACATATACATACATACACACATAGAAGATGAGCATTATGATGATAGGCAAATTCCAATTGTTCCAATTGTTTGTATTGAAGATGTAATTTGATTTGGAAAAACCAGTGAGTCCCAAAGAAATTCCTAATCCACCGTCATTACATCAAGTTCAGTTCATACGGTTATAATTTAGTAAGATATAAGTGATTAATTTTTATTTTTTTTTTAAAAAACTTTTTTTTTGGAAAAGAATTTATATTTTCAGGTTTTTATTTTATTTTTTTTATTTTAAATAAAGATAGTAATTTAAATATCGCAACATGAAAAATTGATTTAGTCCCGTCTAACACAAAATCATGGTTACGTCACTGATTCTCATGATTGGAACTGAACAATATCTCCTCATATAAACTTGCCGATACACAATCGTGTATCGTCTCTTCGAATCAGATGTTTGTCCCTACTCTGCCAAATTATGTCACCAAGTTGCAGCCCACTTTAAGTTCCATGCCTGGCTGCCTGCCCATCTAGGTCCTTTTCCAATGTCTTCTTCCTATATGCTTACTATCAGAGGCTCATCAAAGAATATGGAGGTAATATGCAAGAAATTCCCAACTGTTTAATCTCACAACCTGATAGCAATCACAATCAACTCCAAAATATGAAAAAAAAAATGAAAAAAAAGAAAAAAAAAGTGAACTTAAACCTGTGGATTCGAAAACCAAGTTCCGAAAATGTTGCTCTTACTACCGAAGCAATAATGGCTAAGAATGCCGTTTTTTTGGCATGATATACAATCCACAAAAAGTTTAACAAGAGAAGACAGAAAGATCAAACAGAATATGATTTATTTTAGTTACTCAAACATCCAAACCATAATCAGGAAAGTCTCGAAACTAAATGCCTTCAACACAACAATTTTAATAGAGTCAAATGCCCACATTCACACGGTAAGAAAGAAGCAAGTCAATCAGAAGAATTTAGATATGTCTGTCATGCTTCACTAATAATCCAATCTACCACGAGTTTTGTGATTGATATAATCAACCAGTTCTCATGATAATATGAGCTCCACTATCGGTTTCCACAATGTCACTAATCTCGCCAATCTTAAGAGCATATGTTGCTTCCTCAAATGGCTTCTGCATCTGGCCTCGACCAAAAGGACCTGCAGCAAAATTTGCAATCGAGTTTCATTCAGACTAACATACATGATGATACAACATTAACCAAATATCATTAAAAATAGTAGAAAACAACATGTTACTCGCATAAAGTGCAACTATTCTAACGGAAAAAAAACCTTTTCAAATCATCTTCTTAACAAAAGAAAGAAAAAGAAAACAGAAAGTAAATGAGGTCGATTGTGCTTCTACAAGGAGACATTAGCGGCTCTCCGCAAGAGGATTACTTAATGTTTATGATATTATTTCATTCTTTTACTTATTTTTTAGTTCAAATAAAATTGAGATCCAAATAATACGTTATACCCTAAATAACATGTTATACACATAAGAAGGAATTATTCGAAGAAAAAATAAAATTTCAAATCATCTTTGAAACCCAAAAAAAAGAGACAGAGAAAGTGATTGTGGTTGATTGTCCTTCTACAAGGATACATTAGTGCCTCTCTGCGAAGAGGAGACAGAATCAAATAAAGGTGCGATCCAATGGATATTGGACAGGATCAAACATCCAGATTTGTTCAAAAAACAGAGAGAACCAAACACCATTCAACAACTTAAACCTGTATCCTACTAAATCAAACAAATTCACTTCCCATGTACCAAAACATACATACACAGCATGTGGACAATCCAGTACGCCACAACACTCATTTCACAACCCAAGTTTCAATCACTCACTCACATTCCAATAGAAAATTGCAACAAATGCGTGAAAATAGCACCAAATGATGGCACAAGAGTTCAATGTCAATGCATATTAACATATTACATATTGAAAACCCCGAAAACTAGAAGGAAAAAAAGAAGTTAAACATACTAGAAATTACTATGCCCCAAAGTAGGAGCTTTCATTGTAATAATCGAGTCCTCTTAAAAAGTGCCCTAGGTCAATTATCGATACTGATTACACAGACTCAAGACTCCCAAACTTACAGAGATTATAAAATTGTCTTTTATGTTAATTGTAAAGAGCTGTCCGTATTGAGAATTCCATTTCCGTGCAATTTTGAGTTCAAATTTAGCAAGAATTTTAATTCACCTAACCCTAATTCATATGAAGCGTAATATAATAATAACCCTAATTCATATGAAAAGCGAGGGAACTGATTACTGACCGAGATCTCCGCCGCGTTTTGCGGAGCTGCAATCGGAGATACGAGAGGCAACGTCGGCGAACTTAGCGTTGCCGGAGACGATGTCCTCGCGGATGGTCTTGAGCTGGGAGACGGCGCTGTCTCTGGTGGTGCTGTTGATGACCCTGCCTTCTGGATCTTTCCAGGAGGCCTTTCTACGCGAGCCTTGGTGCTTGATCAAGATGTGAGACGCCCTCACCTGATTGGCCGCCGACGACGACGACATTCTCGGCTTCTTCTTGTGAGCCTTGTCTCTCTCTTTATCTTTATTGTCCTTTGTTGTTGCTGTTGGTTTCCGATCTGCGGATGAGATCGAAGAATTTTTTCTCTTCCGATCAGACTCAATCTTTCCTGCTGGTGCTGCACTGCTGCTTCTTTTTTAGCTCTGAAGGGATATTATATATTAACAGGGATAAGGAAGTAAAAATAGGTCTCGGTTTCACTTAAAATATCGGATCCAAATTTGAGATTATTTATTTATTTATATTTTATTTTATTTTATAATTTTTGATATCAAGGATCCCAGACTTCGTCCAGACACTCATCAGACTGTCATCCTCAACTGCGTGACTCGCTGTAGCCTGTATGTAGGATCATAGAGTAGGACAAATAGGAAACCGGCCCATATCCCTGGCCCCACAAGGCCACAAGGATGTAAGCGGGTAAATTAGAACTCGCACCCGCTTAGGTAGGATTTGAACCGCTGATGTTAGCCCCATATCCATCCTTCCACCAGCAGAGCTAAACGCTCCGAAGGCTGTCCACAGTATAATTGTCAGGAGTAGAACCAAGGACTTGGATATTTAATCCCAAGCCTTGGACCACCAAGGCAACCACTTTATGGTTAATTTGAGAAATTTGGTAAAAATATTGAAATTATTGTCAATATTCTCAAAATATAGGGATAGTCAAAAGATATTTTTTATTTTGATTTCAACTTCTTTAAAATTTGAAAAATATCGCTGATTTATCGGTAACATTATTGATATTTACTTCATTAACAGAAATATATGATACTAGTGAAAATATAAAAAATACCATAGATACATTGGTACAGTCATTGATATTTAATTGATAAGGGTACATGATACTAATGAAAATATGAGCGTCTGTGACCCTTTTTTATGAATCAACGTTAGAGTAATTCCCAAACATAGTTCTCAAATTAACGCCGAATAGTTTCTAAAATTGGTTGTCATGATACCTTCGGTGGATATACTAGTCAAGCCCAAAATATTAATATATTTGTTTACATATAAAGTTACGATTCAATACACGAATCAATAGAAGCCACATTGGGTTAGAATTTATGGTAAAGAGCAGATGCGACCCAATGTTATTGGATTTGTATAATTATTTGTTTAAATTTGATCATATTGAATTACTAATATTATATCTCAAACCCACGAGCATAAAAGGCTTACAACTAGACATTTAAACTACCTAAACTTCGGTTCAAATTAGTTATAGAGTGACAAGTTTCTAAACAAAGATTTTGGAGTAATAAATAATAATATCAAACAAATATGTACAGTCCGGATATCTACTTCTATAGTTCTATAAAGGAAAATAACTACTCTCATAACCCGGAAAGAAAACTCCCCACACATACTGTAAAATACATGATGCAAACCCGGAAATTACTTCTAAGCTAGTAGAATACAATTTTCACAAGTGATAAGTCGCTCATTAAAGCTCCGAGAAAATTTATCTCTAGTTTCTGATATTCATTACAGTATAAATGGGAAGATGATCAGTACCAAAGGAAAATGTTATACAATACCATGTACAGAAACTCTCACTGAAGAATCAACAAATGATATAGTGATGCAACAACTAAAAAATCCTGATAGAATTATAGGGCTATCAGCGGATGGATTGAATCAATAAACTGTCTAATTGAACTTTGAATAAACAGGGTAACTGTCTTAGTAAATCGAGTTGATCGGAAGTTCTAATCTAAGTAACGGTTACTCATCTCTCAAAACGGGCCAACCTTTTCTAAGAACGTCTTTGATCCTGGCATCGATTTGCTTTTGAATCTTTGGAGGGCAAAGCTCTGCTGCATAGCTGTTCAGCTTAGCACCCAAAGTGGACTTCTGAAGTTCTTCAGGTAGGTTTCCCATCAGCTGAAGAAGGAAAGGGTTCCGTTTGAGTTCAAATTTCTGCAGAATCACAACACTGAAAAATTAACATCATGTATGTGTGCAAGGTTTTTGATAAATATCCGATGTCTCATCAGCCGGTGTTATCAATTGAACTATCACAGGGAATCAGAGCATGATGATAAATAAAAAGACTTTACGTTAATTCTTATTAGAGTAGTCATCAATAAATAATAAAATTGTAAAATATTTCATTAACTGCTGAAAAGTTTACATACAGAACAACCTTGGAGGAGATTTAAGTTCATTTGTATTTGTGCATGGAGTGGGATAGAGTGGGTGTGTTCTTTGTTAGGCATCCCCTTTGCAATACAATCTATGCTTCGTATTATCTCTAATGGCAGCTGAGATATATTTTTCAGCAAACAAAAATACTGAATCCATTTACCAACACTATCTAAGACAAGCAGAGATATCCATAATTAACAGATTAATAGGGTATACTCTCTGCTTCCACAATTGAAGAAACTCAATGTTTTATTTATTTTTATAAGTTAATATTCTTTTTCATGTTCTTTGTAGAACAAAATATATCTCCAGTGTTAGAGGATCAAGAGATTTTAAACAAACAAAATCAAGCACATGTTTGCCCACATTTTTCTCAGGGAAGATAGACAAGAACACTAAACCTGATGTTCAGGCTCTGCAGGATAGAAGGTTCCAAGTTGTTGAATTTGAGTAACAACAATGCTGCTCTTTGATTTCATTTGCTCTTTCTCTTTGCTAGCAGCAGCCAATCTGGACTCATCTGTTCCATTAGTGAAAATAATAGACCTATTGACATGAGATACTCACAAATAAGTAACGCCTGAAAGATTTGGCATGAAATGAGAAACAGTTACTAATCCAAAAAAGAAGACGAAGAAAAAACAGCTGCTGGTCTCATCATGTTCACCTGTATTGGTTTCCAACATCAGGGCCTTGTCCAAACACTTGCCTACAATCATGACTAGACCAAAAAACCTCCAAAAGTTGCCTGAAACTGATCATTCGGGGATCATATTCAACCTGCACAGCATTCACAACATCATATCAGACAAGTTTCTGTATCCAAAATTCCAAATGAAGTAGTAATTCTAGCTTATTCAGAACAACTGAAATCTTGAGAATTCAAACCTGAACAGTTATCAGACAAATTTGCAATGCAACCAAATACCCTATAATGAAAACCCTTTTTCTTAGTTTAAAAAGTTATTGCTTAATTATAAACACTTACACCCCTATGCATTTACCTATAATCAACCAAACATTATGGTCAAGTGTTGAATAACATTATTTCAGGTATTCAGTGACTACCGACCAAAAATATGTGCTATGCCAAACTTATCACAAACCAGAAAACTTGGTATTTAAGTTCCTGAAAATCTCTACTGCCTCATCAAGAAGGCCGTTGTACAAGGATTCCATGTTTCATTTGATTTGTTGCGAACAGGATTCACAGGCTTGCTAATTACTACAAGAAACCAAATAAGCTTAACCGTGCCTGGAAATACGAGCCTACCAAGGATAGCACATTAGCACTCTTGTGGCTTAGGCGATGTATGTTGCTCCCTCAAATTTAGGTATATCCTACAGTTTTTTCAATACTCTAATCGGGAAGATGATGTTTCAAGGTCAACGATGTGCAAATGCAAGACTTATCATAAATCTAGACTAAAAACACACACAAAAAAAAGAGGAAAAATCTTGAGAAATTTAAGCCACAATAGGATAACAATTTTAAAACAAACTAATCAATACTTAGAGTAACATTGCATAATCATTCGCTTTGATATTACAAAATAGCAGAAGTAAATTACTAGCGCATTTATAGCCAAAAGAAAAAATCATAATAACAACAATGAAAAGCTTCAATTTACAGGTAAAAATGTAAAATAACCAAACAGTATACGAAACTTCCAAACAAGAAAAATAATATAAATTTTAAATTTTGGATACCTGTACGGATTCGGCATGGTCGCCGAGGCTCCGAAATTCGGGGTTGGTTTTGGATCCTCCAGCGTAGCCGGCGGTGGTCCGGACGACGCCATTGAAGCAACCGAAAACGGCTTCGGATCTCCAGAAACTACCTAGAGCGAAAACCGCAGTTTTTAGCGGTGGATCCGACTGGTCCTTGATGGGATTTGAGATCTGTTCCGAAAACCGAATGCATGATGCTTTGTCGGCTGATAGAAAAACGGTTACTACGAGAAAATGGAGGAGGAGGTGGTAAGGATTCGAGAGAGTCATGGGAGCAGAGCAACCGGGTCGGTTTATTGTCCGGAAGACAGTTGCGATGGATCAGTTATGGGAAGGGTCTTGTCTTGTGAATTCAGGATTTAATGCGTGTCAAACTGTCAATGTTTATACCAGCCTCTAATGTCTAAACTTTATTTTTAAGCAGATATATTCATTTTTATTATTTGTGAGCGGAGTTAATATGCCGTTATTTATGACATTGACACCTATAAAGAATTTTATGGACGATATTTTATGTATTTTAATTATTTAATTATATATAAAAGAAATGGTTTGATTAATTTATTATTTTTATGGGTAATATTTTCTGTTTATGGTTGACATCAAACTTATTATATTTCCTGGTTAATTTAGGGTGACATCAAACTTATTTTCTGATTAATTTATTATTAATTATATATATAATGATTTGATTATAAGAATTTTATAATCAAATAAACTTCATTAAAAATAGTACCTTGTAATCCATATCTCACAATCGTCCTTCTCTTGTTCTGTTAAAAATTAATCCCCGTTGTTGTAAAGCTTCCCTGCATTAATGGCGGTCTTTAAGAGAAAAGAAAAATGAAAAAAAGCTTTGAACATCCTTATCGATTTGTGCCCTAAGATGGTGACTTGATGATTTTACAATATTGCCCCTTCTTGTTTTACTGTTTTGACCTTTATTCTAACAGTTTATGACATAAGCAAACGAACTTCGAATAATTAATAGGCAAACTGGCAACAATTGATACTTTCTTTATATGAAATGGCTAATTTGAGCAATTTTGAAAAATTAATAGCCATTTAGAGACCATCCCACCCAGGGATGGAGTCAGAAATTGTTTCCAACAAGGGCGTCATAAAATAATGAGTTATATAATGTATTTTAGAGGGTATGTTAAAGAAAAAATTAATAAAAATATCATATTCATTTGTCAATTGAGACATTAGTAGTTGGAATACAAGTTGATTTATAGAGTTGTAATTTCTAAAATTACTCTAAACATAATATAGAAAAACTTTTTGGCCCTTTATTCATGATTCAATTATAGTGTTTAGGAGTTAGAAAATTAATTAAAAATTAAATTGTACTCATAGTATTTTTCTAACATCCAAAAACTATTTTAATTTTTAAAAATTAAAAAAGTTTGTTTGATAAAATATCTTAATAGTTAAACATAAATATAAGTATATGTTTTTAAAATATTATAATAATTTAGGGGTTTAGGGAGGGGGAGAGACTCAAACTCACAACCTTGTGATGTGAGTGTGAGGGGTATTTATATCACTGGGTCAACCTCATATTGTCGAACGTATGTATATGTTTGGTTGACATGTTTTAATTATATAAATGAACACATTGATTATTTAAAAATAAATAACACATCAAAATATAATATGCTATTAGAGTGAATGAGATGAGTAAGATCGTAAGAGAGAACAAAATTATTTGAATGAGAAAATAATATTAGTTGAGATAGAACTTATATGTTATGATTTGATTTTCATTTATATTTAAGATTCATCAAAAGAAATACTATATATAAAATCAAAGATATTTTTTAAATTTGATTTGATGGAAAAATATTAGATGTCTCGTTTATAAATGACTAGAAAAAAAAAAATGAAATAGGGATAAAAACACAAAAATATGAACACTAAAAATAAAAACATAAACACATGATTATTAAGGGTATTGTAAAAAAATTAAACCCACCCCCCCCCAAATCAATGGCTCTAGGAATCATTGACCCTTAATTTTAAGAATACGATTTTTTGAAGACCATGTTGAAATGTTATTTATTTTATTTTTTTTTTTTCTAATACATGAAAGAGGCCTCCCATACTTTGTCTTAAGTATGTCTTTTAGCTGTACAAATATATCTATTCTTGTATCAGTCAAGAGAGATGTCTTTCGATTCGAATAGCTACTCCCATGGGATGTTTCTTTGGCTTTGAATAGCTAAATGTCTCTTTGGGCTCGAATAGATACTCTCCCAAACTCTCATTTCCTTGGCATCGAATAGTTAAGTGTCTCATTGGGTTCGAACTTCGAATAGCTACTCCATAAGCTTATCTCACGAACTCTCATTGCATTGAATAGTTAATTGTCTCTTTAGGTTCGAATAGCTACTCTCATAAGCCATCTCCTCCGTATGTCATTTAGCGGTTCAATTATATATAGTCTTGCTCTCTTGAGTAGTGATTCAAATACAATGTCATTAAGCGGTTCAAATATATAGTCTTGCTCTCACAAGAGTATATCTACTCTCGCTCACACAAGAGAGATGTCTTTCTATTCAAATTGCTACTCTCACAAGGTATCTCCTGTCTTACAGCATAGGAGAGAGGTTTCTAGGGTTGAGATAGCTGCTCCATCATCCCACAACCCACAGGTTTCTCAGCAAAGAAGAGATGTCTAGTAGGTTGACAGAGTTTAGCAGCATTACAAATACAGATGAAAATGTGCATAAACACTCAATAAAAAATCTGGAACAAACTTAAAATTTGTTGCAATCTGAAACGATGTTTTAAGATTACAGTTCCAAGACCTTTTGCCATATAATCGAAGATCCATAGTTTACTGTGGTCATTGCCTAAGGTGCAGATTTGCAACTCAACACAATTCGAACTCGGAAAAAGTTTCCCACATGATTTTGAGAAAGCTATCACAACATCACCAATGCAACCAACAATGAACTATGCACAGTTCACTTCAACCGATTGAACCCGGGTAATCTATTATCTAACAATCCAATTAGATAGATCCAAACACAATGTTTCTATTCATATAATCCATCCAAACATATTAACAGCATCCTGAGTAATCAATTCATAGTATGAAAATCATTCAACTGGATAAGCAAATTAAACATAGAGCTAAATTTCAAACCACCATCATCATTAAACAAATCAATAACCATCTGAAGCTTCAAATTTGAACAAAACTTCCTACGGTAAAATGTGCCGAATAAACTTAGATATAGAAACTCCATAAAAAGTTTAAAACAAAAAAGCAATAGATAAACTCAAAAAACTAAGCCTTATCAGCCTTAGAGGCAGTTGCAGCAGCTTGTCCTCTGAGCCGACCAGTCCTCCTTGCAGCAATAAGACCAACCTTCTGTCCAGGAGGAGCATCACGCCTAACGGTACTGGCATGTCCAATATGCTGGTGGTTACCTCCTCCGTGAGGATGCTCAACGGGATTCATAGCCACACCACGGACCTTAGGCCAGCAGTTCCTCTTCACTCTGAATTTGTGGTATGCGTTTCCTGCCTTGAGGAGGGGCTTCTCAGTCCTACCTCCACCGGCAACTTGCCCAATCATAGCTCTGCACCCACTTGGAATAATCTTCTTGGCACCCGATGGAAGTTTAATTCTGCACAAACGTTATTCCAAAAAACTAAGACCAACAACACATTACAACAGAAAGATTTCGATATATAGAGCAAACAGTTTCCATTGCCAATCAAAACAAGAACAAACAATAACGTAACAATGGAATTTCACTAACATACGTCCTAAAGGTTATTCGTGCAACCAAAATTTCAAAACATCGGTTCACAGCATTGGCAATCTTGAACCATGAAATAGAAAATGTAAAACTTCAACATCACATTATTTATAAACAAACAATAGAACACACCCTAAGACCCCCACTACACTGCTAATTGCTATACATAAGAGTCAAACTCTCCCCGGGAATTTAGCAAAACGTAAAGCATTATAAACAAATGAACCTAATTCACTCAATAATACTCAAACAAGGCATCATTTCTAAAACCTAAAAAAGTATATTATTGTCACGTCCTATTTTAACATCAATTATTCAATGAAACATTGATCACAAAATCAAATCAACACAATAAGCAGTAAAGCGATATAATCTAATCAAACAATATTAAAGATAAAAATTATCAATCAAAGAGACCTGGAGGTGTCGTTATCGGGGTTGTGACTGATGATGACAGCGTAATCACCAGAAGCCCTAGCCAAGACACCGCGGTCACCAACGTGGTGCTCGACGTTGCAGACGACAGCTCCTTCAGGGATGGATCTGACGGGGAGGACGTTGCCGACCATGAGAGTGGCCTTCTTACCACAGTAGATGAACTGCCCGGTGTATATGCCCTCGGCAGCGACGAAGAGCTCCTTCTGCTTCATGTACCGGAAGGGTGGCGGAAAGTGACGCGAGCGAGTGGGGCTCCACGGCCGGGGTCATGGATGATCTCGGTGACGACGCCTTCAAGTAGCCGTTGCGCTCGCCGAAGTCGAGACTCCGGAATCGGGCCGGACCCTTGCGGTGGTGGGTGTGGGACTTGAAAACGGAACCCGCACCCTTACGTTGAGCGCGAATGACACGACCCATTTGGTACTTTTGATGGAGATGAAGCTGAGGCGGCAGAGAAAAATGGAGACGCGAGTGATGAAAAGTGTGTTTTAGGGTTTGAGAAGTTTTTATAGAATGGGTGACATAAACGTAGTCGTTTTTGTGAGAGTATGGTCATAAAGTGGCGTCGTTTTTGGACATTAGGATTTAGGGTTAGTGAGTTGAAGTTGTGGGCTTGGGCCTCAGACTTATAGAATGGCATGAATTTTTAATCATCTATTTTGTTAAAAAAAAAAAAAAGGATAAATTGCACAAACAATCCTTAAATTAGGTCTAATTAAACACATATGAAACTTGTGCTTCATATTGCACTGACATCCTCTATTGTGGTTAATAGGGGTGAGTAAAAATCCATTGAACTGAACTGAACCGGTCCAATCGGTTTTTATCCGGTTTTCAGAGGTTGTTTGGCTTAGTTCAATTCCTTTTTTTCAAAATTGGATTTATAGGTTCAGTTTCCGGTTCATTGTCAAGAACTGAAAACCAAAGTATAAAAAAAAAAAAAAAAAAAAAAAACCCTAAAATTTTAATTTAGGCATTTAGGCGCTGTTTGGTGCATGAGATTTGATTGGACTATTTCATGGGATTGGATTGGATTGAGATGAGACTGGACTGGACTGGACTAAATGAATATTATGCTATGTTTGGGAAAACATGGAACTGAACTGAATTAATACTATGTTTTGTTTGATAAAACATGGGATTAGACTAAATATAATAATTTTCTTAATATGATAATATTTAAAATTGAATAAAATCAAGAAAAAGGAAGTTTAGTTTGGGAAATAATCAGAAAAAAGAATTTTGATTACATTTTAATTTGTAAAAACTGAAAATAATCAAGAAAAAAATAAATTGGGGCAAATCTGGGTTCTGAATCTAGATCTTTATCATCAACTTTAATTTTTGTTAAAAAAAATAAAATAATAATAATAAAAAAACGGGTAAGCGTTTTTTTAATTCCAAATCCTTCTTCCAAAAGTTCAAACTCTCAATACACCAAATCACCATATCATCTCTCTCGATCCACCACCATCAACCATCATCACAAAATCACCATTTTTTTCTTTTGGATTTTTCATCAACAAACGCAAATTCATCTTTTTCAATCCCAAACACAGATCAATCTTTTACAATATCAAACAAATCAAACTTCTACAATCTCAAACAAAAATCCATATACTATAATATCAAACTAATAAAAAATAAACCAAAAAAATCCAGATTTTTTCTTTTGTAAATCATTTTTTCATAAATTCAAATACAAATCCATCTTATTCAATGTGAAACACAAATCAATCTTCTACAAACTCAAACTTGATGGAGCAGCAAATCCACAAAATAATAAAAATAAAATAAAAACTGAAGAGGTGCCATTAATGCAGACAACAGAGGAGAGAGGTTTGTTGAGATTTTTTTGTGGAAAAGAAAGTGACGAGAGAGGAGGATTCTTGAGGGAAAAGGATCCTCTCCTCTTCACCTCACCTCACCCACCTCATCCTTACATCACTTAATCTTATGACACATAAGCATTGCAATGAATGAATAGTTAAAATGTAATTGACACTTTATTAACAACCAATCACATGTTTTAAAAAGGCGAGGAAAAGTAAGGATGAGGTAAGGTGAGGAGAGGATCCTGGTCCATTCTTGAGATGTGATGAAAGAGGATGGATTGGTGGGGTTGGTCATCGGTGAGATGAATTAAATATTTAAATGGGTGGGGTGCACATGCAATGTAATCCCAGGACAAATAAAGACAGGGTTGATGGTGGGCATATTTTATCCCACAAATATGGGATTATTTTGCTGGTGGGACTAATAAGCCCATGTCCCAAAACGTCACCAAACATGGGATTATGACTAAAGTAGTCAAATCCTAGTCCAATCTTAGGCGCCAAGCACGCCCTTAGAGTTTTAGACAACAACCCCTTTAATAACTTTAATTCATTTTTATCATCCCAATGGTCATTTTGTATAAAAGTAAATGGACTGTTATGTCTTTGATTTATGATTTCACTTTCAAATTATTATATTTGGAACCATTATTTGTTCAATCTATTATCATTGATTCCAAAATTTTTGATGATTTTTTAAAAACGTTACAATTTTTGTGTTTTTTGTAAAAAAATTTAAAGATGATACTTTGTTTATGAGTGAATGAATGAATAATGTTAGACCCAAAACCGAAAAAACTGAACCGAATCGAACTGAACCGGTCCGGTTCAGTCGGTTGACAATTGTAAAGTATATCGGATCAGATCACTTTTTAAAAAACCGATTATTATCGGTTTTTTATTTGTTCACTCAAAAAGTGAACCGATCCATTAAACTTCCACCTAGTTGTTAATATCTAATAGTGCACCACTAATGGCATGGAATGTTAGTGAAATTTTGAGCAAAAGTTATATATGCATGCAATTAGACCTAATACGAAATGTATTTTTGCAATTTACCCTAAACAAATATTAAGATTTTGAAGTTGAGGAGAGGGATGTGATTCAAATTTATAATTTTAATTTATTTCAAGTTTTGGGATGTGATGGATTGAGACATTTCATTTCTGATTTTATTTTTTATATCAATTATCAAAATAAGATATTTTGTTCGGATTAGGGGTTTACTATGACCTAACGAGATCCACCACTACAAACATAACTAGAAATGTAATTCACATTACAAGGGAATAGTCTCCTCATATTTTACAATTTAATGTTATGAAAGAGAAAATGCACAACCACTTTACTAAGAGTGGATGTAGTTATCATTAAATTAAGGTGAAAATGTAATTCATAATCTTTTTAAATTTATATTGCATTAAAGTAATAAAAATTTATTATTTAGATAATTAAGACGTAAATGTTCTTTCCAAAAACAAAATGGGAAGTGTAAGTATTATTAGATGAAAACTCAAGCATTTTAAGGCTCTTTCCTAGACTGAGTTGGTGCATCCAGCTCCTTCGCATGCTTTGAAATGGGATTGCCCAGCCCAACTGAAGGCTGTCTCTAACCCAATATTGTTGTGGCATTGAGTGTGGAGAGTTATCTACAATACAGGAACTGTATAATTACAGGAGCTCGGCGAGTTGATAGGTATTAGGTCAGCCTTAGATATTGTTCAGAACATGCATTTTTCGATCCATTATGAATGAAGATTGCCCTTTTGTTTTGGCTAGTCATGTGATCAATGACATAAAGTCCCCCATCTTGGTTTTTTTTTTTGTCTATTTATTTTATTCGAAGAGAGGGGAACGTGTGCTTTTTCAATGGTGGATAAAGTGTGGGGAATTGATGTTCTCCTTTTATCGATCCTCTCACAAAATAAACCATCTCTCTCTCTCTCACATGTAACTGTTTATAATTCATGCATCACGATGTATCGGTTCGAGTTCTCTCCTCCCAAAAAAACCTTAAATTTTATGAAATAGTATAAGAGCTTGTTTGGTTGGGCTTTTAAAAAACCTTTATCGGTAAAAGATTTATTTGTAATAGATATTAAAAATAGAGTTTTTGAAAAAAAAAATATTATAATTGTTTAGTTGGTAAACATTTAAAAAAAATTAAAAAAAATGTCTATTTGGAAAAGCATCTCCCAATAAGCTTTTGCCTAGTAGAGGTTTAAACTCTACTAGCCTTTACTCAAGGACTGAGATTCTCTCCTCACCTCATCTCATCCTCACATTTTCCTAATCTTTTAAAAGCATGTGATTGGTTGTTAATAAAGTATCAATCACATCTTAACCATTCATTCATTCAAATGCTTATGTGTCATAAGATTAAGTGAGGTGAGTACATTGTGAGTTGAGGAGAGGATCCTTGTCCTTACTCAAATAGATGTTTGTAGACCTTTTGAGGCCGTAGAAAGCTCAACCAAACAAGCACTAGTACTTTAGAAAAAATAATAAAAATACAGTTCCTTACTAAAAATAAGAAATTAAAATATGACCTTATTAAGATTTTCTGATAGTAAACTGTCATTAATTTAATTTCATAATTATTCCTTGATTGTAATCCGTTGATAGATAATATTTCAAATTTGGTAAAGAAACGATTATTCGGTGCCACCACGAAAATAATTCGGTGCAATTTGACGTAAGTGTAAGTAATCGAAAGAAAATCATAAAAAAAACTTTTATTTTTAAATTATTAAAATTCAAAATCCAAAATCAGTTACAAGCTGATGATATGTCCCTTACCTTTTTCTTCGACTGGAGCGTTTAAAGGTGGCCCCAACTACCCGCTCCTCTTATTTAGCAACTGATGTCTGATGAGAAAACAAAAACAAAACCTTACTTCTATGCTCTCTAGTCTCTACACTCACTCTACAAATCTCAAAAATCATGATTTTTTGAGCTCTTGTTGAAGAATCATTTGCATTTTCTTTCAGGTCTCATATAATCTGCGTTTGTTCTGGTAAGTTCTTTCTTTTTTCATTTTTTGTTTCTGTTTTTCAAATTTCTGTTTCAACTTTCAAGTATCTCGCTTTTGTGTTTCCATGTTTTGAGTTTTTAATTTGCTGCGCTTCTTATCAATTCGTGTGTGAAACTTATACCAGAGTGAGACAATCACTACTGTAGTGAGTGTTGATTATTACTTTTTTTTTTTTTTTTTTTTAAAGTTTCATTTGTATTATATATATATATATATATATATTATATATATATTCAAATGTTTAGATTGTTCTTTTGGTCTCTCTTTGTTGGCTTGTGTTTTCTGGAGCATAAATTTGAAAAAAAAATTCAAAACATATTAAGAAATTGATCTCTATATTCAAGTGGACTTGAGTAAATATGAATATATCAGTGGTTGAAAACATGTTCTTGTTTCAAAAAAAGAAAAAAGAAAATATGTTCTGTTGTTTAGTTTATATTTAGGGATTCAATGAATACATTTTGCTTTGTATTAACGGTTAGTTCATTGTTGCTCTGATGGATACAAGGAAAATTGTAATGAAAATTCCAGTTACTAGAAAACTGATTAACAATTGTAGAATATTGAGATGATTAAGTTATTGTCACTTAGTTTTGACGTTTACAGTCATGTTATTTGAAGTATGTTTAGCTGCTCAAGGTAATTTATTACCTCACAAGAGAAAGTAAGAATGTTTGTAATTTGTGTTAGTATTGTTGGCGAAGACAGAATTGGATCTCGAATGAGATATTGCTTGACATTGGTGGAATTCTCGATAGGGATTTAACTTTGGTTCAATATCAATGGGAAGTTGGTTAATATTTCAGGAAGTCTTGTCTCTAAAAGTATTGAACTGTTCCTCAACTAATGGTGCAGGAAATATATTTGAGATGGAGCGGAGAAGTTGGCCTTGGAAGAAAAAATCATCTGATAAATTCATAGGCAAATCAGTGGCTGCATCAGAGTCTGTTGTTGCTTCTTTGTCTTCAGTAGCATCTATAGGAGACCAGGTCTGTTCTTCGGTCTATATATAATTATTCATTTCATTAATATTTGTGTTCTAATGCTTGTGCCCCTCCTAATAAATAAATGAAATCCATTAGATTATATTTTTCCTTTGTATGTGTGTTGACTGTTGACGGGAGAGGGCTGTGGTTGGGTTTTTTGGAGCCTTCAGCTTCACCGCATTCTTGTCATTTTGCATTTTATTGTATGATTAACTGTTTCTAGTTCATTTCTCATTACTATTATCACCAGGAAAAGTGCAAAACAGTAAACTATGTTCAAATATCTTTGGATTCGTATACACATCTGTCTGGATTGGAGGATCAAGTTAAGACACTGAAAGATCAAGTCAAACTATTAGAGGGTGAAGAAACTCATTTGAAGGGAAGCTGTCTGCAGCTCTTTCAGAGATAAATTCCAAGGATAATCTGGTTCAAAACATGCAAAAGTCGCTGAAGATGCTGTGTCGGGTATGATCACTAATTCTTGTTATTGTAGTACCACTCTGAAAATGGAGAAAATAGTACAAAAGTTTCTACATTTTTCTTGTATTCCTGCAAATGTTTTAATGAATTTCCAGAAGTTTTTGACACTTGCACTTTAACCTTTTGAAATTTTTTCGAGACCTGTGTTAAAATTCTGTGATTTTGTTTTACTATACTTAACGTTGCCCTGTGAACTATATAGGATGGGAGAAAGCTGAAGCAGAAGCTCTTCTATTGAAACGTCAACTTGAATCTGTCACTCTCTTGAAGCTTACTGCTGAGGATCGAGCATCCCATTTGGATGGTGCTCTCAAAGAGTGCACAAGGCAAATAAGAAACGTGAAGGAGGAAAGTGAACAGAATTTGCATGATGCCATCCTCGCTAAAACCAAGCAATGGGATAAAATTAAGCTTGATCTTGAAAACAATTAATTGAATCAGACCAAGCACTTCTACGAGCAGCTGCTGAAAATGCTGCACTTTCAAAGTCATTGCAAGAACGATCCAATTTGATAGTGAAGATAACTGATGAAAAATCTCAAGCTGACGCTGAAATTGAATTTCTGAAGGAAAATATTATGTCTCATGAAAAGGAAATAAATTCACTAAAGTATGAGCTGCATGTAGTTTCTAAGGAGCTTGATATTCGGAATGAGGAGAAGAACATGAGTATGAGA
This sequence comes from Acer saccharum, assembly GCA_030490815.1. NCBI lineage: Eukaryota > Viridiplantae > Streptophyta > Magnoliopsida > Sapindales > Sapindaceae > Acer > Acer saccharum. The sequence continues at coordinate 7,288,297 of CM059868.1, forward strand.
TCAGCAGAAGCTGCAAACAAGCAACATTTAGAGGGTGTCAAGAAAATCGTGAAGCTTGAAGCTGAGTGCCAAAGACTACGTGGTCTTGTTCGCAAGAAGTTGCCGGGCCTGCTGCATTGGCTAAAATGAAGATGGAAGTTGAGAATTTGGGCCGAGACTTTGGTGAACCTCGAAATTGGAGTAGTGCACTTAAAAATCCTAACTCGCATTTGTCTCCACTGCCAGAAAATTCAAACGGAAACTTGCATCAATCTCGCAAAGAAACAGAGTTTCTTACTACACGTTTATTGGCAATGGAAGAAGAAACAAAGATGCTTAAAGAAGCTTTGGCCACTCGTAACAGTCAACTGCAGGCTTCCAGGAACATGTGTGCTGAGATAAATTGCAGGGTTAAGAGCTTAGAAGCACAGATACAATCCCTTAATCAACAGATGAGTTCTCCTGAATCAAATTGTGGAATCCTTAATGAAGGTCTGTCGCGTAAATGTACAACCAATCCTCCTAGTATTACTTTCATCTCTAGGGAAAGCATTGATAAGAGAGGAGATTCTGCTGAATCTTGTGCATCAGTTATCTCTGACATCTCAGATAAAACTATTGACATGTTTGTCAATCCTGAGAGTGAACATCACTTGGAGTTAATGGATGACTTTCTGGAGATGGAGAGATTGGCATGCTTGCCAGATGATGCTGATGGGGAAGTCCCATTTCAGAATGTAACTGATGCTAGAAATTGCAATGGAGAAGATAAAGCGTCTAGTGATGCTGCTAAGGGTGGACATCTCCTTTCTGAACAGGTGCCTCATTCAGGTCCACCACCAGAGCAGGATCCTTCAGATGTGAAATCCTTGACAATAGAGCTTGAGTCAGATGCAAAGAATCCTCTGTTATTGAAGCTCTATTCGAGAATTTCTACTATACTTGAGTCTCATTCTAAGGAAATTGATATTGGGGAAGTTTTGGAGGAAATCAAGTGCGCTATGAAAGATATACTGGGTTCTCTTTTCCAGCATTTGGTCGGCAACTTATCTGAGGAACTCATATCACTACTTCTAGTAGTGAACATAGTTGTTCCCCAAATACTGCCAAAACTGCAGGGAGCCAGATCTTGTTGGATCAACATGATAAATTTGTTGCTGATTCGAAGACTACTATACAGCAGGATTTGACATCTGCAGTTTCTCATATTCTTCAGTTTGTGTTATCACTTGGCAGGAAAGCAATGCAAGTTCCGGACAATGGACATGGGTTCGTTAGAGGTATAGAGGACTTTTCTTCCTACGTAGATAAACTCATGTGCAATGAAATGAGTTTGGTTGGCTTTGTTCTCAGACTTTCTCATGTTTTGGCTAAAGCTAGTGAACTGCACTTCGGTGTCCTAGGCTTTAAGGGTTGTGATGAAGATGTCAATAGCTGTGATTACGTAGACAAGGTTACTTTGTTAGAAAATAAGGTAGCTCAAGATAACATTTCCAAACAGTCAATTGATGGGTGCTGCGGTATTTCTCATACATGTTACACTCCAGAGGTTCTTCAAGACAAAGCTTTTATGCCCAGATTTTGGATCAGATGTTACACCATGTAAATGCACATGGAAAGAGTTGGAAGAGCTGAGGTCAGAAAAAGATAATATAGCAGCGGATCTAGCTAGATGCACCCAAGACCTGAGAATACAAAGTTGCAGTTACAAGAAATGGAGCAGCTTCTATCAGAAGTGAAATCACAACTGGCTTCATCTCAGAAACTATGCAGCTTGACCGAAACTCAGCTGAAATGTATGACCGAGTCTTACAAGTCTCTTGAACTGCATGCAGAGGAGTTAGACTCAGAGGTAAAGCTTTTACGAGAAAAGACAAAAGAGCTAGATAATGAGCTATTAGAAGAAAAACACATTCATCAGGATGCTCTGACAAGGTGCAAGGATCTTCAAGACATTGTGCAAAGGTCAGCACCTAGCTGTTCCTAACTTAATGATTTAATTATACATATTAGAAAACTAACTGGATGGTTTGGGGAATTACCATGCAACTAATTTGTTGAGTCAACACTACTGCATATTCATCTTAATATAGTCATCAACGGGTTACTTTATTGTCAGTAATTAGTTAATTTATTAGCATGTGGAAGAGTTGTGAGTCTTGGAGCAATCATATTGATGTAGTTTTTGTGTAGCTGCTTTATTTGTAATCCTTTACCAACTTTCCTATCCATGTTCCCATTTTTCACAGGTGCAAGAACTGCTCAATATGTTCATTATCATCCGGAGCAGATTCTGGCATTATAAGACCAAACAACAGGTATGGACAATTATAGTTCCGTTTTTGTGAAAAACTTATGTTTCTCTATACACTGTTTTCATTTTGTTGCTCATGTCATGTGAGAGAATCAAAATATAGAATGAGAAAACTGAGGGGATACTGAATGTTTTCACTATTCTCTTGGCAGGAAAGAGAGATAGCGGATGCGGCAGAGAAGCTTGCAGAGTGTCAGGAGACTATATACCTTCTTGGGAAGCACTTACAAGCTTTACAACCCAAGAGAGAAATTGGGGGGTCTCAGTATCTTAAGAGGCTTCAATGCGGTGAAAGCTTAGTTGAAGATAAACCAAGTGATGGTTGTTCAAAGCCAGGTAATGATCAGGCGAGATAGGTAGTGTTGTTTCATCCAATGTGCAATATGTGCACGTGGAGTCCTCGCATTACTGTGATTCCTCATCAAGTCCTGCTGACATTGAAACAAACCTTTCATATAGATCTTCGACAAGTGCAGGCCACCATGGCCGTAGACTTACCAAGTCAACTTAATCTCTCATCTAGTTTTTCTCCATATCAGTAGAAAGTAGAAACCACCAAAGCGGTTTCTTCTACCATACTAATTTCTTCAAGGGGAAGGTCACTGGCATTATGACCGTATAACATTTCAATATCGATATTGCATTAGCCGAAGGGTTAGGTTGTGTTTTGTAGATAGTAAATATGTTATGCGCCGCTATATAGCAGAATTCCATCTAGATAAAATTTTTCTTCTTTCAGTCATGCTTGGTTGGTTTTATTTATATATTGAGAGTTCTATTGAGAAATGTCCTAGATGAAACTACATGTCTCTTTCTCTTCGTCTTTTGAACACGGTGTCTCGCTCTATTGATCTAACCGGTTCCCAGATAGATAAAATGGCGTTATTCATTTCCGGATTCAACACACATTGTGACATATTCTTGATTCTTAAAAGGAAATTGAAAGGAATCAAAAGTTACAACCGGCCTTAGTTGGTGAAATTTTTATATTTGAAAGTTGACACCATGGTAACTTAGAGATTTGCCGGGACCTAACGAGATTAGAATCTATAAGTATGGTCTGGATTACAACTCCCATAACTAAGGAGGGGTTTCCCCACACTTTGGGATTGGAGCTACTATAGAGTACAATTGTGTAAATGAAACAAACATGTCTGCCCTACAAAATTTTGGCCGACCCAATCCACCTCCCAACACAAGTGGTTCTCTGCTGCTTGCTTTTCAATTCCACCAATTTTGCTTTTGTAAGCCAAATAAGAGCATTGAAGATATGAACTGATAACAAATGATACGGGGAACATAAAGTATCAAGAAGAGAACACTTTTAATAAATGATTGATAACCAAATATAAAACAATCCCACCATTTCTCTCATGTCCAGTACTGTTTTCTATCTAGTTTTTATAACCTCTGAGCTCTATAAAAATGTAAAGATATAAACCATCCGTGTGTGGTGCGGTTGGTCACCGCACTCTATGTGGGGTGAACCGTTCGGGCACTGCCCGAGTTTGACTCCCACTGGAAGCAAACTCATATTGAGTGCACCTATGGCTAGGCCTTTCCTGACCTCTTGGGCCGACAGGATTAGTCCCACTCCAATGTTGGGTGGGGACACCTGGGTGAGAACCTAAAAAAATGTAAAGATATGTAAAGATGTTTAACTGGGAAGAAATAGACTATCAATTTTTTTTTCTTTAAATATAGTTAATTTTATTTCACTTTTGCCCCAATTTTTATGTTATTTACATTTTTCTTTATAAATTCTTTCTCATAACCCCCTAGGCCCCTCAAATTTGATGAAGCTACTCCGTCTCTTCCCACAACTTTATTGATGTGGGTGTGAGAATTAGGATTTTAATTTGTCAGTAAAAATTATTGAAAAACAAAATTAATAAGATCTAATTCAATTGAATTACTTAATATTTCTCTAATAATAATGAAATGGGTTCTTATTAAAATGCTGTTCCTTTTTTTTAAAAAAAAATTATTAAAATGTTATTCTTTAAAACAAAAGAATTGGTAACACTAACAGAACTCTTGAAACAGTATCCAGTATTTTAAAGTCATTGGCAGTTAATATTCCTGGCTTTCAATTACACTGCAGAGGGCTCATTTCAAGTTGTGTGGGACGGTCTCACCATCTCACCGCCGGGGTGGTGAGACACGTCGTTGTCTAATTTTTATTGAAAATATAAAAATAAAATATAAAAAATTAAAGTTGCATTAAATTGAGTCTATTTTACTCACCCCCTTATCCATTTTTCTCACCCGGCCTTCTTGATGGGGGTGAGCATTATCTCACTCCTAAAAATATGACATGTATCAATGGAGGGTAATTTTGTCCAAAAAGATAACGGGGTTCGGATAAATTTACTCCCTCTATGGACACATGTCATGTTTTTTGGAGGGGTAATGCTCACCCCTCTTGAAGAGAGTGAGCAACAGTGAAATTCTATTAAATTAGAAAACTTGATTGGATGGTCTCCCAACATGGCAGTGAGTTTTGTTGACTACATTCTGATCAAAGCATGTGAGTTTTGTCATAGAGCTAGAGAGATAATTAATCACATGTAAAATTAGACATTATCATGTTAGGATGTTTTAATTTAAAGAAAAAAAAAATTCGACCAGAACATTAATTAATGTTTGAAATTAAATCAAACTTCTAATTTTACATCGTAAAGAGTATATTCAACCAAACGTTATAAATAAAGACAAAGTTAAGTTTGTGATCGATCGATGTTCATATCTGTGTTAAAATACAAATAATAATAGAGAAGATTGAGTGTTGGAAACATGATCAACTTAGATTAGATTTGTCGTTGTCCTAAATTAAAATGCAGTACCACTAAACCCAAAAAACAAGCAAGAAAAAATAAATAAATTATCAACTCATCAGTGGATTAGGTAATAAATAGTATGGTGAAGGAAGGAAGAATGCTAAAACTGGGAGAGACAAGAGAGGGAGACATATCATCTTCTCAAAACAAACCCTAACAGCTTGACAAGTTAGTCCCCAGTCCCCACTTACATGTGCATCAAAATCATACCATTGTACTATCAAGGGTCAAATGTCAATTGTATACACAGATCGATCGGAAAGTATTAGTTTCGGTGAAAATAGTGGAAATTTTTGAAATTTTTGGTAAAGATATTGTCAATGTCTTCAAATATCGAGAATATTCAAAAATATTTTTTATATCAGTGCCCTAAAAATATGAAAATTACTGAGAGAAATCGGAAATATTTACTCCTGCCTGATAGGTATTATAAAAAATGTAATTACTTGGAATCAATCTTTATTTATATACGAGGCTCTTTTATATGATATATTCACGCCGATGATCATTGTTACGTTGATATAGATATGTACGAATTTTTCATATCTGTTATCAATTAATTAATCATACCTTTAATGTAAAATTGAAGTACATATGCATAATATATATAATTGTAAAAATTTAACGACTTTTCGCTAGATATATGGTTGGCCGGTTGATATGGTTAGGACAGACATATACCTACACAAATCTAACTAGCGACACATATAAATGTAATAAGGCCTAATACCAATCATCAAGTGCATAAATGATATTTGGTATCTATTCCCCTCAATATATATATATATATATATATATATATATATATATATATATATATAGAAATTCTATTATCAGTTCGAACTGACAAAAGTTATATCAGTTCCTTACATGTGGGCCACTAGATTTAAATACTTTGACTTGGCTGTATGCACTTGTCAGTAAAAGTATTTAAAATCCAGTTACCCACATATAAGGAACTGATATAACTTTTGTCAGTTCGAATTGATAATAGAAAGACTGTATATATCAGTTCGAATTGACAAAAGTTATATCAGTTCCTTGTATGTGAGCCACTGGATTTAAATACTTTGACTGACAAGTGCATACAGTCAAGTCAAAGTATTTAATCCAGTGGCCCACATGCAAGGAACTGATATAACTTTTGTCAGTTCGAACTGATATAGAATTTCTGTATATAATATATATATATATATATATAACTTTTGTCAGTTCGAACTGACAAAAGTTATATCGGTTCCTTATATATGGGCCATTGGATTTAAATACTTTGACTTGGCTGTATGCTCTTGTCAGTCAAAGTATTTAAATCCAGTGGCCCACATACAAGGAACTGATATAACTTTTATCAATTCGAACTGATAATAGAAAGACTGTATATATAAATGTGTTGACAGTGTTATGATCTTAGATATTTGCATTATAACAAATGAGTTTACTATAATTAAGCATGTCATATATCATTATAGAATATATATATCAAATGAGAATTCTTTTGCCCACCCACTCGTAGCTCAAGTGGTTGTATACTTTCTCTTCACATCTGTGAAAGAGGTTCAAATCTCACCGGAGAAGAATTGTTTTCAGGCCATATACTTGTAGCAGTTAATTTAACTAGTTAGGTTCCGAGTAGGGTAGTCTATTGATAACTTAACAAGAGTGGAATAAAGTTTAAGTTTCTCCATAGTTATTACAATCTATCAAAAAGTTTAAGTTTCTCCATAGTTATTACAATCTATCAAAATGCATACAGCTATATACAGAATTTCTATTATCAGTTCGTCCTGACAATAAATATATCAGGACGAAGAATGTGGACCACTAGATTTACATACTTTGACTCAAAGTGTATGCACTTGTCAAAATTTCTCTATAATCTGTGGTCTATATGCTTCGTCCTGATATATTTATTGTCGGGACGAACTGATAATAAAAGGACTGACTATATATAAATATATATATATATATATATATATATATATACAGTCTTTCTATTATCAGTTTGAACTGACAAAAGTTATATCAGTTCTTTGTATGTGAGCCACTGGATTTAAATACTTTGACTGACAAGTGCATACAGCCAAGTCAAAGTATTTAAATCCAGTGGCCCATATGCAAGGAACTGATATAACTTTTGTCAGTTCGAACTGATAATAGAATTCTGTATATATATATATATATATATATATATATATATATATGTATATATATATATATGTGGGGCAGGATCCATGACCCCATTTTTTTACACAGGATTTGACACACTTTATATCCATTAGATTCTAGGTGTTGCAAACAACAGACAATAAGATGTTTATTATTTCAAAAAAAAAAAATTTCTCTCTTCACTTTGATTTTTATTTTTATTTTATTTTTTATGTACAAGTATTTCTATTTCTCACTTTATCTGTTAATCAATTGATAATGTTATCTAAATTTCAAATAAAAATAGTACGTAATATTATATTAAAATTTAATTATAATGAAAATAAATTCAGATTTTAAAATGATAAATTTAATTGCTTAAATAAACTAAAATCAATATTCCAATTACATTTCTTTTATAATATAAATAAAAAATTGTTCGGTATTCAAAAATCTAGGAAAAAAAAAAAACTAATTAACAAAATCATAGCATATAGCACTTTTAATTTTATTTTATTTATTTTATTTATTTTTTTTTTTTGACATTTTGAAGAAGAAAGGGAAAAAAAGATTTAAGATAGTGAGAAAAGAAATCACCTAGAGTGAAATGAAGGAGGAAAAAAAGGAAAGATAAAAAATAAATGAAGAAAGATAACATTAAAATTTAGAAGAGAAGTTATAGAAAATAGGAAATAAATAAAAACATTAATGTAAGAAAGATAAAGAAGATTAGAGATTATTAAATCTGGACCATTCAGATCTAATTGACACAAAAGTGTGTCAAATCCTATATAAAAATTAGGGCCATGGATCTTGATATTTATAGTTAACTCTATGGAATAATTGTACACTTAAAAGATGGATATAAACATTAAAACACCAGCAATTGCATGCACGTACACACATATTATATATATATATATATATATATATATAGCGAACTCTATGGAATAATTGTACATATAAATATAGATATACAAAAATGAAACACAAGTAATTATGGATCTTTAATTTAATGAAGAATTAAAGATTGTTGATTGATGACCTTAGCTGACCGGTCTCCTAGCTACTTGATATTTTCGAACATAGCTAAGTTAGAGAATGAGACCGAACCCCATTAATCGAGGTTGCTTTTTCTGTTTTCCCTTAGATTCGATATCACGAACTTATCGGATCCACATTAATTACTTACATAGTACATATGCAGCCTCGATATTTATTCTTTAAATCAATCAATAGATATATAGTATTCTCTAAATCAAAAGATTTAATTACGACATCAACATCAATATAAAATACTTGCGGTGAAGCTTCAACTATAAAAATAAATGTAGGTCACCTTTCTCTGTCACTTTTCAGGATTTACATTTCCCATGAGGCCTTGTATTTAATTTATTTATTTTTTAACTTTTGACACTATTTTTTTTTCTGATTTTTTATTTTCTGGAAGCCTTAGGTAGTAGTACATTTGTTGACATCCAATCCAATCATGTTGGATCGATGTGATTACAAAAGGTGAAAATCTACAAACACTCTTCCCTCAATGAATCAATCAATAATGCATGCATTTTTGTTGCTTGCTATCCTTTTCTTGTTCTCTTCTTTTTTTAACCTCTTTTCGAGTAAAAGTTTCTTCCACACGAGAAGAGAAACAAAAAGTCGAATCTTAGCCTGGAGATCTGCTTTTCATCATTAATTGATTACAACAAAAGTAATTTAATTTTGTCCAAATGTAATTAATTAACTCATAATCAATTCAAAGTTAATGAAACATATAGAGAGAGCTCTCTACTAAGATTTCATTTCATTAAATTGAAGAAAACTACTGCTACTACTACTACAAACTACAAATTCTACATACCAACATTTAGCTAAACCTAACAGAAATTAACAAGAGTAAAATAAGTTAATAATAACTAGACACTAGTGTCACACTCAGAAATCATTCCAGGCTGTCACATAGCATAACATAAGTGAGTTGGACGTATAAACTCCGAGCATGTTGACATTAATTTCTCTTAGCGCTGCTGCTGATATTCCGGAAGATGCATGTGATTAACAAAATGATGAAGAAGTAGTTTTGTCTTTAGTTTTCCAAAACAAACCCTAGCTAGCTAGCTAGTAGTAGTTTCTCTCTCTTCGTCAAATATTTCTCCACAACTATCCGTATCAAGTTTTATTGATTTGATCGGTTCATCATCACTGCTGTTACTGACCGGAAAACAGATTCTTCACAAGGGATGGTGAGGCCCATGTCGTGTCTGAAACCGAACTCCTCTTCAGATTTTCTCAGCAGACACTTGAAGTGCGGGTGACTCAGCCAAGATATCGGACAAATGTATCTGCTCCGGCTCTCTCCGACATAAACAACAAAATGGCCTCTTGGAACATCATAAGGTAAAGTACCCACCTTGTCATCGGCAACATGAATCCTCCCAAAGCTCGAACACCTCTTGAAAATCTGTTTCAGCGATCCTGCAGTTTGATGAGACACCTTATTTTCTGATTTCTTGACAACCATATTTGAATAATTAAAAAAAACCCTTTTGATCTAAACTTTTGGTGGTGGTGGTAGTGGTAGTGGTGGTGGTGGTGGTGGTAGGGGGTGTTATTTATAGAGGAAGCCACGAAGGTATTTAAGGAGAGACTGTACGTGAATGGAAACAAAAACATGTGGGGTGTGGGGGCAGTGAATAGAGGCCAAAGAGTGTGTTTTGTTTTTGTAGGGTACTGTATGTCTATACAAAGGACATGCATGATCAGTTTATAACCCTATTCAAGGGTACTACCCTACAATGCTGCGACTTTTAAGGACAAATAGGTCCCATTTCATTCCAAACTCTTTCACTTTGTAACTATGTATTATATTATAAATTTACAAAAATTTCATACTTGTATTATATGTATATGTACATGTTTGGGTCCTCCCCATACATCGTTCAAGTTTTTCTGTAGGAATATTCGTCTACTACTACTACTACTTACTGCTCACTACTCACACTATATTCTGAGATTGGAAAAATTATTCGCCGTACTGGGTGTATAGTTTTCCATTTATTAAATTCTGTCTTTCTCTCATTGATAAGTCTTTTTCGATCACTTCCTTGTTAGATGTGTTTGGATATGTAGTAAAAAGAAAAAAAATTCATATCCTAACATTCAACAATCGGGTACATGTTGTGTAAAAGGATAAGATGGTGGGTTCATGCATGCATGGTGATTGATGATCGATCTCTATTCTTTATCTCCACCTATCCATTTGCCATTACAAAACAAGAAGAGTACTACTAGCTAGTACATAATTGACCTCTATAATGAACTATCTAGTTTGTATTTCGGATTCCAAATACGAGATTCTAGTCTATGGAACGCGTCTATGAGTTATTGAATTAATGATTGGATTAATGTATGTATATGTGAATGTGAAAGTGAAAATGTATGTACATAGAAAGAAAAATGAAGAAGATGAAGGAAGAAGTTTGAAGTTTTGGTTAGGATCGGCAGAGATCCAAAATAGTAGTTGGATGATTGAAATTAAATTAAAAATCAAATGGACCACAAGTTCTGTCACAGACAATAAAGTTGTGCCTGGTACATCACATGGAAAATGATAACAAGAAGTGGAAATCAAGAAGAAGAAGAAGAAGATTATATAATTAATTGGCAAATAGTAATAAAATCAAAGCAACGTAGAGAGTTTCTGGTCTATTTTGGTAATGGTTTTTCTTTATTTTTATTTTTTTTTAATTGGGCTGAGTCAAGGAACTGATTTCTGGTAGTTGATGAGGACAACCAGGACCAAAAAAAAATTGTCCTACAACACACACTTTAATTATAAATAATCTCCCTCAATATATATATATATATATATATATATATATATATATATATAGCGAGTTTCTCATGAGGGATCCCTTATTTTAATTACAAAGAGTGTTTTTGTTCATTGTTCACTTGGCTGGGCTTAATTTTTTTTTTAGAGTGATGATATTTGCATCCCTCAAAAACTGTAACTACACCCTAAATTCATATATTTCTAAAATTCCAATATTACCCTCAGATTAAATTATTAAGATTTTAATCGAAATATATTATATTTTTAACTGCTTTTTTTTATTATTTGAATTTTTACTAGGGTGCTGATATTGACACCCATAAATATGATAAGCACACCCATATTTTAATAAAAAATTTAATTACAAAATATCCCAACAGGAATTTACCAATAAAGACAAATTAGTTTAATTAAAAATAAACTAAATACTATGTACACTCATTACTTGCACCCATATCTTCAACTATATCACTTTATTAAAATAAAAATAAAAAACTAAACCCTAATTCTATTTCAAGTATCAAAATTTTAGTTTTTGTAGAAGAGAAAACAAACTTAAATTATTTTTTACTTGAAAATTGAATTTTGGGTGTTCTCTTTGGATTCGAAAGAATCAAAGTAATGTTTCCAAAGTCTCCCTAATCGATGCTGGTACAGCATGATGTTCTCCAATTGAGTTGGGTGATGGACCGCTTGGTACTCTTTGAAGCCATTTAGAACTGCTGTTTTTATTAAATAAAGTTTGATACTTATAGTTTTCATAATAAATATCATCTCTAATACTGCTTCTTGTTATGATTTTATTGCATAATAAATATGATTTTATTGCATACTGCTTGACTGTTCTTGATCATGTGTTGTTTGTTTACTGTTCTGAGTTTTTTTTTTTTTTTCTTCCAAAGAAATGAAACAGATTTTGTTGTGCACAACAATTGATTGCATAGAGTAAGATCAAGATTTTATTATTGAGATTGGAGAGTAGCCATGGCACACTGTTGTGTGCGATTATCTATTTTTGTCACACTTGTTTGCATAACAATATAACACTACTGGTGAGAGTGAGCTTTATCCATCTCTAGATGTTAGTTCTAAAGAAATTGGGTGTGATAATAACTTAAGAGGGTTTATAAATAAATTGTATTAAAATTAAAACATTCATTTAAATAAGGGTACAATTGGTATTAAGATGGGTGTTTATAGTAATGTTTTAATTTTAAATTTTAGACATGGGTGTACTTATAAATATGAGTGTGCTTATCATATTTATGGGTGTCAATATCCGTACCCTTTTTACTAACTAAATAATTGTCTGCTTATAATCCCTAAAATGAAGAGGCAAACTATTGCATAGAGATTTCAGGAAGTATTGGGTGCTACATTAGGCGATGGAGTTATGCTTGTGGCTGTATGTCTGTACTCAAATCATCTGGGTGAATGATGAGGCTTGAGATAGAGACTCCTCATGCCTTGAAGGCTTGAATACTCAATATACTTGTCAATCCAAAACAAATCTGAATTTTTTTAAAATCCCAGTTGGGTAGATATTTTATAGATTATCACGATAAAGAGAAAACTCAAACCAACAAAAAATAAAAAATAAAATTATAAGTAAAGAGATTTGAATGTGGTTTGTACTCAAAGAAACTGTGTATAGATGAGTACTAGGAGAGAAGAACCAAGTTAGAAAAAGAAAGTGAGGAGGTGCGGCTCTCTCCTGCCCTTTTTTTATTTTTTATTTTATTAACTTTAGAATTTATTTATTTTTTTCGAAATTACAAAAAGGATATATTTGGTAATGTGTGGGGGTGTGCTTAGGAAATATAGTTTTTTTTAAAAAATTGAAGAAGTGTACATATAAAAAGGGTGTACATACATATTTTTAGGAGTGCAAAGACCGTTGCTTTTTTATTTTATTAATTTAAATAATAGCTTGGCTTAATTTTGAAGTTGTTTAATAAATGGATAATATTTCCAGCCCTAAATTGTAGTAGTGAAACAAGAAACAAGAGTTAGGCCCACCAAATCAACAGTTGCATTTTGTTTGGGGGACACAAACACTGCCACCAAACTTCCAAGTTTCCCAAATGTTTCATATTCAATCTGGGCTCTTCTTCTGTTCTGACATTATCTCCCAATCCAATCCATTTTTATATTTTTTTAATATTTGACTGACACACACATACACTGATACACACAGGCTGCATGAAACATATACTACAAAAGTTTTGTATTTAGAATGGGATAATACTTGGGAGCTGACTGGTCAACAACCAAAATACTGATCCAGTGATGTAACTCAATTGAAATGTAATACATGTCTCTTTTTCTTTTACCCATTCCAAGACTTTGTAGTCGTATGAAGTTTAGTTTTGTTGGGATTTTATATTCTCATGCATTAAAAGTCTAAGAGTACAAGAAGTCTTGGAATGGGTAAAAGAAAAAAAGACATTTGTTACAGTTCAATTGGGCCATATCACTGGGTCAGTATTTTGGGTGTTGATGTCAGCACCAAAGTATTATCCTTTAGAATATCTTTTCACTCATCAAAATCCATTTCGGATAAAGTTGATTCAGTGATATGTCACTCCTCATGTCTACATTCATAAGGTTGCGGTCTGAATCATGTCTTCCTTCCCTAATTCGTTTTGTAGTGTACACTTCTGCACGAACACACAAAACACTAATGGTGCATTTACTAATTGGAGATGAAAATCAAAAGGAATCAATTTTTCATTGGAAATGGAACTTAATTCTTTGGGTGAGAGGGGTCCATGTAATTTGATTCAATCAGAAATTAAGTTCCCTTTCTCTCCTTATAATGTCTGATTTGTAAACGCGGCGCTGGCCTCAATGGTAAAAAGGATTTACACGGTCCAAGATAGATGTGTGTGTGACTCTGAGCAATGTAAGATTCGGGGCATGTGGTTTTTGTAAGAGAGAGATAGAGAGAAGTAAGGAGACATTTATTCCTCCAAAAATTGGAACAGCATTTGAACTATCACATGTGGTTAGCTCCTTAAAAAACTATCATCAAAAGCAAGATTGGACTTTTGTATTATTATTATTATTTTCCACATTTGAAGGAAACTATATCTAGTTTCGGATAAATTCTTTAATGTTATGGCCTCATTATCACTTGGTGAGACCGTTCAATGAGATTGCACCACATTATAGTTTAATAATATATATTTATGTTTTCGAGATAAATGGTACAATTTTATTAGAACGATCCCACCAAGTGATAATGAGACCGTCCCATCGAAGATATTCTCTTAGTTTCGAGTCATTTTCGATTAACTTGATCAATTCAAAGTATCATTCAATTGAATTCAATAAAAAAAAAAAAAAAAAATTTGAATGCCACGTGTTTAGATAGATTAGATAGGAAGAAGCCATACCCTTGTCCCATGGGCAATGGCGGCTCTCCATGCTCTGTGATGAAAATGACTAGCCATATTAAGGATATAACTTCAAGATAGCCCCTCATTTTCGATCAACACCCCCTACCATAACACCTAATCTTCTCTATTTTTCGAAAAAAATTTCGGGTTCAATTAACATTTGTCCTTAAAACACATAATAAGAAAGATATATATCGTTACATATTCGGAAAAAAAAAAAACAAAGCTTTTATATTCTCTACATATAAGAGTTTGTGCAATTATGCTTTTGTTTGAATTTGTAACGATATAGAAATGTATTTTTTTTTTTTTTCGAATTTGTAACGATATAGAAGTGTGATTTAAGAGCATAGGTTAACATTTCTTTTTTAGGTTTTCCTCCTAGTACAATGATAAAGCATTTATCTTTCATAGATGGTGACCTTTGTCTAATCATATGTGAAGCCCATGTTACTTTAGTCACCAAAACACTTTCAAACAGACAAACCCATTGTACCCACTTTGCCTTCACCAACCCACCTGTAAAATCACATTTTACTATTTGTTGGATGTCAATTACATGGAGAAATATATTACAAGTAACCTGTATTTGGTGGCTATCCAATCCATCTCCACAACATCACATGAAGAAATTTTAGGTTTATATTGATAACTTGATCAAAGATATTCAAAATATGAAACTAAGATGATGATTATGACTCTCTTCAACCCTAAAATAAAATAAAATTCTATTCCATTGTCACAGCTAAGCTAATATAATCACACAACGGTGACGGTGACGGTGACAGCAACGTAGACGTTTCTCCATTGCACAACAAAATTGAGCTAAAGTTATTGACTTGAAAGAGAACTTAGAATAGGCAAACAGGAGTTTTTTGCCAGAGTCACAAACACATCAACTCAGGTTTTCCCCGAGACAGACATATAGAGACGTATACAATGCCGAGTTGTATTTCTTCTCTCTTTTCTGGTTAGCAAAATACTTCAAAACCATCGATTCTTGTTAAATGCTGAAGTTCAGTCACGTAGCTATTACAGAGAACAGACATACAATTCGATCAAACTAAGAGGTCTTTAGAACTGAACTACTCTACTTGTTTACATCTATTAAGTCACTTATCTTCCACAATGTACACTTTGATGAGGTAGAAGCAAAGATATTTCATCATGATCATGTACATTCATTACCATTGGCTGGGTTCGATGGTTGAGGCAGCCCCTCCATTACGCTTAGTTGTCTTTTCAGCTTGACAATATGTGCTTGCACCTAGCAAATTGCGTGCTTTGTCAGATGACATTTCCTCATAAATTCCAAAAACCAACATTGTCTATCCATCGTATAAAATAAAGTACAAAAGCCAAAAAATATCTCTAGAAGACACCCATATTACAACCGGGATGATATGTTATGGAGGAAACAAATAATTCATATCCAACTATGCAAGATGGTTCAGGTCGGTCGAGACACTGAATCAGAACAAGTTAACAATTCACCACTTGACTGCCCCTTAAATGCCTGGTCCATGGTCATACATCATAAAAGCACTTATAGGTTTGGATAGATATTATTTCAAGACTTGTTAGCAAGCAAATAACATGAATATGTGCAACTACTACTATAACCGCAATTACAAATATAACAAACACAGCCAAATAGTTTAACAGAGTTAATCAACCAAGCAAAAAGCAAACAATCCATACTGACCTGCTGACGGGCTGCTGCAAGTTTCAAAAGCTCATCTGCCTCTGAAAATTTCGTAAACCACTGGCTGAAGGGATGATCTTTCATATGGCGTTTCTCCTTTTCAATCACATTGTCAACTGGTGCGACACAAGTCCAAGCATCAAAAGTATCTCGTAAGTATTACAAGCAGCAGAAGTTTGCATAACACAAAAAAAAAAAAAAAAAAAAAAAAAAAAAAGAAGATTTACCGAGTGAACGCAATTTAAAGCCAGCAGGCAGCCGAGGAACAATTACAGCAGGATGATTCTGCACACGAGCAAAGAAACCCTCGGAAGGCTCGGGAAAAACAATTTCGTTATAAGATTCCACAACAACAGGTTTCTTGTTTGAATGGGGTCCGGATTCATCTTCAGGATACAACTTCAGATTGTGGAACCTGCGAAAAAGAGTCACCATCAGTACTTAAGCATCACCATCAGGTGAACCAAGGTAGTAACGAAACAAACAACTACTCACAAATCCAACGGCTTGTCACAAATATCACTATGGAAAAAAATGGAGATGGCGATTTCAAATTCACCCCAACCACACTCTGATAACTCAAATGGAGCTGATTCAATCACTCTTGTAGGATTATTGAAACTGGGATGCAACTGAAACACCACTTGCCTAATCACAACCCCGATATCCTCATTCGTCGCCCCACGTACATATACAGTCCATTTATGTGACTGAGACCTACAAGACAGAGAAAACATTGGTGAAATCATTCAAAATACACAGCCAGCACATGAAAATAACCACAAGATTGAAAAAAAAAATGAAAAAAAACACTTACTCGCTGGCCTTTCGACCCAGATGAAAAGCAATAGTTCCATACGCTATCGGGACACTAATTTCCACATCTTTTAGTCTGTTGACTATAGTCTAAATCAAGAACAAAATATCACATTGTTAAAAAGAGTCCATGCATGTGCTTCAATATCAAAAACCCACCAGACATAACCATAAAAATCAAAACTTGCAATTGTTAACACCAGTAAAACATGGCGTATAATAAGATAATAATATAAACATGCCGGGTTTTCGACATTTTATAATATTGTGCAAAAAAAAAAAAAAAAAAAAAACAAACAAACAAACAAAAGAAGCGTCTATCTGACAATTTTCAAAATTAGGGTTTAAGAAAATTTGTGTTGAGATTATAAAGAGAGCACCTTTTTCTCACTATCGTCACCAATTTGGCCGATTTTGATGATGTGTTGTGGTTTTGCGGCAGACGCACCGTCGTCGTCCATGTTTTCGGCTTCCATTGTGTCAGTCACGGTGTCTGTTATGGACACATTTTTTATTTTATTTTAAAATCAATTTTCTGGAAAGTGTGAATTTGGGGGTTAGGGTTTAAGGACCCTTATAATTGGATTTGGATTTGGATATGTGCCGAGCCCAATCAAATTATAACTCGTATGACATGAAATAATATTAGTAATCCAAAAAGTTTCTTCAGGAAAACATAAACAAAAAAAACAAAAAAAACAAAAAAATCTGAAAATTTGGTTTATTTATTAAATAAATTTCATCTTTTTAACATTCAACAAAATATATATATATATATATATTCATCATTTAAAAAAAAAAAAAAATTGAATGGTATGTGCACCATAAGATTTATATAATTGTACTAAATAATTGCTATACTTTTTGTAACATGTGATTGACTTAATACTTAATAGGATATAAATAAGTTAATTTTTGTAAACTTATTTGAATTATTTTTTTTAATAAAATAAACCTTATATATGAATCTATAAAAAGTTTATTTTGATTTTTAATAACATAATCTTATATCAAACAAAATTTCTAAAATCTAGAAGAAAAAAAAAAAAAAATCATTCATAGGCAATGATGGTGATTGGAGAAAAAAAAGAAGGGGTCTTTTTTCAATGAAACCATGATTCAATTTAATTTTAAAATGGGTAATACTTAGGTGCTGACCGGTTAGCACCCAAAATATTAACCCAGTGATGTGGCATAATTGAACTTTAACACGTGTCTTTTTTTCTTTCACCAATTCCAAGACTTGTTGTATTGCAAGACTTTTGGAATCCCAACAAAACTGAACTTCATACAACTATAA
Organism: Acer saccharum; assembly: GCA_030490815.1. Classification (NCBI taxonomy): domain Eukaryota; kingdom Viridiplantae; phylum Streptophyta; class Magnoliopsida; order Sapindales; family Sapindaceae; genus Acer; species Acer saccharum. Next base: position 7,306,632 of record CM059868.1, read on the forward strand.
AATATTGGAATGAGTGAAAGAAAAAAGGAAACGTGTTACAATTCAATTGGACCACATCACTGGGTCGGTATTTTGGGTGTTGACCGGTCAACACCCAATTATTATCCTTTTAAAATAATCATTTTAATGTTGTACTAATGTTACCCGCTGAAATTTGAAATTGGAACTTGGAAAGTAAATCAGACTAATCAAAAATAGCAAACTAAGGGGCTGATTGATGTTTAAAGAAGATGGAGGAATTAATACGCCAAATTTCCATGGCAACATCACAACTCTTTGAAATCATACTTTCAAGGTTTCATAATAGCAGCACCTAATAACAAAACCACTTGGCTCTGATCATAAAATGTTACATTTCGAAGAAATAATCCGAGACATACCACCATTACTTGGGTCACCTGGAGACCCTTCTCCGGATGCTGGCAGTCGAGCAGGAATCGAAGAACGTTGCATTACCATGCCAAGGAGCAGCAGGATAGGATAAGATAAGATAAACCAACTGGGTCAGATGTTCGAAGCGTTGAGAGCCATTACTTTACACTGTTCATTCATGGCCAAAAGTTGAGCTTCTTTCTTGTCAAGAAGGGCTGTCAATCTCACATTCTCTTCCATAAGTTTCTGAACTTCTGCCTCTTTCTGTGTCTTCTCACCCTCCAACTGAGTTGTCTTAGCAACTAGCCTGCTTAACAACAGAATTACAAGTGATGAACCAAATGAAAACGATTCAACAAAATAAACAATATAAAGAAGATGAAAGACGACAACTAACATTGACTAGAGAGATAGAGATTCTGGGGAATGACCAAATACATAGTTAACACATAGAGCTCTATTAACACAGTACAGTATTAGGCAGATGTATGTGGTTTTAAACAAAAAGGAGTGAAGCAGCAAGACCATCTTCAGAGCAAAATGTCAATTTTTCTTTCCTGACAAAATTCAGTGAAGTTTTAAAGTACTTAACACCTCAAATCCAAAAAAGTGAATTGAGTGGGAAAAGAACTTCCGGGCAAAGAGTGCATATAAAATGTTTTACCATGCTGACATACTCTGATAATTTAACAATGCTTTACACCTACAACCTATGCTTGAACAATCAGAAGAGTGATGCATTTGAAAACACATCAAAGGATACTGACCGTTCAAAAAGCCTCTCAATAGTTTGAAATTGCTTCTCTGATGACAGCAGTGTTTCCCTCACACTGATGAGACTGCTAACATAGGATTTCAAAGACTCAAAATCTTGTTTTACACGACAAAGCTCCTGTTCATTTTCTGCAGCTCGTTGCCTCTGTCTAGATGTCTCTTCAACCAAATCCTCAACCCTCTGCCGCATTTCATTCAGAATACTATTTGTTCCCAGAGCAAAGCGCTCCATCTCATCTAACTTCATTGACATGTTCTCAATCTGAATTGCCTTCTTTTTAATTTCTTGCTGACTTAAAGTTACCTTTTCTTTCTCAATTGCAGTTTCAGATTCCGCTATTATAACCCTTTTAACAAGAGCTTCCATTACATCTGTGACCATCTGCACAGACTTGAGTAATTCACCAATATATGTGCCATCTTGTTCATCTAAAGAACCTCGCTGTTTACTAATTCCCATCCATGGCTCTTCACCTGGGCTATCAAATGAAGAAAGATCAACATTCCTAGACCAACCAGACAACGGTGTACCATTTTTGTCAACAATACCAACTCCTTCTAACTGTTTGATGGCACATGATGTATGGGCTAAATCAGGAACAGCCATTTGTTCTGCTTTTGATTTCAAGAAGGTCAATAATGTGGCAGTAGTTTTTACTCTTTGCCAGAGAACTTCTAATTCCTTCTTTGCATCTTCTTCAGAACCTTGAATGCATGCCTTTACCTCCATAATCTTTGCTTGCAATACATCCACTTGAGATTGGCTTTGTCCCATTTCCTGCTGCCACATTTCATTATTTTCATTTGTCTGGGACTTCGAAGTTGGCAGGTCAACATCCTCCTCTGATGCCATCCCCTTTCCTATGTTATTAAAAAAAAAATGAGTATAAGAATTTCAATCCTAAACTGACCCAAACAAACACTCATGGATACATATTGGATCAATCTTCCTTGCAAAGAATAACCAACGATGAAACACGTTACAAAAAATCTACTCAAGAGTCACAAGAATAATTAGCACATCATGTTGTGTGTAACACTCCTTGCAAAGAGCCAAAAATTAACTCCTCACAATCCTCTCTAGAAAGCCATATGCAGTTAAGTGTCTGCCATCCCCAACAAGCATAGTTGAAACTGAGAAAAATTGAAAGTGGGAATTAATCTAGCAAATAAGACACGTTTTAAAACAAAACTATTCCTGCGATTCAATCAATGAATCCCTTGAAATATCCACCTATACAGACTCCAATACATTAATAGTATCGCAGACTAAAGATAAAACTGTAAGAACTTCTAATATCTCTGAAGGTTGTAACATTGAGTTTCAGTATCATTGTCAACAATGACAGAGAAGGTTAAAAAACCCAGCTCAGAAAAAAAACACTTGCTCGGATATCTAAAACAAACTTACACAAAAATTACACAGATTCTTTCAGTAAGGTGTCTGCTATCCCCAACAACAAGCATTGTTGAAACTGAGAAAAAACAAAGACTGGGAATTTATCTAGAGATACATTTTAAGATAAAAACTATTCCCGTAATTCAATCAATGAATCCTTCGAAATGTCCACCAAAACAGACTACAATACATCAAAAGTAGTATCACTGATTAAAGGTAAAACCGTAAGAACTTCCAATATACTAGTCCCTGAAGGTTGTATCATTTAAGTTTCAGCGTCATTGTCAATGACTACAGAGTAGATTAAAAACCCAGCTCCAAAAAAACTTGCTCGAATATCTAAAACAAAAACTTACACAAAAATTACTCTGGGCAGCCAAACATACTCTGAAACAAGCTGAATAACAAGGAATCGGAGAATATGAACCACGATTTACAGTCAGATTCCACATTTTTGTGATATCTAATCTAAAACCCAGTTACTTGGATCACTTTTACGCAGTCAGTCAATAAAAACAAAATATAAGATCAAATCAGAAAGCAAAACAAACAATTGGAAGTACAAATCTGTTTATGTTAAAAAAAAAAAAAAACAAAAAAAAAAAAAAAAAAGACCGTTGAGGCGTTGATTAATTAACAAACAGAAAATAACAAAATCAAAGGCTTGAAAGCTTAATTCAACGATCTGAACTCAAACTCTCAAAGAGCCCTAATTTGGCTAACAAAATTTTCTAATAAAATGCAAATCACACATTAAATGATCTTTAAGCAAACCCTAAACTTCAAAAAAGAATTACACGTCGGTAGGAGCCTCAATCAAATAAGAACAAAAGCAAATCGAAAACAAGATCGTGATCGAGAGAATGGGCACCTTCTGATTCGTGGAAAGGAGAAGAATTTGATGAACTTGACTATACCGGATAACGGATGGGTACGCGGTCCGTGAAATCAAAATAAAATGTGATTTTGATTGGAACCACCTAACATTGTGTAATATTATTCGATACCTTTTCTTTTGTTTCTGCTTTGTCCCTCCTTTAATTATTTAATTAATTAAATGATACTCATTAAGGCCGGTCTACTCATAGCTCACGTGGTTGTGTTTCATTTCCTTGATAAGTCATTTCTGTGATATGAATTCGAATCTCAACTCCTTCCCATTTCCAACTGTGGTTGTGTACCTTTATTTTTTTAATCGTGTTTACAGTGATTGATCTATTAATATTTATATCCTTAGGGAAACTTGAATTAAAATTGAATTTTACAAAACATCAATTTTTTTTTTTTTTTTTTCCGCATAATCTGGGCAATCTAAAGTTACTCTAAACTTTATTAGGACCAAATTGATGCTAGCTGCTATGCTATTTAAGTTCCTACAATTATATGACATTTTCTTGTACTTAATTGATTGAGATTTATCAAGTGTCGATTGCTTTGGTGGTTAGAGACTTCAAAATTTTGTAGGTTTTTTTTTTTTTTTTTTTTTTTTTTTTTGGGTGTGCGGGTGGAGGGTAGGGGTGCTAACGCCTCCACCAGCCCCCCTCTCCTTCCTCACCTGCATACCCTAATAGTGTAAATATATTTACATGTTTACCCATTAAACCGTAAAGTGTGGGAGATCCCTCCTGTAAAATGACAGTTGCATTCCGAGTCGTGCTACATGTTTGTGTATTATAAATAAACAAGCCATTGTCAAAGCAAGCAATGGACTTGGATTGAAACACCACACAGAATAGTAGAGTCTGGTGCCATGTACATAAAAAATAGTGGCGATTATTTACATTTTTCTTTTTAAATTTTTTGCCATGTACCCCAACCCCTCAAATTTTTATGAATCCGCAAAAAACTTAGTAACTTTATATACATTGCAAGGCCACCAAGGCTGGAAATGTCTTGTACATCTATATATGTACATGGTTAGAGGATCTTCTTCTGTGTGAATCAATCACTAGAAAACAAACATGGTAACAACAGTACAAGATCAATATTTCAGAGAATTAAGTTGCTCTTCTAGGTGGTGAAAGATTTAGCCACTGTAGAACTGGTGGCCAAGCCTGAGAGAAGTCCAACAAGAAGTGCACTGTTATAAGTGGTTGGTTCACCTTGCATCGTGTTGTTTCGGGCATCAACGTAGGATTCGTTGAAGAAGGGACCGCCAACTAACGCTCCCACAGCTACGTTTGGATTGGGAGATTTGGAATCAAGCCACTTGAAACCATCTTTGCAGCCTGTATCGGCATTAGCTGGGATTGAAGACCCCCTGTGGTGTACGTGTAAGGGGTAGCTACTTCCATAACCAACAAGATAGCTCAACTTCATCGGATTATTTCCCAACACATACTCCACCTGAAACAATTTGCTAATTCTGTTACATTTATTACAATTCAGCTTGTTGTATCATTATATGTGCCTATCCTAAAAACAAAAGTTGTGCTTGGGAGCAATTCTATCGTGCCCCTCCCCCATCGAACATCTAAAGCAAGTAATTGTAAGAAAGGTAACGCGAACTCAATCTAACTATGATCCTTATTTCCAACAAATTGCATACCTGTGAAATAGAAAAGTTGCGGAGATCATCTGGTTTGTACAATTTGCCGCTGCAATATAAAGTTTCAGTCCCGGATGTAAGCATGTAATCACTATAAAGAAGAGCGAGGAACGCAGAAGCCACAGAATGCTGAAGACAGTTCCATGGTGCAATCCATATCAGACCACCTGCATTGAAATGGCATTTTTAGACTTTTTCGAAACCTCAAAATTATGTCAAAGAGAGTATTTATTTTACCTTCTGTTCTGCTGGCAGTGGCTGTTGGTGAATCTGGTAGAAGTCCACACATGATTGTCTCAGCAGTTTTCCTGTACATTTGGAGCTCAAGATTCTCAGTCTCTGAGACATCTTTTACACCAATCAAATTAATCCTGGATAACAAAACCTGCTCACAAACAAAAAAATTGAAACAATGTCATATAGTAGGATGTGCTTATTTGAGTATATAACATTGAATGCACAGGGTCATAGTTTATACATGTACTCCTGCGCGCTTGTCATCCCAACTAAACCAAGTAGGATTTCCCCAATCAGCAAAAGCTTGCCCATTTACGTCAGTCACATATTGAAGATATGACCGATCACCAGTTGCAAGATAGAGCCAACTAGCAGCCCACAAGAGCTCATCTCCATATGCTGTAGAGTTGTAGTACTTCTGCACTTGGGGGACATTGATGCTGTATAAACCTCTGTAAGTGTCGGCGAAAGTAAAAAGTTGTTGGGCATGTTTAAGGAGCATATCAGAATAAGTTGAGTTAATTTTCTTGAAAACTAGAGATGCAGAGGCCATTGCTGCTGCGGTTTCTGCTGCAACCTCTGTCCCCCGGAATGATGCGTTGATCTGTGTGACTGGCCTCTTCGTGGTCATAGTTTCAGGCCTTTCCCAGCAATTGTGGTCCAATTCAGGATCACCCACCTCCAAATATCAGACAGAAAACGCAACAATTGAAACAAATGAAAGTCACCAAAATTATATGACATTGAAACTTCAAGTATGGTCAAATCATTGAAACAATTGAAATTGACCAAAGATTTGCTGGAACTATATATATAATACCTGAACATAGAGCACATTTGGAGAAGGGTGGGAATTGAGAAGATAATCAGTGACCCATTTGAGTGAATCCTGAGCAGGTATGAGCTGTTGGACAGCATTCATGTGATGACCATATTCGAGAATTGCCCACGACAACACGGTTGCAGTGAAAGCCATTGGAAATCCAAACTTCATCGAGTCCCCTGCATCATACAACCCTTTTGATAGGTCCAATTTCACTTCACTTCCATCTTGTAACGCCGAGTCCCCTCTCCACTCAATCTTGTTATCCACCAACTTCCCAGCTGCAACAACAACAACAAATACAACATTTTTGTAATATCAATCAAAAGAATTAATGCACATATACCATTAATTATGATCATAATTAATCACATAGTACATTTTTGCACGTCGAAGAATTGCATTGCGATTTGGAGAGCGTTAGCATATTTTGGAACCACTTGTTGAGGGTGGTGGTGTGAACCTCGAGTTCTTTTGAGGAAATCAACGTATCTTGATATGGTGAGAGCTGCTACAGTGATAACACCTATGGCAAAGAGTATCACTAGGAGCCAGTACAAAAAGCAGCACTTTGTTTTGCTAGTATCATCCTTGTAATTGTTATTAGCTTGAACGTTTTTGACGTTCTCTTCATCATCTTCCATGAATTTGGCACAGCGTAGTATGTTAGAAGGAGCCATTGACAGAGTTGTAGAGTTGCTTTTGATCAGGTCACAATATTGAAAAATCTGGTGAAGAGTTTATCGAGTTATGGAAACGTGAGAGAGAATATATATATATATATATATATATATATGATAGTGTAAGAGGTAGAGATGTGAGCATGATCTGCCGATGGAATTCTTTTGATGGGGAAAAAAGCATCGGTTTGGCCTTGGAATGATCATCAATGATGACTTTTAAAGTGAGAATGATTCAAGGGAAACGACAGATCGGCTTGTCGTTTGTTTTGAAAGTGGTAAGACTGCAGTATGAGATATTATGCCGTTTTTGTCCTACCATCCAATTGATTTTTTCTTTTATAATTATTTCAAATTTGAGAGCTACCCATGATATCACACAATTTATTTAATGCAAGTGCTTGCTACTAGATTGATGAAGAATGTAGTCTTGTAATAAAATACAAGTGTGACATTTTTTATTTTATTTTATATAAAAAGGATTATAAATTTAGATTTGGAGGAGTGTGACATGACTTGATACAATATCGTTAATGTAGGTGTGAAGGACTTGTCGATGAACTACCTGATCAGTATACATGTGGCAATAAGAGGTAATTAATATTGACGTAAAGGTAAATCAGCTTCGTCTTGTAGGTCTTTGTGACGGTCTTAGTTTCCGACTAGTTTCTCTAAGGCTATTAGGACTCCAATAAGTGAAGATAAAATGAGGTTGGTCATGTGGCACAGCACGAGATTGTGAGTTCGAATCTCTTCGTCTCCAAACCCTCCGAATTATTTTAATATTTAAAATAAAATAAAAACATGATTGATGTTTTTTTTGTCCAACTAATCTGTTTATCATAACATAAAAATTGAAGTGATACAGTGTACAGTAATCTAAATGGGCCGACGCAATTTGAAACAAGACACGAGTATCATATTCTGAGATGTAAAAATGAGCCCATATGAAATAACTTGGATTCGATTGAATTTGATCCGCAGCGGTAGTATCACTGCACAAGTTTATTCTACAGAAAAATCCTTTCCATCTCCACCCAGACCCTCTTCCTCTCGACTCGCAGAGAGACTTATTATTGAATTCGTCTGAAACGCATACACAAATTACACTAGTATTTTTGACTCTCGAACAAGCGAGCTAGGATGGGAGAAGGAAGAGAAGGAGATTGGGAGTGTAGTGGTTGCAAGAACCGTAACTATGCATTTAGATCGTTTTGCAACAGATGCAAGCAGCCCCGACTCTTGGTTGACACTAAAACCCCATCTGACTCCAAGTGGCTCCCTCGTATTGGCGATTGGATTTGCACCGGTAACTTTTTCTTGCTTTCCACTCTCTTTTTCTTATATTTTCTGCATATACTTCCAGTTTGAGATTCTGGGTAGTTTGCTTTTTTGGCATTTGTTGCCTCAATTTGATAAAGTTTTGATTTTTCATTCTATTTCTGATTTCTGTATTTAGATGTAATGTTAGGTTTCCAGGACTAAAGAAAATCTTGAGTGAAATGGTATCAACACATCACTTGGGCGCCCACTTAGTCAAAACATGTCATGTAATAAAAAGAAGAAATGTAATTTGATGAAATAAAAATCAAATTTAAATAGTTGTCATATGTAAGTAAAAAAAAATGTTATCATATGATGGTTTTTGATTGGGTGGTCTCAATGAGACTGTCCCATGGAAGTTTTCTGCCCAGGACTAATACTGGATTGGGAAATTTTTTGGTAGGTTGAATTGATAGAATTGCTTTTTCCTAATTTGTTGGTGAGTGTCAATGGTGTTGGATTTGAGGCTTAGGCTAGTAGTAGGGATAAGTTGGCTTTTATAAACTAGATAGATTATGCAATATTCGCTTTGTATTTATGGTGCTACTAATCTTCAACTCATAATTGTATATTAAACATGCTATAGAGTTAAGTCGTTAAGGAATGGTTAGTGAGGGGATTAATATCCTCATTGCCATTTGTAGGGTACATCGAAAACATCTGACTTTCTTTTGATTTAAAATTAGTTGTCTTTGATCTGTATAGGAATTTTTTTCTTCTTTTGCCATGTATTATATCCTATGAACTTTCGTATTGGATTTTTGACATGTTTGCAATTTGCGGTTTGTTTCTTGTATTTTGTTGTGCGAAGATTATTTTGCTTCTTTACTATGTATTCTATTTTGTTAAGTTGAGATTAGGAACTTACTGTCAATTAGGTTGAGTGGTTTGTGTTTTTTGTATGTCTATTTGGTATTGGATGGGCTTGGTTGGTGTGCGTATACTTGGCTTCCTTTCTCTCGTGGCTGCCTTGTGGGTTGGGTTTGTATGGCAATGGATCAATAGGTTGCACTAACAACAATTATGCATCAAGAGAAAAGTGCAAAAAGTGCGGGCAACCAAAGGAGGTAGCAGCTATGCCAGCAATTGCAATGCCTGGAGCTTCTCTCCCAACTTATTCACATTATTTTGCCAGGGCCCCAGGAGGACTGGAACAAAATATGAATATTGGATTATTCGGCAATGGTGCTCTCCAACAGCCGCTTCCTTTGAGCTCCAACTGGTTAGGAGGGAATGAGGGTCACTCATCTTCGTCTTGGCCTTTAGCTGGAATTGCTGGCTCTGGACTCTCATATGAGAACCCTGCTGATCATCCTCCTTCCGTTGTGAAAGGATGGCGCAATGGTGACTGGATATGCAACTGTGGTTTCCATAATTACTCCTCTCGTGCACAGGTAAGATTAAACTGTCTGAAGATAATTATATTCTTCCAACTGTTCATACACAGTACAAGATTTTTGATCTCATTTTGTATTTGCTCCGCTTTTGGTTATTTGCAGTGCAAGAAATGCAACGCTCCTCTACCGCCAGGTACACTCTTATTCTTTGTCAGAACTTAGAAGAGCAATAAGAACTTGTTTACCAGTAGTATCTTGGCTGCAGAGTCCATGTTTGATCGTTTGAAAATAACATTAATATGGTGATCGGTGTTATAATTTTTGCCAAGATGGATTTTTATTATTAAACTTTCTGAAACTCACCTTAAGGGATGCAGGGAAGTCATTAGATTTAAATGGATTATGTGCTTTACAAAACAAATCTTTTTTTTTTTTTGTTCAACTTAGTTTTGTTTTTGTGTTGGTTGATTCTTCTCAAAGTTGTAAAATTTTTGATGCCTGTGATCTATTCTTTGATGGCCATGTTGTTGCTTGGACTGATCGGTAACTGTTCATCAATCTGCTGTATTGTTGTTTTCCCCTATTGTGATGGGATCACTTGTGCTAGTGATGAGACTTTTGTGCCAAAAGTTGGTCAGTATTAATATTATCTTTATTCTTTGAGGTCAGTATTAATCTTATCTTCACTCTTTTAGCATATACAGCTCTTGGAACGAAGCGTTTGGCATCAGAAGAGTTTGTCAATGACTGGGATAACAAGAGATTGAATTCAGGACATGTAAGAAACCATTTCCTGATTTAGCAGTTCATAGTGTTGTGATCATATTTTTAACACTTTAAAATTCAGCCTGCCTTAATTTTTTTATTATTTTGCCTCTTTCTCATAATGATTTTACAGACAAATGGACAGCAAAAATCATTTCCAAGATATGAGCAAATGTTAGCGCCAATGGACGCACAACCTGCCATATTTTCTCCATACCCAGGTGTAACCCCAGCTGCAGCTCCAAATTGGCAAGCACCTACGCCATTTCCATATCAAGCAACAGTACCTGCTCTCCTCGGAAAAGGGTAATTTCAGATTGTGTTGCTCTATGTACTATATGTCTATATATTTATATCCTATTTATCTTATATTTTAATCATTTGTCTTGCTATATGAATGTAGTAGGGTTTCTTTTCTTGATATTTCTTTTTATTTTTTGTAATTAATTCCAACTTTTAAAAGCGGTCAGTACAGAGAAATAAATTCATAAATCCATTTATAACTGCAATTTTATTGATGGTTTTGTTTTGTTGCGTTCACCTCTTGACCTCTTGTTGACTGTATACAGTTTGATAAGTCAGCTGAATAAACTCTCATCCAAAATCTTAATGTTCATGATGAATTAAATTTAGGTGTCTCTTGGATTTTACATTTCACTCAAATATGTTTACCCAAACTCTAGTTGTAGCACAAGAATCGGGCTAATTCTCAGTTTTGAAAGGATTTTGATGAATCTCTCTCATTGATAGTCTAATACTTGTAAACATTTCATGGACAGAGCAAAGCAATGGCGGAGTGGAGATTGGATGTGCACAAATTGCAACAATCATAATTATGCATCTCGATCAGAGTGCAATAGGTTAGTATCTGATTTTATTCATTTTTAACATGACATGGACATGCTAAAATATAATGAAATTATGGTTGTTGTTAGATGTTGCTCATATTTATGAGAACTTTTTGCATCTTAAGTACATGTTATAATATGTAGTGTGACCTTGCTCCTACAGACAGAAAACATTTGGTAAAAATATTGTGTTCTAGTGGTCCTTTGGAGGGATGTTTGTCGGTTTGTCCTGATGATTGTGTTCCATTTCCATTATTTTGTTGCTATATTCAAGTTTGCAACGTAAAATCTGCATTTGATCTGTTTATTTTAAAGAATTGTTTTTACTAATTTTCAGCTTTTGTGTCTTAAGAGTTCCTAAGAGACTTAGACAAGTTGATGATTGCAAGAGATATTAAGTACATGATTCCTTGGAAAAGTTTTGGGATCTTAGACCTGTTAAAATCTTGCTGGTTCCATCCAATATTGTTTTGGTTGATCTTGTTCTCAGTTTATGAGAGGTGCTGTAGGCCTGACTTCATTGCCTGTTCAACGCAATTCTTTTAGCAGTTTCTTTACTCCAAAAAATTTTCATTTGTTGCTTGACTAGATAGAATACTGGGAACATTGTTGGCCTGGTATTCGTATCAGCTGCTTTACCATTAAAAGTGTACCTAGTCACTGATTTTTGTGTGGTAAACATTAGCTTTAACCGCTGTAAAATTCGCTGTCCCTGGTTAAACCGCAAAATTAGGTTCTTCTTTCTTTATCTTAACGCCACTTTTTAATTTGGTGGATTTGATAATGTTGAAAGTTTTTCTTCTGCAGGTGTAAAACCCAAAGAGAGGTTGTGCCTCAGCCAGTGAGCACAGGATAGTTGCAGAAGAATTTTGGAGGGTTTACGTTGTTGTATCTTTGCTGGTACTTGCTGAGGCTTAGTGTTCGTTTACTATTGAGTACCATGCTGCTGGAAGAAACAGAAGTTTGCCATGGACCTGTTCCATTACCGTAAGACTCAATAGTAGAAATTTGTGATACACTGATATTTTTTTTTTTCAAAGTATAGTCTGGGTTTGAGCAATGTGAGTACCATTTCATTTTCAAAGGCTTGTTTGGTTTACTACTGTAGTGGGGTGGTGTTTGATAACTTGCCAAAGTTGGCCGTGTATCCATTTTTGGTGTTGATACGAATAACTCGTTACGGTTTTTTACAGTATACTTGAAATCAGATTGTTATATCAGATCTCAAACACTTTGTATTTATTTCTAAAACTAAGGTAGAGAAAAGCTTTTACAATCCATCAAATTATCATCTCTCATGAAATATATATATGCAAAATTTGTCTACAAGGGCAAGCAGGTTTTGCATCTACAAAATAGCCGATGAATCATGAACCCTTGATTATGGAGGAAGGAGGGAGAGGAGCAGAGTCCAACTGGTAAAGATTAAGCGCAGGCCCCACGAACCGGAACATTATCCAAGCTCCGATCATGATAAAAATGGATGCATAAGCAAACTTGTTAAGCCAAAACAACGCACCTTTCTCTCCCACGTAGAGCTCTATTGCCTTCTCAGTGAGGCTCATTTCCTCCCACTTCTTGGTAACCTTTGCAGCAGCAGCTGAAGCTTGCAAGGATTGTTTGTTGCCTCTTGCACCCTCTTCACTCCGCTTTCTTTGCCTCCTCGACCGACTCCGAAACCGTATCTCCACCGGATTTGGTGGGGTTATAGGTGGAGGAACTGGCTGTGGAGCATCATTGCCATCACTGCTAGTGTTGCTGCTGCTGCTACTACTACTACTGTTGATGGGGCTGATTCTTAGAGACCGCCCAAAGTAACAACTGAGTTTTAGGAGGTTTTGAGATTGTGGTGATGTGGTGGTGGTTGAGAGTTTTGGTGGGTTGATGAGGATGGTTGATGGAGGTGATTTTGAAACAAGAGTTTGGAGGATACTGGTGTTCATGGCTTTCAACTTTGTAACACAAAATGGTTGGATGTGGTGGTGCTGCATATGCTTATCTTAAAATTGTTTATGTCTTCGGTGTTTGGTCTAGTGTGGATTTGCCAATCATAGGATGCCACGTTTCATTATAACCAAATGCCTTCTCCAAAAAGGAGGAATCAGTTTTTATATTTATTTATTTTTTAAAAAGAAAAATAGTAAATTGTTTTCAAGTATTCCAAAATTATTAACAAGTGCATAAGGGAGTTTTTGTTTTTATTTTTCTTATCGCCGGCTAATATTAATTTTGTCATATTTGGTTCTTTTTAGGTGTTTTAAACTAATTTACATAATTACATATATTTAACGGTTGGTTTTAGAGTATATATATATATACAGTCTTTCTATTATCAGTTCGAACTGATAAAAGTTATATCAGTTCCTTGTATGTGGGCTATTGGATTTAAATACTTTGACTGACAAGTGCATACAGTCAAGTCAAAGTATTTAAATCCAGTGACCCACATGCAAGAAACTGATATAACTTTTGTCAGGTCGAATTGATAATAGAATTTCTGTATAATATATATATATAATTTTATTTATTTATTTTCTTATTTCCATAACAATTATAACTTGTAAGGTTGTTATTTGGGAGGGGATTCAATTTCAAGTTACATTGGAATGAGAATAAAGGAAATATTAACTTATTCTTGATTTGTTTGCGTATGAGATTTACATAACTTGATTCCTAAAAGGTTTTAGGATACATTCGAGTTTTTAAAGGGATAGATCCGACTCGAACCTACAATCTCACAACTAGTCGTAAGGGGTTAACACAACGCCACTCATCTCGTTGATTCCTAATTGGATTTTAATAAGAGTGGTGCTTTTGGCACACCCCATACTGATCTATTTATACCCTACTTGTTTAAATTTTGATTTAATTAAATAAAGTTAAATGTTTTTATTAATTTATTTTGTTTATTTCCAAAACTACCCTTTTACTTATTTTTCAAACTTAATAAATCTCATCTCTAATATCTGAATCGAGGACAGCAAATGCACAGGCTATTTGTAATTTAGATTTAATCTCGTTGACTAAAGTCGTTCTTAATCCCACTTTCTTCGTGTAGATTTTTCATACTCGCTAGTTCTGGAGCCAACCAACAAAAGAGCAGCCCAATCTGCTGACAGGTTAAGGAAGATGTTCATGTAGGTGATTAGAGTGTTAACCAGTTCTAGGATGGTCCAGCATATTGCAGATTTGATTCTCATCCTGCCGCATCCGATTATTTTTGTCTAAGGAGTAGAAAGTTGATTGGCCATAAAATCTCAAATAGTTCTACAGAACTCTTTGCCTTATGCCTTGTGATAAAAATCAGAATATTTAGGTAATTTAGAACCACCATTATCATTTTGTACCAGCAATTGTTTTCAAATTTGTATGAGTTATGAAAAAAAAAATTCAAGAAATGGATTAAAAGAACTTTTTTTTTTTTTTTTTTTTTTGAAAAAAAATGTGGGGTTTTATTAGATTTACTGTGTAGAATATTTTTTTTTCTTAAATTACGTGTCTCTTTTAATAATTTTGATAAAGGAAAAATAATAATACTAAATAATTTTAAAAAGGGGGTTTGACAATAGCACCACTTTTAATAAATACAATTAAGTGTTTAAATTGTGTAATTATATATATATCACGAATATTTGATTGCTCAACCTCCTGACCAACCATCTCTGTCTCTGTCCACTGATATATTTTTCAGTGTCTTGCTCGCTCTTGAATTTTTCTCTCAATTCAATTTCACTACCGAGTTAACTCAGCACCCAACCAAACCACCATGAAGAACGATCTCAACCGGGTCCAAACTGACGATCCGTTCCTTCTCCGATACCAACCCGCCGAACTCAGAATCGCGTCCGAGTTTCTCACCACGTGGCTCCCTTTCCTCTGCCGAGATCTCTGTCACAACTGCACTCGAAATCTCTCTAATCGCATTCGTTCTCTCGATTCAGGTAACTTTTCCTCCGTTTTTCTCATAACAAGTTCAAAATTTTGTTTTATTAGCGTAGTTTGGATGAGATTATTTGTATTTGTCAATTGTATATATTTGTTGCAGTTCGTAATTTGAGGGTTTAGGGTTTTGGGAATCTTACTAATATTTTTTATTTTTTTTTGGGGATTTTTAGTACTAGACGGTGGTGGTGGTGAATCGGAGAGTTTTAATTTAGATGAGAGTAGAGCCTCTTTGAGTCCGAATAATAATGTGGAATCACTAGACATGAATGATTGTGATAATTGTGACACGAATTCGCTTGGGAGTTGGAAAGACGCAGCAGAGAATAATAATTCGTTGCCTAGTTGGAAAGATGGTGTGAATGGGTGGTCTGAAAACGATGTGGGGGTGGCTTCAACTAGCGGTGGTGGGGATTCAAACTTTGAATTGTCCTCGGTTGGGACATCGAGTCAACGTATGTCTTGGGCTGACATGGCTCAGGAAGATGAACTTGAGGAGGAGGAAGAAGAACAAAACGATTTGAACAGACGGATGAGTGATCTTGGTAATTCGAGTTGGGAGTCGAAGGTATCAAAGGCTCTCGAGAAGCCCCAGTTGTCTGTAGAAGTGAGAGAGTACATGAGGTTTATGAATGTGAAGAGGGAGAAGGATTTTATTTGTTTTGAGAAGATTAAAGGGAAGCTTGTGAATATTTTGAAGGGACTTGAGCTCCATGAAGGTGTTTTTAGTGCTGCTGAGCAGAGGAGAATCGTTAACTATGTTTATGCACTTCAAGAGAGGGGCAAAAAGGGAGAATTGAAAGGTTAGTTCTGCCAACATTAGTTTGTATTTTCCATTCTCGCTAAATGGTAATGCATATTATGATTTTCTTGTCTGTTTAATTTTGATGTTATGTATTAATTATTCTTGTATTAGGTTTCCGTTACAGATAGATGAGGTTTATGTTACAATTGTATCCTTATGTTGTTTGGTTTTCCTTTGTAAGATGAAAGTTGGGAGTAATGTTAATGCATGTGGTGCCACCTGTCCAGGATAAGCTGTGGCGATGCTGCATTTTTTATTTGTTGTTGGGGGCTGGCATGAGAACATGTTTCTTTGCCTTTAACAATAATGGCACAAACTAACTAAAATAGTAAGAACTTAAATAGCAGCCATTATATGTTTAGATAAGAAATGCAGCCATATTTGATATGAATTGCAATCTTTATTTGCACTTGGTACACCCTAGTAGTAGATTCAACCTTTTGCCATGTATTACGGTGCTTGATTTGCCAAATAGTTTTGTCGTGTCTATCATCTTCGTTCCAATGTTCTCATTAGTCTATTGATAGATGAGTTTTCTTGTATTTCATTTAGCTTTTATTGATATGGTGTAAATAGTGTCCTCCTGAAGTCTTGTATTTAGATATTTAGTAAATAGTGTTCTCCTGAATAGTAAATGATATAGCCTTTTTTATTTTTTTCTTTCTTTCTTTCTTTTTTCTAAAATCCTAAAATCAATTTTATTGCTACATGCCTGCATCATTTACTTGATTGGATTGAAAAGGTAATTCTTCTACTTGTTTTTTGAAAGAAGGTTATTTTAATTTATTGTTTCATGTATAATATATTAATATATTTATTGATCATTATTCATTAGCAAATGTTAATGTTGAGGGTGATGATTTTTATCTGTCTAAAATATATGCAGAACGAACATATACAGCACCCCAAAAGTGGATGAAGGGCAAAGGGCGTGTAACCATCCAATTTGGTTGTTGTTACAATTATGCAATGGTACGTTTTTGTTAATGCATTGCTTTTATATTTTTGAATGTATTGTATCAATCACATGTCTATAATATAAAAACTTTTGGAGTTCTGTTAATAACGGTAACTGGTGACGATAATCAGACTCTATTAGAAATTGCTTGAATTTATGATTTTTGTGGCAGGATAAACATGGTAATCCACCTGGCATCCTCCAAAATGACACTGTAGATCCCATTCCTCATCTTTTTAAGGTGATGATTAGGAGGCTGGTCAGGTGGCATGTACTTCCTTCAAGCTGTGTGCCTGACAGCTGTATCGTCAACATTTATGAGCAAGGGGACTGCATACCGCCTCACATTGATAACCATGATTTCCTCCGACCTTTTTGTACAGTATCATTTCTCAGTCAGTGTGATATTCTTTTTGGCTCAAACTTAAAGGCTGTGGCTGCTGGTGAGTTTGCTGGTTCAGTTAGAATCCCTTTGCCTGTGGGGTAAGTATGACATACAAACCTTTTTTTTTTTTTTTTCATATTATTACTCTATGCTTTTACATGTGCATGTAGAATTTTTGTCTTCATCATTTTTACTTTTTAATCGAATTCATAAAGTGTGCATTGTTTCGTTTCAGATCTGTTCTTGTCTTAAACGGAAATGCAGCTGACGTGGCTAAGCATTGTGTGCCTGCAGTTCCTACAGAGAGGTAGAAGTCAAAACATGGCAACTTCTGTCTATGGTTGTTCGTTGTAATGATTAATATATAATGTGATTTTCTGCCCCTTGTGTATTTTTCGTAGGATATCAATTACTTTCAGAAAAATGGATGAATCAAAACGACCAATTGGGTTTGTTCCAGAGCCTGATTTACATGGAATTGAAACATTGTCGAACAACGTAGACAAAACTAAGCTATTGTCCCATATGAAAAGACAGCCATTTAGAAGAGAGGGTCAGACAGAAGCAAGAGAACCTCCACAGAGAAATGATACCCGTTCAGAACCTCGTTACTCAAGTCGAGATGATACCCGTGCAGAACCTCATTACTCAAGTCGGTCTCGACGAGTGCCTGCAAATAGGCGGAGGATTATGGTGAATCCAGACATTTGATGCTTTCTTATGAACATCCTCCCACCTCCTGTTGGTCCATCTATCGGTTTTAGCTCCCGGAAAGCTGAATGTTGGTTAAGGATGCTCCTCTTCTACGAATTCCCTCTGAATGTCCATTTCAGGTTTTGAAAGAACTATGGAGGACATGGTTCCATTTATAGCTTTAGTAAATATATAGATATGGATATGGTTGCATTCTCAAACTGAATGATATATACAAAGATTTGTTGGACACTTGGACTGGATTTGGGAGTTTAATGGCAGTGTCAAACTCAAATTGGTTGATAGGATCATAATATTTCAGTATTGTAAGTTAGAAATTTTTTGAGGGTCTGGATTGCATTCACAATCTGATGAGAAGGTTTTCTGCTGCATAGCTAAAGTTTTGCGTGATTTAAAGCACGGCTGGGGAGTGGGGACACACACATGGCTGAATAACTGTTGCTTGAAGCTGTTGCTTGTTTGTGACGGGATTAGTTTGCTGAGATGCTAATGGGCCTACTGCTTGCTGGTGTATTGCTACCACAAGAAGCTAAGGTTCCTTCTCAAGTCTTATTTTCGTGATTGTGTGACTCAATTCCATAATTTTTTCTGCATAAATGCATGTAACATCTGCTCATTATTAAATCCTAATTCAAGTTTGAACTATATATTATTGACACCATCAGAATTCAGAATACATGTTGAGATCTGTGTGTTTTGGGATGGAAATTATTGTTATATGTATTAATATTTAGATAATATCTCTGTTTTGGCTTATATAAAAGATTGAATTCAATTAATTAGATGTGCTTTCTTTCCCTATGGAAATGTTTTAGGTCCTTACAATGGCTTATTTTGCATTTGTGAAAGAATATATTATCTAGCCATCAGAGCAGAGAAAACCTGTTAAAGCTCTCCTAGAATGTGAATGGAGTTTTTTATTGGTCAGAAATGGAATACTTTGTTATTCCAAGAAAGTTTAGTTACACTCAAGTCGTCAATCAAATGATGTGCTTTTTTTTTTTTTGTGTTAAGGATTTCTATTTTTGATTGGGAATGGACCAGAACCAACACTTGGTTGGATTTTATCTTGTTAATATTGATTTGATGAATAATTTGATTGCAGATCATTTGGATGATTATGGTAACAACTATTATTGTGAAGATTCTAATAGAGATGCCGGTGTTGTTATTGTAAAAAGATTCAAGAAACCATGTTTGTGAAGAATTTTCATTGAAAATAATTCATAGCCAGTTTGAATTTGTTCCAAAAATACAAATAAAAAAATAAAATAGCCCTAAAATGGTCATATTATAGTTACAAGATATTTTTAAATGTTTCAACCAGTCGGTTCCAAAAGCTTTTCTATATTTAAAAGCTTTTTCGAAATAAATTATTGTCTAAACAGTAACAGAAAAGCTCTTCCAAACGGGCTCATAGTAGGTTTTGCCGATTTTTTTGACATTGCATTGCACGACACATGTTGGGTGTATACTAAATAGATTTCAGGTGCGGGTCTGCATGTTTTCGTGTGGAATCCTATGCAAAATGAATTTAAAGTTTATAATATGTCGGTAAAAATTAGAATCTCATGCAAAAAATGGTGTGAAAATTCCGCACCTCATTATTGTTATTTTATATAGAATTTTTCCTATCAACACTCATTTACTTTGATAGAATGAACACCTTTGATGAAATTGAATATGTTTCGAGGAAATTTTTTGTATTCATTATGATAAAAATAAAATATATATCTTGTAAAAATTTGAATTTTTTTGAATTCAAGAATTATTTCTTTCTAATATTTCTGTATATATATTTTTAATGTTTATCTAGAAAAAATGTTAGAAAAAATAGTATTTGTATCTGAAAAAATTTCAATAGTTTTCCATAAATGTATTTTATTCTTTTTATCATCCATACCAAAAATCATATCAAGATTCAATGATTTCCATTAAATTTTAGCAAAAGTGTAGTTCTATTCAATGTATACTCATTTTTATTCATTGTTTTAGCCTAACCCAAAAAAAAAAAATATCTACTAATAATATATCAATTGAAAAATTATTTATATTTGATTTATTTTCTTCTTCATGATTATCCCACCAATGGCCAATCAAATCATCTCATGAAATTGCATTTTCCAAATTCCAATGAACCACCTTATTACTGTAGGTGCTCGAACTACGTGGTACGTCAATTGAGTCGGGTTATACTGGGCCCAAGGCAACTCAATTGAATCGCCAGATGAGTGTTGTCGTCTGCTCGTTTGAACCTACAAGAATGTTTCCGTCGACCTTGGTCGAGTGCTTTGTTGAACCTGCAAATGAACTAAGAACAAAAATAATACAAATAGAATGAACACAAATGGAATGAAAAAAATAGGTTTGAATGAATTAGCCTTAGGTGTGCTTAGGCTGAGCAATATTTTTCGATGATCGTAATATCGAATCCGACTAAGTTCTGGTTGCTGGGATGTTAATCTGGCAGAATTTCAATACGCCGTAATAAGTTTTTAGTATAAAAGGTTTCAGAGAGCTTTGAAGTGAGAGAGCTCTCTTATTTATAGTGGAAGAATCAGTTCCAACGCTTATTGATCATGGTTTGATTGTAGGTGAGATATTTGGAGAGATTCTCTCTCCAAATTATCCACCTAGCATAACTGACGTTTTGACTTGGTCTTTCAAAGACCAAGTCCTGCTGCTACTGATATTTGTGTTGGGTCGGTCCAACTCAATGGGCCTGGGTAGGATCCTATATTGGAGAGTCTGGGTTTTAATACATTGGGCCAATGGGCTATTTTTGGCTACCACAGTTTGTCCCCCACTCTCTAAAGAAGGATTCATTGATTTGGAGAGTGATTTTTGTTGAGTCGACCGTTGTCGGACGATTCTTGATCGAGTCGACTCAATATTCTGTGTGCTGTTTGATTGACAACCCTTGTGAGTCGATGCCAGGTCGTTAATGATAATTCGTCGTTCGATAGTATTCTTACATCGGGTTTGGCAATCAAATCTATGGGATAAAGGCGTTTGAGTTTCTCATGCTGACGTTAGCCATATTAAATTCAAGCGCAGTAATCGAGATAAAATTTTTGAATTTTAAACTGGTAGGTTACCTGAGTTAACTGGCAGTTGAAGGGGCACTGACACGTGGCAACTAGGGTTAAAGTGTTGGTTTATAAATAAACCGTTCCATTTACTAAAATCACTTCTTGCATCTTGCGCGACCTTACTCCTCTTTTTTACTTTCCTTTGACAATTTTTCTTTGTCCAGTGTTGATCTTGCTGATTCTTTTCCGTGGATTACTTCGTGATTTCTTCTCAAGGTTAGAAAAGAGTTGCTACCTTTTTTTTTTTTTTTTTTTGTATAATTGCATGAAACTTATTTATGAATCTATAGGAAATAGATAAGTAGAAGTTTTTTGATGTTTACCTGTGAAATGCGTGTTCTTCATTGTTCTTGATGGTTTTTTGATGCTTTTGATTCACTGCCACGTTGATTTCATTCGTGTATGTTGTTTCTGTTTTACGTGTACGACGTTGTGATGAGAATAGTCATTTAGACTTGAGAAAATGCTCGACTATGGGTAGACAGCTTGTCTAGGTTTTAGGTTGAACTTCGAGAAGGATTTCCCATGTTGTAAAAAACCTTAGGTGTTGATCGAGAATCCTTAGGTTGTGATTGTAACGCTTAGTTTTCGTCTGACTTGTGCATTTTTTGCATTTGTCAGATTTTGGAGATCATGTCGGACGACAATACAATCTCAGACCCTTTTGTTGATTGGTCCTCCAGTGATACGTGAAAGTATATAAACGTAGTTAAATTGCTTAAGGCATACCTAGAGGGGGGGTGAATAGGTTTTTACACCTTTTTTCAATCCCTTGAACAAACCTTCGTTTGTCCCTCAATGTAGCCTTACACACAACAAAATAAACCAAGAAAGACATACATAGATAATATGAGGATGTAATCATGTAAACAAGGTCTATGTCTATCACCTAGTTGTATGAGGTATAAGAACAAATAAACACAACAACAAAGAATACTTGTATTTCAATAGATGTTCAATGAGTTACAAGAGTGATCAAATATCACTATACAAAAATTACAATATACAAAAGAATCATATATATAAAAAAGATCAAAGGAATGAATCCACAAATCACACTTTACAAATACTTGCTTCACTATACATCACAAATGAATAATATGAAACAAGATAATAACATACACAAATAAAATATAAAAGATAGAGATAGGAAAAATTAACACAAGAGATTTTTTAACGTGGTAAAACCTCCAAGGAGGAAACATCCACGGGTTGAACTACAACCATTGGGTACTATATATATTGGATGATAAAAATAGAGAATCCACAAAGTGACCAATCTTTAGCTCACCCAACCTAGTGGAGTCTAAGTCTACCCAACCCTATTGGAAAGTATCAAATCCCTCAATGATGTAAAACCACCATATATTGGACAACACACAAAACCAACATCGATGGAAGATTAGAAATTCCTCAAGAGTGCATACACCTCCCGTGTACCCCGCTCTTTTGGAGTCTATGTCTAACCATACGCCTAGGCCTACCAATATAATAGCCAACTCCTTATCCAAGGCACTCATGCCTCTAGGGAGCCTCCCATACATGACTATCCGAGTCCTCCCGACTCTAGCCATGACTTCTTGCTTGTCTATTCGAGTTCTCCCGACTCTAGACAAGTCTTCTTGCTTGGCTATCCGAGTCATCCCGACTCTAACCAAGACTTCATGTCTTTTACAAGGACTTCCTAGTGTGATATGTGAATGCAAATGATGCAAACAATCAATTCAACATAGAACATGTGATCAATACATTCCATGGTACAAATAGACCTAAACATGTGATATCACAATTAATAAAAGTCTAGATGTAAAATACAAGAATAAAACCTAGAGCATGTGTAAACACCTAACACATAAAGCTCAAAGTCTCATTCACACATACAACACTTGAATAAAATATATTCATGAAGTACAATTTCAAGATGCTATAAACATAAAATAAAATGCTAGAGACATGAGATCAAATCAATCAATATTCTAGCCAAAAATATAGAGTAAGGATTTAAGATGTAAATCAATTAAAACCTAGATAGCTCTAAAACACATACAAATACAATAGTCCTAGATTTCATCAATCAAAGGATCAAATCAAATCTCAAGGTCATTTATTACAAAATTGATTCAATCAAGTCAAAAACAACCTAAGATATCATCCTAATCACAATACAACACACAAACATGTGAAAAACCTAGAATCAAAAAAACTAGTTCACATTTGTCTCTAAATAGACTTTTGATTAGGATTGATTTTGAAGCTATCTTTCTCAATAGCATTCACCAAACATACAAGTATATATAGAAGAAGAAACCCCAAGCAAATTGAAGGTTATAAAAGAAGAAATCCCAAAGATAAGACCAATACCTTGGATTCACGAGCTGGTTCGGTTTTCTATGTAGAACCACCAGAAAAATCGATCAAACAGCTGCCAAACCACTTGGAAAAGGTAGAGGACTCGATTACGAATGATCTCCAACTTGAATCACTCAATTTCGACTTCGTATGAGAAAGTTATGGTGTTTAGAAGGTGAGAAAATTGGAGAGAAAAATTCTAACGGGATTCTAGACTTTTTCTTCTTAGAAAAGAATTGGAGGGAATGGAAGGGATTTAAAAGGAGGAGAGAGAGGGAATTTTTGGGCCAATCAGAGGTGGCCACATCACCCATCCCCGTGGGGGGCGCGTGGGTCACACGGGACCAGAGAGGTCCTCTGGCCTTGGGTCTCACGGCTCCCACATAGCTTGGGCAATGTGGCATTTGGCCACGCTCTCCTCTCGCGTGCTCCCTCACGTTCTTCAGCCGTATCTTGGGCATCCGAACTCCGATTTTGAATCTACTTTTGGATTGCAAACCGTGACTCCCTCATGCACGACGACGACTACACAACTTTGAAAAATGGTTGAGAAATCATCTCAGAAAACGACGATGAAGTCAACTCAACGAATGAGAACGAAAAGTAGCGTAGCTACATCGTTTGGACTCAAAACTAAGTGAATGAGTAACCGAAATGACCGGAACTCAATAAGGAATCATAATAGAATATATTCAAGTCCAAATATAAAAATATGGAAACATACAAACACAAATACACACACATATGCTATTTCCTAGACATAGTCCTAGAACATGCAATAAGCAAAGTTTGTCAAGATAGTATAAATGCATGAGCATATATCATCAAGTGTGTAAAAGTGATATATAAATGATGTTTAACCATGAAGGAACACACAAGGATGCCATGTGTGTATGTGTCTAGCCTTGTAAGAGATATGAGGTCTTATATATACCTTTGTAGATCAATGAAGCACATATCTCTTTGAAGCCGGCATCTTGCATGAATTGTGGCCAAGACTTTCTTTGTCTTCTTAAATCTTCAACACATGGGCCACTAAACATTACAAGAGAAACATGTTTTGATATGGAATACATGCCAACACAAATCAAAAACCTAACAATACGGAAGGTGAAGATGACGGAGGAGTCGATAGTAGACCACAAGATGTCGACAGACTGGTCACAATCAAGGATCCATCACGAGTCATCTCCATAAATACTAGGGGTATGTTAGAGCAAGACGTTGTACACGCTATGGCGTCGATGGTCAAACATCCAGAGCATGTAGAAGTCGCCGAGGCATCGTGAATGTACACAAACGAAGTTAAATTGCTTAAAGCATACCTAGAGGGGGGGGGGGGGGGTGAATAGGTTTTTACACCTTTTTTCAAACCCTTGAACAAACATCCATTTGTCCCTCAAGGTAGCCTTACACACAACACAATAATCCAAGATAGACATACATAGACAATATGATGACACAATCATAATAGAAATGTCTAAGTATATCAACAAGTCATGTGAGATAAAATATCAAATAATCATAACAACAAAATAAACTTGTATTTCATAAGATGTTCAATGTGTTACAAGAGTGAGCAAAATGTCACTAAACAAATATTACAATATACAAAAGAATCAAAGATACAAATTGATCTATAGAATGAATACACTAATCACACTATACAAAGACTTGGTTCACAATACATCACAAGTGAATATTATGAATCAAGACAATAAAATATACAATTAAAATATAAGAGAAGAGATAGAAAGAATTAACACAAGAGATTTTTTAACGTGGTAAAACCTCCAAGGAGGAAACATCCACGGGTTGAATTACAACCATTGGGTACTATATTATTGGAAAGTAAACATAGAACATTCACAAAGTGACCAATCTTTAGCTCACCCAACCTAGTGAAGTCTAAGCCTACCCAACCCTATTGGAAAGTATGAAATCCCTCAATGATGCGGAACCACCATATATTGGACAACACACTCAACCAACATCGATGGTAGATTAGAAATTCCTCAAGAGTGCATACACATCCCGTGTACCCCGCTCTATCGGAGTCTATGTCTAACCATACGCCTAGGCCTACCAATATGTTAGCCAACTCCCTATCCAAGGCACTCTTGCTTCTAGGGAGCCTCCCATGCATGACTATCCGAGTCCTCCCGACTCTAGCCATGACTTCTTGCTTACCTATCCGAGTCATCCCGACTCTAGGCAAGACTTCTTGCTTGGCTATCCGAGTCATCCCGACTCTAACCAAGACTTCATGCCTTTTACAAGGACTTCCTAGTGTGATCATGTGAATGCAAATGATGCAAACATTCATTTCAACATAGAACATGTGATCAATACATTCTATGGCACAAATAGACCTAAACATGTGAAAACACAATTAATCAAGTCTAGATGCAAAAATCCATGAATAGAAACCTAAGCATGTGAAACACCTAACACATATACTCAAAGTCTCATTCACACATATAACACTTGAATCACAAAATGTTCATTAAGTTCTAATTCAAGATGCTATCAATATACAATGAAAGTCTAGATATATGAGATTAAAATCAATCAATATACTAGACAAAAATATAGAGCAAGGTTTTGAGATTTACATCAATCAAAACCTATATTCTCTAAATCACAAACAAATACACAAATCCTTGATTTCTTCAATCAAAGGACCAAATCAAATCTCAAAGTCATTTTAACACAAAATTAATTCAATTAAGTATCAAACAACCTAAGATGCCATTCTAATCACAATACAACTCACAAACAAATGTAAAACCTAGAATCATAAAATCTAGTCAACATAAGTCCATAAATTGAATTTCAATTGGAATGATAATCAAGCTACCTTTTCAAATAGCTTTCATAAAACAATAACAAAGATATAGAAGAAGAAACCCCAAGCATTTGGAAGGTCAAATAACAAGAAATCCCTAAGATGAGACCATTACCTCGGATTATGATGCTGGTTCGGAATTCAGTGGTCAACCACTGGAAATCACAATCAAACAGCTACCAAACCACTTGGAGATGTTAGAGGACTCAAATACGAACACTCTCCAACTTGAATCACTCAAATCTGACTCCGGATGAGGAAGATATGGTGTTTCGAAAATCTGAAATTTCAGAGGAGAGGGCTGACGGGAATTCTAATTTTTCTTCTTGGAAAATTCAAAATGAGAGAGAGAGGGAAGAAATAGGAGGAGAGAGAAGGCATTTTTCGGCCAATCATGTGGTGCCACGTCACCCCCAGGCCGTGGGGGGCGCGTGGCCCACACGGGAGCAGAAGGGGCTCCAGGCCGTGGGGCCCACGGCCTCAACCACGGCCAGCCCATGTGGCCCACGGCCTGGGCTGTCCTCTCCCGCGCACTCTCGGTTCGTCGGCCTGTATCTCGAGCGTCCAAACTCCGAATTCGAATCCGTTTTTGGATTACGAACCGTGACTCTCTCACGCACGAAAACGACTATACAACTTTGAAAAACGGTTGAGAAATCATCTCGGAAATCATCGATGAAGTCAACACAACGTAAGAGAACGTAAAGTGGCATAGTCAACACGTTTGGACTCGAAACCTTATGAATGAGTAACCGAAACTGACCGGAACTCAATAAGGCATTGAATAAGAACATGTTCAAGTCCTAAACACAAAATACGGAAACATACAAACACAAATACACACACATATGCTAGTTTCCGGACATAGTCCTAGAAAATGCAAAACACAAAGTTTATTAACTAAATGTGAATGCATGAGCATATTTTGCCAAGTGTGTGAAAGTGAAATGTAAATGAAATAAAATCATGAAGGGACACACAAGAATGATATGTGTGAGTGTGTGCCTAGCCTTGTAAGAGATAAGAGGTTATGTATACCTTTGTAGACCGATAATGTCCGAAACTCTTAAAAGCCGGCAACTTGAACGAATAATGGTTGAGACGTCCTTCGTCTTCGAAATCCTTCATTTACTAACCACTAAACATTACAAGTAAAACACGTTTTGATATGGAATTAATGCCAACACTAATTATCAACCTAACAATCTCCCCCTTTGGCAAATTCCATGACAAAACCCCTAAACAAACACTAAAACAATTACAAAGAAAATTTGGTCACAATGAGTACAATGAGTTACACATATAGACACAAATTATAAATCAAGTCTTGAACTTCATCTTGGTCTTCTCTTGATATCACCTAAAAAAGAAACTTGAAAGCACAAGAATATCCAAGAGACAACAAGTATGGCAATATCCAAGTATCCAATCATAGGCAAGAAAATAATAACATATAAGTTCAAATGGATCAAGTATGCTCCCCCTTAATACATACTATCCATCAATATATTCTAAGCCAAGATTCAACAAAAATATTACATGCCATATAGTTCAAGCTAGATATCAAATATACAAAAACAACTAACATAAGGCTAAGTAAGCTAGATATCTCTCATGTGTTTCTCATATTTCTCCCCCTTTTTGACATGATATGAAGCCAAAGGGAAAGAGTAAGAAATTATACCTCATGAAGCTTTCTAGCCACTTGTGCCACCAAGGAAAGAAGAACGGTGTGCGGATCTCACATATTGCCTTGTTGGAGTTGATTTTCCTTCCAACTCTTTGATCCTCTCATCTTGAGCAACAAGCTTTGCACTAAGGTCTTCAATCTTCCTTTGTGACGCCTCAATCAACCTATGAGATTCTTCAACCTCTTTCCTCAATTTTAAAGCCCAACTAGGAAGAGCGGGTGAGTTAGGGACATGGTTAGAATCAAGAGAATCACCAAAAAGCCTAAGTACATCATTAGACTTTCCCTTGTCCTTGTATGACATGGTTGCCATACGTTTCTCACTCAACTTCTCTAAGGGAGGAAGCATAACATCACCATCAAGATTCCTCACACCTTTAGCTAAGCACAATTGAGTTATAAACCCCGGAAAAGCCAATTTCTTGTCCAAACGACTAGTACAAGCCGCACTTTGAATTTGCTCCACAAGCAATTCACCAAGGTTTATAGGTTGGTTAGTAACCAAGGCATACACAATCTTAATCTTGTCTCTATTGAGCTCCGAAGCATTAGTAGAAACAATAAGATTGGAGCATACAAATAAATGCCAAAATGCACTAATTTTTGTTAGCTCACCTTGCCTAATAAAAGCACGTTTCCCCCACACAAAATCATCATCATCACAAAGAGTCTTACCCATTAAATCAAGGTTTTCCAAGACATCAACATCAAGGAAATCCGATTCAATGTCATCGGACAAGTTAAGAAATTCATTAACCTTCCTAGGGCAAACTCTAAAGACAACTTTCCTTATGCTAAGAGTAGCACTAGTCACAGTAGAACCGGATTTGTAAGCATTATAAAATTCTCTAACAATGGTCTCATTAGATACTCCTAACATGTTGACCCATGAAATCCAATTCCTACTCTTAAGCACATCATAGACATATGATCCAATACAAGAGTCCAAGTCAATACCTCTTTCTTGAATTATCTTTTTGCACCCAAAAATTCCCAATTCATCAACTTTGTTACCTTTGGAAATTTTGGACGAAATTGTAGGTTTCGACTTGGCAATGGGAGATGAAGAAGTATTTCCACCAACCTTCTTTGCTTTACCCATGATCTTGCAACACAAAACAAACTAAAAACAAAGTGAGAGGAAACAAAGAAACAAATAAGAAACCAATAAACATATACAAAGGCAAAACACTATATTTAATAAATCACCATGCAAGTAAGAATTTATCATAGCATCTTCATGATTTATCAAAAATAAGAATAATGCCAACAATTAACAACCTTGAAGAACATGTGAACATGTCATAAAAGAGAACAAGAATTTAGCATATTATGCTCCCCCTTGACAAGTGCCTCATCTAAAATCAAGATAGACAAATGTTCACAAAAATCACCACACAATCACATCACAAGCAATTTTTATTAGATTTGCAAATAAGCTTCACATATCTAAGAGAGTTACATCAAGATTTTCAATCACTCTCATATGTCATCAAAAATTGCTAAAGTATCACAAATACTAATTAAGCAAAAGTGAGTGTGTGAAGATTTTGCTTCAAGTATATGAAAAGAAGTAGTTTGATAATCAAGCATGCATACAATTTCAACATCTATTCATCTTAGGCCTTTCCATAAAAAGGTCAAACCGGTTATCATCCGAAATTTTGCTTATAAAGAGAATAGATTTCAACATGTGAGCGTGTGTGTGCATGTGGCTCGTCAACCCATTTCTATTTGTCAACCCGAGCTCATTTGATTATTCAACTATACTCCAAAAGCCTTTTATTTATTTTTATTTATTTATTTTCTTTTATTAAGGCTTGAATCAAAGAATTTTTTTTTTTTTTTTTTATGATTCAATTCAACACTTCTTTGATTTTTCTAACATAAACATATACACCTCATGGCGGCTTTCACTCATCACAATGACGTAGCCCTTTCCAACATTGGGTGGCTTCACAACCAAGGTGTGTAGCCCTTTCCATGAGGGTGCTCGTTGAGTTCTATGTTGCCGAAGCAAATGGATACCAACCATTGGTCATTTTTAAATGTACTAGTCCTTAGGACTTCAAGGTGTATCCAAAGCGAACATCAATCAAGCTCAACATACTTAACAAAACATACAAGAGAAGCAAAGTGCATTTTTGAAACCAATTTCAAGGCTTAAAAGCACATGATCTAAAAGCAAGTAAAGAGACTTACTTAAGATCTCTACTTCTCAAGAGAGTAGCTATCAAAGAATATGAAGCTCACATTATTCAAATATTAGCCACTCAACAATCATACAAATAACAACACGCTTCATGAAATAAGATCAATGTGAACACTTATCACCAAAAGATCTTAAACTAGCAAATGTCAAAGAGTACCATATAAACACTATATTAGTTCTCAATTATGACATGCTTCATGAAAGTGATACAAACTAATGAGTTGATAGATGAAAAATCAAGTAAGCAAGCAATATGATATAGAGATACCTTCGCAAGCTATTTTCACCAAATACAAAGCCTTCACCCTTTTTATGAGTCCTCTTGGCTTGTGAGTCCTCATGACTACAAGTTATAGGCATGTCGATTCCAAGAGACTAAAGGCAATGTAATCCAACTCAAACAAACAAAAAAAATGACTTTCTCTAAAAGCCATAACAATAATGTTATCATATAGATTCCAAAAAAAACTTCTCAAAAGTTAACCAACAAATTTTGACTATCAAAACAAACAAAGTGAGATAGCTAAGTTCATGTCAAGTTGTAAAGATACAAAGCAAAAAGCTAAGCCTCTTATCAACGACACTAATCTTAAAGCTAACTCACATGTGCAACTTACACTAATGGTAAGAGCACTCACCCTTGACAAATTTTGTCTTGGGTGGACAAACACGAACATCATCAAGATTCTCTTTGACCACAATGTTGAACCTAGAGTAAAGTTCTTCCACAACTTGATTCACAATAATATCATTAATACTCTTCTTCTCAACATTGTTAGCAACACATGCATGGTCAAACTTTGTAGGATATGCATTCTTCACCTTCCGGATATTCTTAGCATGCTTTGACAAATTATCATGCTTTCCATATTCAAAAGCTTTAGCATGCATAGAATTAGGTCCAATCGCTCTATTCCTAGATACATTTTCTAAGTTGCAATATTCAATGAATTTATAGCACTTGGGCTTGATATGGCCTAAGGTATTGCAAAAATGACATATGGGAACAAAAGGAGAGATTTTACCTTCCGGTGGTGGTGGAGGACAAGTGGGAGTTTCAAGGGGTACCTTATTCTTCAATTTGTTCTTTTTCTTGGAACGTCTCTTCTTAGGAGCTTTCTCTTCAATGATAGCTTCACTAGTAGGAAGTGATGCTTCTATGAGCTTCTCTTCAACCACCGCTACACTTGAGCTCTCTAAGTTCATATTAGAGATGATCCTATCCTTTTCAAGCAAAATACCCTCAACTTCGCAAAGCTTCTTTTCAATAGCATTCTTTTCACGCAAAAGCCTACGAGTTGTAGCAACAAACTCATCCACTTGAATCTTGATCAAGTCTTCCTTCTCATCAATCTCACTCAAGGCTAATTTCAACTTCTCCTCAAGAAACTTCACCTTAGCCAAAAGATCAATGTAGGATGGATTATCATTTGAACACTCTTGATGACTTTGATCAATCTCCTTATCCAATGAATCTTGATTAACATCCTCTAGAGTAGAGTGAGAAGCCATGAATGCAACAAAGTTGCTCACTAGCTCTTCTTCACTAGAAGACTCATCACTTGAGCTCTCCTCATCACTAGAGGCATCATCGTCACTCCATGTAGCCGCCATAGCCTTTCCCTTCTTGTCCCTCTTAGAATCACCACTAGGACAATCCGAAGCATAATGTCCAAACTTCTTGCACTTGAAGCATTGAACCTTCCTATTGCTCTTAGCATGGCCACTCCTCTCATGAGGTGGAGTAAAGGACTTCTTGACTTCCTTGTCCCTTGAGTACTTGCCACTTGACTTGGCACCTTTCCTCATGAACTTCCTAAACTTCCTAACCAATAACGCCATCTCCTCATCATCATCGCTACTACTAGCTTCCTTAACAACCTTGAGAGCTAAACCCTTGTTCTTAGCCTTTGGTTTCATGCACGCCTCAAAAGTTTGAAGAGATCCTAGCAACTCATCTATGCTCATGACGTCAACGTCCTTGATCTCTTCAATGGCGGTAACCTTGGCTTTGAACCTCTTTGGAAGTGATCTAAGAATCTTCCAATTTAGTCCTCTCACCGGAGATAGGAGTACCAAGAGCTTGGCATTGGTTGGCGAATGTATAGAAGCTTATCTTGGAAGTCAATAAACTTGTCTTCCTCACCCATTTACAAAACCTCAAATTGGGAAGTGAGCAATTGAAGACGAGACTTCTTCACCGCTTTAGTCCCCTCATTGGTGACTTGGAGAGCTTCCCATGCCTCCTTAGCGGTTTCTAGGTTTTGAATGTAGGAGAATTGCCTACTATCAACACCTCCAAAAATAGCATTCACCGCCCGATGATGCCATTTTGCTAACTCAAACTCATTAGTAGACCACTCACTCCTAGGCTTGGAAACGGTCACTCCATCCACAATCTTGTTAGGAGCAAGGTAACCTTCTTCAACGGTCATCCAAGCTCTCTCATCAATAGATCGGATGTAGGCCTTCATCCTCAATTTCCAAAACCCGTAGTTGTGACCCTTGAGAAGAGGAGGCCTAGAATTCGAAGCCCCTTCGGTCATCACATCATCTTGGAAAACCATTCTAGCAAATACCTAAGCAATCCACTCGTAAGTGTAAACCGGATCTCGCCGAGTGCCGTCCGACGACCCGCTCTGATACCAATTGAATGTACACAAACGAAGTTAAATTGCTTAAAGCATACCTAGAGGGGGGGGGGGGGTGAATAGGTTTTTACACCTTTTTTCAAACCCTTGAACAAACATCCGTTTGTCCCTCAAGGTAGCCTTACACACAACACAATAATCCAAGATAGACATACATAGACAATATGATGACACAATCATAATAGAAATGTCTAAGTATATCAACAAGTCATGTGAGATAAAATATCAAATAATCATAACAACAAAATAAACTTGTATTTCATAAGATGTTCAATGTGTTACAAGAGTGAGCAAAATGTCACTAAACAAATATTACAATATACAAAAGAATCAAAGATACAAATTGATCTATAGAATGAATACACTAATCACACTATACAAAGACTTGGTTCACAATACATCACAAGTGAATATTATGAATCAAGACAATAAAATATACAATTAAAATATAAGAGAAGAGATAGAAAGAATTAACACAAGAGATTTTTTAACGTGGTAAAACCTCCAAGGAGGAAACATCCACGGGTTGAATTACAACCATTGGGTACTATATTATTGGAAAGTAAACATAGAACATTCACAAAGTGACCAATCTTTAGCTCACCCAACCTAGTGAAGTCTAAGCCTACCCAACCCTATTGGAAAGTATGAAATCCCTCAATGATGCGGAACCACCATATATTGGACAACACACTCAACCAACATCGATGGTAGATTAGAAATTCCTCAAGAGTGCATACACATCCCGTGTACCCCGCTCTATCGGAGTCTATGTCTAACCATACGCCTAGGCCTACCAATATGTTAGCCAACTCCCTATCCAAGGCACTCTTGCCTCTAGGGAGCCTCCCATGCATGACTATCCGAGTCCTCCCGACTCTAGCCATGACTTCTTGCTTACCTATCCGAGTCATCCCGACTCTAGGCAAGACTTCTTGCTTGGCTATCCGAGTCATCCCGACTCTAACCAAGACTTCATGCCTTTTACAAGGACTTCCTAGTGTGATCATGTGAATGCAAATGATGCAAACATTCATTTCAACATAGAACATGTGATCAATACATTCTATGGCACAAATAGACCTAAACATGTGAAAACACAATTAATCAAGTCTAGATGCAAAAATCCATGAATAGAAACCTAAGCATGTGAAACACCTAACACATATACTCAAAGTCTCATTCACACATATAACACTTGAATCACAAAATGTTCATTAAGTTCTAATTCAAGATGCTATCAATATACAATGAAAGTCTAGATATATGAGATTAAAATCAATCAATATACTAGACAAAAATATAGAGCAAGGTTTTGAGATTTACATCAATCAAAACCTATATTCTCTAAATCACAAACAAATACACAAATCCTTGATTTCTTCAATCAAAGGACCAAATCAAATCTCAAAGTCATTTTAACACAAAATTAATTCAATTAAGTATCAAACAACCTAAGATGCCATTCTAATCACAATACAACTCACAAACAAATGTAAAACCTAGAATCATAAAATCTAGTCAACATAAGTCCATAAATTGAATTTCAATTGGAATGATAATCAAGCTACCTTTTCAAATAGCTTTCATAAAACAATAACAAAGATATAGAAGAAGAAACCCCAAGCATTTGGAAGGTCAAATAACAAGAAATCCCTAAGATGAGACCATTACCTCGGATTATGATGCTGGTTCGGAATTCAGTGGTCAACCACTGGAAATCACAATCAAACAGCTACCAAACCACTTGGAGATGTTAGAGGACTCAAATACGAACACTCTCCAACTTGAATCACTCAAATCTGACTCCGGATGAGGAAGATATGGTGTTTCGAAAATCTGAAATTTCAGAGGAGAGGGCTGACGGGAATTCTAATTTTTCTTCTTGGAAAATTCAAAATGAGAGAGAGAGGGAAGAAATAGGAGGAGAGAGAAGGCATTTTTCGGCCAATCATGTGGTGCCACGTCACCCCCAGGCCGTGGGGGGCACGTGGCCCACACGGGAGCAGAAGGGGCTCCAGGCCGTGGGGCCCACGGCCTCAACCACGGCCAGCCCATGTGGCCCACGGCCTGGGCTGTCCTCTCCCGCGTACTCTCTGTTCGTCGGCCCGTATCTCGAGCGTCCGAACTCTGAATTCGAATCCGTTTTTGGATTACTAACCATGACTCTCTCACGCACGAAAACGACTATACAACTTTGAAAAACGGTTGAGAAATCATCTCGGAAATCATCGATGAAGTCAACACAACGTAAGAGAACGTAAAGTGGCATAGTCAACACGTTTGGACTCGAAACCTTATGAATGAGTAACCGAAACGACCGGAACTCAATAAGGCATTGAATAAGAACATGTTCAAGTCCTAAACACAAAATACGGAAACATACAAACACAAATACACACACATATGCTAGTTTCCGGACATAGTCCTAGAAAATGCAAAACACAAAGTTTATTAACTAAATGTGAATGCATGAGCATATTTTGCCAAGTGTGTGAAAGTGAAATGTAAATGAAATAAAATCATGAAGGGACACACAAGAATGATATGTGTGAGTGTGTGCCTAGCCTTGTAAGAGATAAGAGGTCATGTATACCTTTGTAGACCGATAATGTCCGAAACTCTTAAAAGCCGGCAACTTGAACGAATAATGGTTGAGACGTCCTTCGTCTTCGAAATCCTTCATTTACTAACCACTAAACATTACAAGTAAAACACGTTTTGATATGGAATTAATGCCAACACTAATTATCAACCTAACACATCGACTTCTGGTCGTCCTCTAGGTGTCTTAAATAAGAGTCCAGCTAGTTTAGTCTCGGAGGAAAACTTGCAAAGTTTACGGGTGATTTATGGTATCCCCGATGATGTCGAGCTATGTGCGTCGGAGGCACATGAGCGGGCCGATTGGGACATACCAGGGAGGACGTGTTTTTGTGAGTTTACCCTTCGCTTAGGGTTTAGATTTCTGGTTCCCCAACTGGTTCGACGAATGTTGGTGTACTACGACATCGCTCCTGGCCAGTTGATGCAAAATACTTGGAGAATATTATTAAGTTTGGGAATTCTTTGTGAGAGACGGAATGTGCAGTTTGGATTAGGGTGTCCATAATTATTATTTGAAAGAACATGTTGGCGACCAAGGTCGCTACCTACTGGTACCTAGAGATAAAAAGAACAAACTTATTATTGACATCACGTCAAATGATCGTTATTGGAAGGATACCTTCTTTTTTGCGAGAGGTCCTCCGATCGATGGTCCTTGAGGAGAGCAACAGTACCAGTTTCATCGAATCTGGAACCGATATGGTAAGCATTGTTTGAATGCCAGTTGTCGATTGATTTTTTCATTTGTTTAAACTACTAGTATTGATGAACAACTATTTTTTATAGAAATAAAGGGGGTAGAGAGTCAACCGACGTGTGAAGTTACTCCTGCACATACTCAGGTTCTAATTGGTATTCCTACTAGTGAAAGAAGTTGTAGGGCGTTGCTGACCGAAGGTAACCTTAGGCCTAGTCGTCTGTGGAGATGGTCGACGTTAAGTAGACCGCGGGCACCGTATCCTTTCGTGAAGGATTTCTTGTCATATATATGGATTAGAATAAGTTTTGAAATTCTTCAATACGATCTGAGATTTTTTTCACCTTTAACTGATATTAAACGTCATTTCGCAGTGACGTCAATGACGAGTGCATAACTGAACGTCCCGGATAAGGCTCTGTCGATTAAGCTTTACAAGGATGATCTTGCCAAAAAACGAGCGGTAGCAGCAGCCATATCGAAGAAGAAGCAAGCTACTGGGAAGTCGAAGGAGAGAGCGATAGTAGTATTAGAAGAAATTGTCGAATCGTCGCTTGAGAGAAGCCCGCTTACAAAGAGGCAAAGAAGAGACTTTACTGTCGACCGCCAAAAGAAAGCGGTATCTGGCTCGAAAGAGAAGTCGATTGCGACAACTTTTAAGCCAGATTTGCTGATGAAACTCCTTTCATCTGGGATTTTATCGTTTAAGGAGTCGACAGAGTTTCTGGATAAGTCATACCAATTCCTTCTCCCTGTTGACGATTTATTTTTGAAAGGCAAGAAGACGGAATATGCCTTCAACACGGGTATCCTGTCATCGTTTCAGGTAAGTAGTTTATTTTTTGTTTTATATTTCAGTCGTCTCTTCTATTGACTCGTCCTCCCTTTTTGTAGTCCTTGCAAGCGCAATTGCACCTTCATGATAGATATAAGGTCGTCACCGAAAAGTGCATGAAGCTTCGAAAGGCGAACGACACCTTGTAGGCTGACAATGCAAAGCTTGGCACGACGATGAAAGAGGTGAAGCAGAAGAATCTGGCTCTAGAGGGATGTTAGGATTATGCTCAATAGCAAGAGTGTAATGTTGTAATTAACAATCTTTTTCATATTAATAAAGTGATTTCTGGTTTAAACGAATCGTATGGCATTTATAGTTTAATATTATAATTGTCAAAGTAAATAATCATAAGGTCTAAAGACTATGGGAAAAGAAGAATTGTTCGTACATCTGGATATGTATGTGGTAGACACAATTCTTTAGTTAGTCTTGAATAATGTTCACAACTTAAGTTAAAGGTTGGGCACCTTTATCTTGTTAAAGTTGTAGAATTCTTTTGCTAGCATTTGAGTGGGATCAAATGAGATATGATGAGTCTAAAATCATCGGAGTGTCTTCGAGCAAAAGGATCTAGTGCACTGGGTGCATTGAACTGGATCACAATGAAATACTTTATCTATAACCGTCAGTAGATAAAAGTCTTTTCATTATCAGGACAATCAGAGAGTCTATCTTAATCCTGAGATAAATGATGGACTTATGGTTGCAAGTGATATCATTTGAGTTATCAATGAGTACGATTATATTGCATAGTCTATCCTCGATACTTTGGTGATATTCATTTGTTAATCGATAGAGGACTTCATTTATAGATATGGACATCGTGGCTCCATTTAATTAAATGAGAGTATAATATCATCATATGGATGTTTTGAGGTAATTGGATATTAAATCTCAACGTTGAGTTTTCGATAGTATCTATTGAAAACATGGCTTCTGGACAAGTCAAAATATCCAAGTTCAAAACGTGGTCATATGAGTAAATATGGTAACTTGGAGAGTTATAGGCGGTCTATGAACTCTTGGCGATTACTGATATTAATCACGAGGATACACTATCTCCAATATAATTGTCTAGGGTATGAATGAGGATCATCTTCCTTTTCTATCTTTATTTAAGAGTTCAGTTTTAGCTCTTTAGTGGAATGAGTTAAAATTAATGGATTGAACCTAAGTGAATCATTTGTTGATTGTGATTAGGTTATGTCTATTGAAGCTTAAATTTAGATGGCCCGCCAAGATCCCCAATCCACACGGACTTGCATGGATCACTTGATATATTCTACCGGACCAATTTAAGGGTCCATCTAGAATTGCATGTAATATATTAAGAATATAATTTGCACATTATTTTAGTAATGGGCTGCTCAATTATATTAATATATTAATGAAATACATGTGGGCTTGTTTCTTTTAGTAAGAATGGGTCTGGTTCACATGTGAGCTTTTTATTTAAAGTCCAATGGATTAAATGAAATAAGAAAATAATATTTTGGCCCATTTACTCTAAGTGGGGCGGCAAGGGTTAGTTTAACCTAATATATTATTTTGTTTCATTGTTTTAATTAAAAAAGAATTAATTAATTTATTAATTAATTGTTTAATTAAAGAAACAAATCTTTTCTAATCAGGAAATATATTTCCTAAAAGTAAAAGTAAAAGACTTGTTTGATAAGGAAATAAATAATTAGTTTTATTTATTTAATCAAATAAGAAGTCTTTTTATTTAGTCAAAATAAAAGAATAAAAGATCTATGAGTTGGATTAGGGTTTGATGTCTTAAAAACTAGATGGAAATTAGGGTGCAACATAAGCCTATGGTGGGCATGTGATTTCGGCAACCCTAGTTATTTCTAGGTTAGGATTTCGGCAACCCTAATAATAAAAGAAAAGAAGAAGCAAACTTAGGCCACCTATATATTGACAAGTATAGAATTCGGCCACCACATTTGTTCATGATACAAATTTCTTCTTCTTCTCAATTCATAGAAAGCTTTTTATTCTACTAAAACAAAAAGGAGTGTTAGATTATTCTTTGATAGTATACTATTTGCTTATTCATCAATAAGCTTGTGTATACGATATCGATCTAGGTTCACGCGAGTTTCGATCATTAGATTGAGAACTCAAAAGTGACTGGAATAATCTTAGTCATTCTTTTGATTGTTTTTGTGACTAACAAAGAAAAGAAAAGTTTGTTTTGTCCATTCACAGGTTTGCAATTCAAAGAAAAGGGAGACCACGCTCCTAGGTGATCCACGTTCGTGCTAGGATTGAAGATCTTGCGGATTACCATCGACGTAAGTCAATCGGATCACGCGACAAAAGGTATTCTACTTTTTGTTATTGTATACGTATGTTTAATTAATTAAAGGGTTTAAGGTTCATAAAGGAAAAATTTTTAAAGTTACTAAATCTTTTTTTAGTCTTGCTTCCGCTGCGTGCACTTCTTTGGTATTTTTCCCTACAAGGGAGAGTTGAAGAGTATGACTGATCGACATCAGGTTGAGATGAAGAGAGTCCAAGAATGACATGAAAAGACTGTCGAAAGCTTGAAGCGCAGACTGATGTCGATAGCAGAAGATGCAGTGTGCAAGACTAGGGCGGAGCTTTTTAAGGAATATATGTCTGGTGCACATGCAAGTTGGGATTCTAAAGAGATGAAAGAGGAGGTAGACGATTATGAGGAGATGGAGCATCTGAAACTTCAAGAATCTCTTGCTGAACAAGGGGCGGATGACGAAGTGGATGCCGGAGGTGTCGACAAAAGCCTTGGAAATGATGAGAATCTCGACGCTACTGAAGGTCAGAGTGCTGCTGCTGCTGGTGTTGAGTCTACTCAAAAAGATGTTCAAAAAGAAGCTTCTGTTTAAATCTCCCATCGTTTATTAAATTAAAGTTTTTGTAACTGTGGATGATTTGGTCGATGCGACCTTTACTATTCTAAATATTTGCCTTTATTTTGAGATGATTTCATTTTTGTTATACTTATTTGATATTGTGAAAACAATACGACCATCACGTAATGGGGTTTTACACAATGATAGCTTCTAATTGAATGAGATAAGCCTGTAAACTCATGCTCATACGTAAGTCGGTCGACATGATATATTTGATATGATTTTATCAAAAAGTGGGAATCGCATACATGCGTTAATAGGTCGACAGGAATTGTTACATAGATATGTCACATACATGCGTTAATTGGTCGACAGGACTTTATATAGATTCAAAAAGTCATCGTGTCCATGCGTCGTTTGGTCGACAAGACCTTTGATATAAATATTTCACGACATGCGTTATGTGGTCGACAAGGCCTTTTACATAGAAATTTCACGTACATGCGTTATGTGGTCGACAAGAATTTATATAGATTCAAAAAATCATTGAGTACATGTGTCATTTGGTCGACAAGACCTTTTACATAGATATCTCACGTACATGCGTTATGTGGTCGACAAGACCTTTTACATAGAAATTTCACGTACATGTGTTATGTGGTCGACAAGAATTTATGTAGATTCAAAAAATCATCGAGTACATGCGTCGTTTGGTCGACAAGACCTTTTACATAGATATTTCACGTACATGCATTATGTTATCGACAAGACCTTTTACATAGAAATTTCACGTACATGCGTTATGTGGTCGACAAAACCTTTTACATAAAAATTTCGCGTACATGCGTTATGTGGTCGACAAGACCTTTTACATAGAAATTTCGTGTACATGTGTTAGGTGGTCGACAAAACCTTTTACATAGAAATTTTGTGTACATGTGTTATGTGGTCGACAAGACCTTTTACATAGAAATTTTGCGTACATGCGTTAGGTGGTCGACCTTTGTCGTCTGAGTCGACGTCTGTCCCTATTGCTATTCCCCCACTCTTAATATGCATTTATCGAATGATGGTATTGAGAGTTGAGCGTAGACGCTTACAAGTGGCAGAAGTCGAGCCTTGATATATGAAATAGAGATTGCTTGTCGAAGTCGACAGCTTGTATGTGACGATATGTGAAAAAATATATATATATATATATATTTTTTGTGAGCTCAGTTTTGCAATTAGTTGCACTAAGTTTTCATCATTTCTCCTTGTGGGTCGATTTGTTAGTAATGAAATGATGATAAAACATAATAAAGAATTTAAACATAGTAAGTTCAGAAATGGTATTGTTTTAGATGTAGAGCGTTCCTACTGTTGTGTAGTTTCCGACCATCGAGTCCTCGTAGTTTGTATGCTCCTCGTCCGACTACATCTGTTATTTGATATGGACCTTCCCATGTCGGCCCCAATTTTCTAACGCCTTCCTCTCTTGTGTTTTGGAAGACTCGTCGTAGTACCCAGTCGTTAATTTTGAAAATTCTAGCACGTACTTTTTTGTTGTAATGTCGTGCGACTTGTTGTTGATATGACTGGATTCTTATAGCAACCTGGTCTCGACGTTTGTTTAGGTGATCAAGTTTGAAACTGAGTTCCAGACTGTTCTGTTCTTTATTTGGGTTTTCACTTCGAGCGGTCGCTAGCCGTGTCTCTATCGGGATCACTGCTTCTGAACCGTAGACAAGCGAGAAGGGAGTTTCCCCAGTCGACCGTTGTGGAGTAGTCCGGTATAACCACAGTATTTCTGGTAATTTTTTTGCCCACTCGCCTTTCTTTACCTCCATTCGTTTCTTTAGTGTGTTGACAATTGTTTTGTTAGTCGACTCTGCTTGTCCATTGGCTTAAGGATAGCGTGGAGTTGAGAAGCTTAGCTTTATACCTTATTTGTCGCAGAAATTCTTGAAGTCGTACGAAATGGATTGGGACCCATTGTTGGTCACTATCTCCCATGGTACTCAAAACCTGTAAATTATATTCTTCCATATGAAGTTGCGTACCTCTATGTCACGCACTTGTTGATATGCTCCGACCTCGACCCATTTGGTAAAGTAATCTGTTAAGACTAGCATGTAAACGACACCTCTGGGTGCTGCAGGGAGTTTACCTACAATATCCATTCCTCATTTCATAAAAGGCCAAGGGGCCGAAATTGAATTCAACATACCTAGAGGGAGATGCGATACGGGTGCGAACTGTTGACACTTGTCGCATGACTTCACATGATTTTGAGAATCTATCCGTATTATCGGCCAGTAATATCCGGCAGTAATGGCTCTGTTCGATAGACTACGGGTATCGGAATGGTTTTCACATTCCTCGTAATGAAGGCTTTTCATGACGTTGTATGTCTCTCGAGGGGTGACGCATCGTAAGTAAGGTCCCGTAAATGACTTTTTATAAAGTTTACCGTATATGATGCAGAATTTTACCGTTTTTGCTTTGATCTTCCTTGCTTCTGATCTGTCTTATGGTAGAATGTCGGCCTGAAGGTAATTAAATATAGGCTTCATCCAGTTTCTCCCATGGTCGACTGGTGCAAGTACTTCTGTTTCTTGAATTGTTGAAGCCGTAAGATGCATAATTGGTATCGACTTCGAACCAGTTGTAGTCGTCGAACCGAGACTCGCTAATGCGTCCGCTCGAGCATTCTCTGATCTGGGTATTTGTTCGATCTTAAATTCGTCAAAGGTCGACTGAAGTTGCTTGGCTTTAACTAGATAAGCCGACATACTTTGGTCTCTCGCTTCATAAGTGCCATTCATCTGTCGAACGACTAGTTGGGAATCGCTGAATACTTGAATCTTCTTAATGTTTAGGCTGTTGGCGAGGTCTAGCCTAGCAATCAAGGCTTCGTATTTGGCTTCATTGTTTGTTGTGCGGAACTCGCAGTGGATCGACTGTTCCAATATGTCCACCGTGGGGATTTGAGCAGCAGTCCTAGTCCACTGCCTTTGATATTGCTAGAACCGTCGACCGACAAGGTCCATTTTCTAGTGCCAGTAGTCTCCGTAAGGGTTACTAATTCTTTTTCAGCCTTCACATTTTCAAAAGGGGTAAAGTCTGCAATGAAGTCAGCTAATACCTGTGATTTCATTACCGATCTTGGATGGAAGTTGATGTCGTATTCGCTAAGTTCCATGGCCCATTTCGTCAATTAACCTGAAAGTTCTGGTTTATGAAGTATATTTTTAAAGGGTAAGTAGTCAGTACCTTAATCGAGTGGCATTGGAAATATGGTATGAGTTTGCATGCTGTTACGACAAGAGCTAGCGCAAGTTTCTCCAGTCGACTATACCTAGTCTCGGCATCGAGTAAAGTTTTGCTTACGTAGTAGACTGGGTGTTGACTATTATCTTCCTCTCGAACTAGCACGGCACTTACGGCTGTGTCGGACACTGCCAGATATATGAGTAGTATTTCATTGTCCTTAGGTTTTGACAGTAGTGGAGGTGA
Organism: Acer saccharum; assembly: GCA_030490815.1. Classification (NCBI taxonomy): domain Eukaryota; kingdom Viridiplantae; phylum Streptophyta; class Magnoliopsida; order Sapindales; family Sapindaceae; genus Acer; species Acer saccharum. Next base: position 7,349,864 of record CM059868.1, read on the forward strand.
CTTCAAGTAGGCTTTCAAGTCCTGTAATGCTCTTTCGCATTCGTCGTTCTGTAAGGATTCCCGTTGTTTTTAATTGGCTTATTTCGTGATCAAACCATATATGGGGATTCTTTGTAAGGGTAGTTTAGATGTTGTTATTAGTGCATTAGGCCCTTTGAAGACCTCATTATTGACAAGCACCAAAGGTAATATTCTAAGTGCTTTCTTGTCTTGAAGAGATAGTTGCACACACTCACAACTCATGCATATGTTTAATCTTTGTATGTTGTGTTTCTTTTTGTTGTGCATAAATGATTATTTACATCTCTTCTTGCTTATTTTTATGATTGCATCTTGTGTTGAAAACATCATAGCATTTAGGCTTTTAGGATGCATCTTGTTTGACTTTGTACCCCTTGCATGATTGCATGTGGGATGCAATTTTTGGGGCTGTGCGCTGGTCCACCAGCGCCGGTCGACCAGCGCCGCTCACCGGCGTAAATCGCCCAATGGCGCGTCGCTGGTCGTGCGCTGGTGTGGACCAGCGCTGGCCACCAGCGTCGATCGCCCAGTATGGCGCCGCTGGACTGGCGCTGGTGGCAGCGCCTGACGTCCAGCGCTCAAGCCAAAATTGGCTTGTGCGCTGGTCCTGTGCTGGTCCACCAGCGCAGGTCCACCAGCGCACAGAGTAGTTTTCTGGCGAGTTTTCAAAATGACCTCACTTCACTTATGGCCTCTATACATATGCCAACTTGATTTTAGGTCACTTACAAGAGTTCTTATTCATGCTTCATACTTAGGATATTTTTCAAGAGAAGAAAAATACACAAAGAACTCATTTTTAATTACTCAGACACAATTTCATGATCATCAATCATCATCTAGCATCATCTTAGATCATCTAGATGTCATCTAGCATGGAATCTTCATCATACTTTGCTTGGTAAGCTTTTCACTAATATCTTACATATTTTGTGTTTATTTTATTTAGCAATCTCAATTAATTACTTGTTTGTTATTTTGTATGCTTTAGATACAAAATTGAGATTAGTATGATGTATGTTTGAGAAGTTGTATTGTGCTAGCATATTAGGTTTTGTACTTGATATTGATTAGCTTAACTATTTGACATGTCATTTAGTTTTGATACCTAGGATTGTTCTTAATTGCATATTAATCATCTTAGATAAGCATATAGGGTTTCCCTTGCTCTATGTTGCATTTCGGATATTTTCATATATTCACTTAGGGTTGTATTCTCTTCAAGAGAAGCTAAGTCTTGTGTGTAGCAATCGGGATTAGGTTGCTTAGATCGCAAGCAAAATCGGACTAGGTTCACTCATACCGGGATTAGGTAGGTGTGTGATTACTTCCGGGATTAGGTTGTAATCGTTTGCACATTTAGTGGATTCGAGGTTCGAGTGTGGCTTACTTACATAGCCCGTGGTTTTTCCCGTGAGGGTTTCCACGTAAAAAATCAAGTGTCAATTTAATTTCCGCACCATATTACACTTGCTTGTTTATTTTATCTTGAGGGTAATTTCGTAATTTTGACTAACACGAAAAATTGGGTAAAAAGCGTAAAATCTATTCACACCCCCTCTAGATAGTTTTATACACACCGTGCTATAATTAGTTTCAATTGGTATCAGAGCGGGTTCCTAGACATACATAGGTGATCCTTGCTTATTTTGGTGTGTTTTGCATTTTGTGTGATTTTTGATTATTCATACATTTGCATTCATTTCATTCATTCATAAACACTATGAGTGGAAACGGTGGAAATGGTGGTGGCCACGAAGGAGCTTCTAGCACAAGGCCTTCACTTCTTACCGGTTTGAACTATTCCCAATGGAAAGGGAAGATGGAATCCTACATATGCCAAATTCATGACCGTGCATGGATGGCGGTGGAAGACGGATATGATCTCCCTATGATGACTCCCGCGGGTGGAGGACAAGATGTTTTGAAGCCTAAGGCGCAATGGAACGCGCAAGAGTTTGAGGCTTCAAAGTGGAATAGGAAGGCGATGCATACCATTATGTGTGCCATGGATGAGAATCAGTACAAGCTTATTCAGAATACTCAAATTGCCAAAGTGGCATGGGACATCCTTCAAGTTGCACATGAGGGAACCGAGGCGGTGAAGGAGTCTAAGCTTCAAGTCCTCCAAACTCAATTTGAGTTACTTAGGATGGGAGAGGATGAATGCTTCAACGACTTCGAAATCAAATTGATGGACATAGTAAATCAAAGCCATCAACTCGGAGACCCGTATTCGGATAGGAGAGTCAAGCAAAAAATTATGAGATCTCTCCCCGATAGGTTTGAATCAACGGTGACGGCCATAGAAGAAAATAGTGGCTACATGGATATGAAGCCAAGTGAAGTAATTGGGCGTCTCCTTGCATATGAGTCTAGGAAAGTTCCTAGCACCACTCCTCCTCCTAAGAAGTCTAAAGGAATAGCTTTGAAAGCATCTAAGGATGCAAAGGAGGCAAAGCATGAATCGGATGAAGACCTTGCCTTATTTGTGAAACGGTTCAACAAGGTTATGGGGTTCAAGAAGAAGAAGGGATTTGGGTCAAGAGGACAAGATTTGAAGAAAAAGAGTTCCTTCAAGAAGTTTGAGCCTAGACAAGAGAGGACCGAAAGGAAAGGGGTCCGATGCTTTGAGTGTGGTGGGATTGGTCACTTTGCCCCCGAATGTGCGAATCACAATGAGAGGAAGAAGGGTAAAGTGATGGCCGCCACATGGAGTGGGAGTAGTGATGACTCCAATGAGGAGGATGAGTCTTCAAGTGAGGAAGAGCTCATGGCTAACTTCCTAGCTTTTGCATCTTCTCACAGGAGCAAAAGTGCTAGTGAAAAGGAAGATTTGAGTCAAGAGGAAATTGACTCTAGTGAAGAAGAAAGTGACTCCTCTTCTAGTTCCAAGAAGAAGTTTGTGGAGCAAAAGGTGCTTGCTAAATACCATGCCGAGTTCAATGATTTAGCGCTTAAAAGCACAAGAAAGATTGAGAGGTTGAGAGAAGAAAACCTTGAACTTTCGGCTCACAATGACCACTTAAGTGAACAAGTGGAAAGATTGAAGAGGAGAGAGGATAAGTTAATTGAGGAGTTAGACTTGTCCAAGAGAAGTGAAGAAGGCTTGAAGAGGGAACTTGTAGAAGCTAAAGGGTCCTTGGCTAGGATAGATTCTAGCACCAAGAAGCTTGATCATTTACTTGGTGTTGGAAAGAGTCCAAGTGACAAGAGAGGTCTTGGGTATGAAGATGGCAAGAAAATCTCAATCTCTAACAAGACCGTGTTTGTCAAGAGCTTGAAGAATGAAGAAACTTCATTTGCGCAACCTCCTAGGAAGAAGTTAGAAATAGGACAAAGTTCTAATGCACAAGTGAAAATGGGGCCAAGAAGGAAATCTCAAGCTCAACCTCCTAAGGTTCCTCAAGCCAACACTCCTCCCAAATTGGCTCACAAAGGAAAGAGACCAATCATGCAACCTCAAGCTTGGAAGCAACCAAGACCGGTTCAACAACGAAGATGGATTGAACCCACATATCCACAAAGACATGGACGTACTCAAAGGCGAGGTATGATTCCTTTTTTCATTCCTATTTGTCACTTTTGTGGTTGTGATGGTCATATTAGACCAAATTGCTTTCAATATATTAAAATGTGTAGAAAACAAAGCATGATTGAAAAGAGAAAGAATAGAGCCAAGATGCATGTTTCTAGGAATGAAAATATTGATTTGCATGATCCTAGAAATAGTAGAGCACATGTACCAAAGGCCACTAAGAAAGCTAAAATTGTTGCTAAGTGGATTAGAAAGAATGAAAATGTTTGCCATGTTGCACAAATAGCCTTGAAGGCAAATTCTTCTAATTTTTGGTACTTGGATAGTGGGTGCTCTAGGCACATGACGGGAAACAAGAGTTTCTTCGAGACTCTTGTTATGGAGGAAGGTGGAAATGTCACTTTTGGTGATGGATCCAAAAGAAATGTTGTAGGGAAAGGAACCATTTCCGTTCCCGGATTACCCTCCTTATCCAATGCTTTATTTGTTGATGGCTTGAAAGCCAATTTAATTAGCATTTCACATCTTAGTGATGAAGGATATTCCGTCTTGTTCTCTACAGATTATTGCTCTATCCTTAAACCCGATGGATAAACCTTGTTGAAGGGCATGAGATCTAGCGACAATTGTTATTGTCTTGAAGCTAGAATTGTATCTAATCATGTGTCCATGGATGAGCAAATTGAGTTGTGGCATGAAAGACTTGGCCACATGAACTTTAGGGATCTACGGACCCTTGGAAAGTTCAATTGTGTGCGTGGCCTCCCTAAGTTTGGGAAGAAAGCCAATGGTATTTGTGGACCATGCCAACAAGGAAAGCAAACTAAAAGCATGCACAAAAAGGGTAAGTATCTCACCACCAAGGAGCCACTTGAGCTTCTCCACATGGACCTCATGGGTCCCATGCAAACCGAAAGTTTGGGTGGAAAGAGATACATTTTTGTTTGTGTTGATGATTTCTCTAGGTTCACATGGACATATTTTCTTAGAGAAAAATCCGAAACTTTTGATAAGTTTAAAATGCTTTGTAATAAAATTCAAAATGAAATTAACTCTAATATTAAAAGCATTAAGCGGATTAGAAGTGACCATGGGAGAGAATTTGAGAATGCCACCTTTGAAACCTTTTGTAATGGTTTAGGCATTTCCCATGAATTTTCTGCTCCTAGGACACCTCAACAAAATGGAGTTGTTGAGAGGAAGAATAGAGTCCTCCAAGAGATGGCCCGTGTGATGTTGCTTAGCAACAATGTCCCTAGGAACCTATGGGCCGAAGCCATCAACACGGCTTGCTATATAGGAAATAGAGTGTTCCTAAGGCCCGGTACTAGAAACACCTCCTATGAGTTATGGGAAGACAAGAGGCCAAATGTTAGCTACTTCCACACTTTTGAAAGCAAATGCTACGTTTTGAATGACCGTGATCAACTTGGCAAGTTTGATGCTAAGAGTGATGAGGGTATTTTTATTGGCTATGCTTTAAATAGTAGAGCCTATAGAGTTTTCAATTTAAAGACTCTAAGTGTTATGGAATCATCCAATGTCGTATTTGATGATACTAGGCTCAAGTCTAATGATCATGAGGAGGAGGTTATTTTTAGTGATGATTCTCCTTTGGAGGAGGTTGTGGTGTCGCCTAATGTTGGGACATCTAATGTCAACAATGATGGCACACAACCTATTGATAGAGTTCCTCTCTTGGACTCTAAAGAACCCGCTCCATGGGTTAGGAAACTCCATGATAAAGAAGATATCATTGGAGAGGTAAATGAGGGTGTTAGGACTAGACGCCAACTTGCTAATCTTATTAGCTATACATGTTACACCTCTCAAATTGAACCCAAAAAGGTTGAAGAAGCCTTAAATGATGAATTTTGGGTTCTTGCCATGCAAGAAGAGCTAAGCCAATTCGAAAGGAATGAGGTTTGGACTCTAGTTCCTAGGCCTAAGACCACTAATGTCATAGGCACCAAATGGATATTTAGGAACAAATCCGATGAGGATGGCAACATAGTGCGGAACAAGGCTAGACTTGTAGCACAAGGGTACTCTCAAATTGAGGGTATCGACTTTGAGGAGACTTTTGCTCCCGTTGCCCGCTTAGAGTCCATTAGGCTTCTCTTGTCCATCTCTTGTGTGCACAAGTTCAAATTGCACCAAATGGACGTCAAGAGTGCCTTCCTCAATGGCTTCTTGCAAGAGGAAGTGTTTGTTGAACAACCTAAGGGGTTTGTGGATGCACACCACCCCAATCATGTCTATCGCCTCAAGAAGGCACTTTATGGGTTGAAACAAGCACCGAGGGCTTGGTATGAGCGCCTCACTCAATTTCTTGTTGACAACAACTACACAAGAGGTAGTGTTGACAAGACACTATTCATCAAGAGAGACAATGATGAGCTTTTCATAGCTCAAATATATGTTGATGATATAGTTTTTGGCTCCACCAACAACACCAAAGTCCAACAATTTGTTGAAGTCATGTCTCTTGAATTTGAGATGAGTCTTGTTGGTGAGCTTAGTTACTTCCTAGGTTTGCAAATTAGGCAAATGCATGATGGGATTTTCATAACCCAAGCCAAATATGCTAAGAACCTAGTGAAGAAGTTTGGTTTAGAGAAAGCCAAACATTGTGATACACCCATGAGTACCACTTTGAAGCTAAGCAAGGATGCTAGTGGTAAAAGTGTGGAACAAACTCTACATCGTGGCATGATAGGTAGCTTGCTTTATTTGACCGCAAGTAGGCCCGATATATCTTTTAGTGTGGGTGTGTGTGCTAGGTACCAAGCGGATCCTAAGGAGTCCCACCTCTCTTCCGTGAAGAGGATCATTCGCTATGTGAATGGGACATCCAACTATGGGATTTGGTACTCTTTTGACACTAATGCTAGTCTTGTAGGCTTTAGTGATGCGGATTGGGCAGGAAATTGTGATGATAGGAAGAGCACATCGGGCGGTTGCTTCTTTCTAGGCAACAACTTGGTGTCTTGGTTTTGCAAGAAGCAAAACTCGATTTCCTTGTCCACGGCCGAGGCCGAGTACATAGCCGCAGGGAGTGGATGCACACAACTCCTATGGATGAAGCAAATGCTAGTAGACTACGGATTCAACCAAGGTACTCTCACTCTCTTTTGTGATAACATGAGTGCTATTAATATTTCCAAGAATCCGGTTCAACATTCTAGAACTAAGCATATTGACATCCGCCATCATTTCATTAGAGAGCTTGTTGAAAATAAATGCATAGTACTTGAACATGTAGGTACTAATGATCAACTTGCGGACTTATTTACTAAACCCTTAGATGCTACTCGATTTAAAACTCTTAGTAGATCTATTGGGATATGTCTTGTGGAGTGATGTTCTATGATTGACCCCATATGGGGAACTCAAGCAAAGAGAGCTATTTTGCATCCTTGTATCTTGCAAAAAATTTGAAATAACTTATGCCTCTTCTTTTAATTGCTTGAGTAAGCTTGGTTGTACATATGTATATATGTTTTCAATTCTACAAGTGTGAACCTTGCTTGTTTACAATCCATGTCATATTTATGTTCAAACATGCATTTTGGACTAGGAAATTTACATAGGAAGTATGATGTGAATGACCTATAGTTATCTCCATGACATGATGTTTCTTAATAACATGCTAATGCAAAATGAAAAAGCATGAAATTCATACAACATGCTCACATGAAAAGCATGAATTGATGATTGCATATTCTTAAAAATGCAAAACTTGTGTGAAAGCTTATGAGACTCAAAATGAATAAAGGATCTTGTATCCGTTCAAAGGAATTTACATTCCAAATGTCTCTCTTTCTTTATTAGTTGAACATGGTTACTATCATACGGATATCTTATCCGGAAAAATCTAATAGGGTGCAAAGTCGCTCATGCCATGTTTCGCTTATAAAGTTGGATATAGTTACTCTTAAATTAAAATCAATAATCTCTATATCCCTGCTTTTCCCATGACATTGGTGAAATTGGTTTGAATTCGAATTAGAAACCTTTGTCATTTGCTTTGCCAAATACCATTGTACTTTGGACTTGAATGCTATATGTCTTGTATGCAAAGCATGTTGGATTCACACATTTTCTCAAATAAATCTCCTTGTTTCTCTCAAATTAATTGAAGTGCATAAAGTGACTTATATGTATATGCATATCTTGCATGCTTCTATCTCTCGTTGCTTTGAGTGACCCCGGTTGGGGACTACTTCTTTGCCTATATCATGACAAAAAGGGGGAGTAGGATATTGTAAGGGGAGTTGCAAAATAGAGAAGCTATTGTGCACTTTGGGGAGATAAAACATTGAGGGGGAGTAACCCTTTGAGGGGGAGCATTGCATTTATCATACATTGCATACATTTGCTAATGTTGTTCCTAAATTCTAAAAATGCAAATGCTTGGTATTATTCTCACATGATTAATCTCACACTTTACTTGAATTGGATTGTTAGAAACTCTTTTCAGGGATTGATTATTCTACAAGAGGATTGAAGACTTCAAGTTGCATTCTCTTATCTCTTTGTAATGTAGAATATCATTGTAATCCCGTAGTTTCTATTTCTTTTGTGAGGATTTAATGTGAGTGATGGTTTTGTCACGAAATAGCCAAAGGGGGAGATTGTAAGGATTCCCGTTGTTTTTAATTGGCTTATTTCGTGATCAAACCATATATGGGGATTCTTTATAAGGGTAGTTTAGATGTTGTTATTAGTGCATTAGGCCCTTTGAAGACCTCATTATTGACAAGCACCAAAGGTAATATTCTAAGTGCTTTCTTGTCTTGAAGAGATAGTTGCACACACTCACAACTCATGCATATGTTTAATCTTTGTATGTTGTGTTTCTTTTTTTTGTGCATAAATGATTATTTACATCTCTTCTTGCTTATTTTTATGATTGCATCTTGTGTTGAAAACATCATAGCATTTAGGCTTTTAGGATGCATCTTGTTTGACTTTGTACCCCTTGCATGATTGCATGTAGGATGCAATTTTTGGGGCTGTGCGCTGGTCCACCAGCGCCGGTCGACCAGCGCCGCTCACCGGCGTAAATCGCCCAGTGGCGCGCCACTGGTCATGCGCTGGTGTGGACCAGCGCCGGCCACCAGCGTCGATCGCCCAGTATAGCGCCGCTGGACTGGCGCTGGTGGCAGCGCCTGACGTCCAGCACTCAAGCCAAAATTGGCTTGTGCGCTGGTCCTACGCTGGTCCACCAGCGCAGGCCCACCAGCGCACAGAGTAGTTTTCTGGTGAGTTTTTAAAACGACCTCACTTCACTTATGGCCTCTATATATATGCCAACTTGATTTTAGGTCACTTACAAGAGTTCTTATTCATGTTTCATACTTAGGATATTTTTCAAGAGAAGAAAAATACACAAAGAACTCATTTTTAATTACTCAAACACAATTTCATGATCATCAATCATCATCTAGCATCATCTTAGATCATCTAGATGTCATCTAGCATGGAATCTTCATCATACTTTGCTTGGTAAGCTTTTCACTAATATCTTACATATTTTGTGTTTATTTTATTTAGCAATCTCAATTAATTACTTGTTTGTTATTTTGTATGCTTTAGATGCAAAATTGAGATTAGTATGATGTATGTTTGAGAAGTTGTATTGTGCTAGCATATTAGGTTTTGTACTTGATATTGATTAGCTTAACTATTTGACATGTCATTTAGTTTTGATACCTAGGATTGTTCTTAATTGCATATTAATCATCTTAGATAAGCATATAGGGTTTCCCTTGCTCTATGTTGCATTTCGGATATTTTCATATATTCACTTAGGGTTGTATTCTCTTCAAGAGAAGCTAAGTCTTGTGTGTAGCAATCGGGATTAGGTTGCTTAGATTGCAAGCAAAATCGGACTAGGTTCACTCATACCGGGATTAGGTAGGTGTGTGATTACTTCCGGGATTAGGTTGTAATCGTTTGCACATTTAGTGGATTCGAGGTTCGAGTGTGGCTTACTTACATAGCCCGTGGTTTTTCCCGTGAGGGTTTCCACGTAAAAAATCAAGTGTCAATTTAATTTCCGCACCATATTACACTTGCTTGTTTATTTTATCTTGAGGGTAATTTCGTAATTTTGACTAACACGAAAAATTGGGTAAAAAGCGTAAAATCTATTCACCCCCCCTCTAGATAGTTTTATACACACCGTGCTATAATTAGTTTCACGTTCCACTCGAACGTCTTGTTTTTCTGAGGGTGTTAAAAAATGGAAAGCACCTTTCAGACGACTTTAAGATAAACATGTTCAATGCTGCTACACGACCTGTGAGTTTCTATACGTCCTTGATAAATCTAGGCAATTCGATACCTTCGATCGACAGTATTTGATCTGGGTTGGCTTCGACACCTCTTTGGGTGACTAGATAACCTAGAAACTTCCCTGAAGATACACCAAAAGAACATTTAGTGGGGTTAAGTTTCATACCGTATTGGTCGAGGACGTCAAACGACTGTCTTAGATGGTCAATGTGTTGTTGAGCGACCAAGGATTTGACCAGCATGTCATCGATGTAGACCTCCATTGTCGATCCAAGCATCTTGGCAAACATCTTGTTGACTAGCCTCTGATAGGTTGCACCTGTATTTTTTAAACCAAATGGCATTACTTTATAACAAAAAATACCTCTCTCGGTGACGGAGGCTGTTTTCTCTTGGTCGTCAAGATGCATCAAGATTTGGTTGTAGCCTGAATAAGCGTCCATGAAGCTCAGCAATTCGTGTCCTGCAGTTGCGTCAACCAGCATGTCGATGTGCGGGAGTGGGAACCAGTCCTTGGGACATGCTTTGTTGAAATCGGTAAAGTCAATGCAGACTCGTCATTTCCCATTTTTCTTCTTTACTACCACGACGTTTGCCAACCAGTCGGGATATTTCACTTCCCTCACAGAGCCAATGTCGAACAGTTTTTGGATTTCGTCGTTGATCACTTTATTCCTCTTTGGAGCGAATTTTCTTCGTTTTTGTTTTACTGGTTGGTGATCGGGGTTGACTTGAAGTCGATGGCCTATTACTTCTGGGTCGATGCCGACCATGTCTGAGTGTGACCAAGCAAAGCTGCTGCGTCGTTCCTTCAAGAAATCGATCAATTGTTTACGAATGTCGTCTGGCAACCTGGATCTGATGAAGACTTTGTGGTTTGGCTGATCAGGGTCGATAGACACCTCGTCGAGTTCTTCCATGTTCAGCTTGTTTGGGGTCGACTCGACCTTGGCGTCCTGTAATTGCTATAACTCTTGTTTCTTCTTTTTTATGGCGTTCTGATAACATTCTCTGGCTGCTCTTTGTTCCCCTTTGATTTCTTTTACCCCCTACTTAGTAGGAAACTTGATCATCTGATGATACGTTGACGGGATCGCCTTAAGTTCGTGTATCCATGGCCTGCCAATGATGGCGTTGTACATGGATTGACATTCGAGCACCAGGAAGTTGATGTATAAGTTGACTCCTTCAGCATATACGGGTAGCATGATTTCATCAAGTGTGCTTTTTTGTTCTCCACTGAACCTATCAACATAGTCGTTCAACGACTAAGTTTTGATTCATCGACCTGCATTTCTCTCAGAGCACTGTTAAATAAAATATTGCAAGAATTGCCATTGTCGATTAAAATGCGTTTAGTTAAACAATTAGCAATATGTAAAGATATAACTAAAGCATCATGATGAGGGGAAAACAAATCTGATTTGTTTGTCGACTTGAAGGTGACAGTCTCGTCAACTTTTGATAGGTGCTCCCGGTTTGGTTGAATTTTTGCGTTTGACACTTGTCGTGTGTGTCTTTTAGCTCTAAGTAACTTACGCCATTGACTTCAGATCCCCCTGAGATGCAGTTGATCACTATGTCTTGCCTGGGTGGTTCTGGAGGATTGTCGACAGTGTCGGTATGCCTCTGGTCGTCGCGCCTTGCATAAGTTTGTTTTCCCTTATCTATTAAGAATTCCCAAAGGTGTCCATGTTTTAAGAGTTCTTTAACTTCGTATTTGAGGGCGATGCAATCTTCCGTATAATGGCCATAATCTCCATGAAACTCACATCGAAGCCTTGGGTCTCGATGTTCAGGGAGGGCATTCATCTTTCGTGGCCACTTCACTGTTTTTCTCACTGGAACTCTCGTGTCGAGACTGAGTATTCCTTCTTTCGTTTGTTGGGTAAGGTTCCAACCTTCTGTCGTTAGACCTCCTGTCTACTCGATCATTTCGTCGACCTCCATAATAGCTGCTGTTGGCTTTTCCAATGAAGTTTGCCTCATCTTCTTCCCATTTGATTTGGGCCCAGGCTTTTGCCAGTACTTCTTCCATTGTCCTGCACAGATATTTAGTGAGTTCTTTATATAAGTCGGAATCAAACCTGAGGCCTTTCTTGAAGGCGTAGATGGTGGTCGTTTGATTGCAATGTGGGATCTGCACTTTTTCCCTGTTGAAGCGTTCGACATAAGTCCTCAAATTTTCATCAGGTCGTTACGTTATCGTATAGAGATCGTCCGACTGTTTTTCTAGCTTGCGGCTGCTTGCAAATTGCTCCATGAATGTGTCCGTCAGCTGCGCAAAAGAATCAATTTAATTGTTAGGCAAATTAGTATACCATTGTAAAGCGGGGCCATTAAGGCTAGACCCGAAGGCTTTGCACATGCATGATTCTTTTAAGTCGCGCGGAATTGCAGCAGTGAACATTCTCTGCTTGTACTGTTCTATATGGTCGTCTGGATCTATAATCCCTTCGTATTGCTTCATGTTCGTGAAGCCAAACTTCTTGGGCATTTCGGTGAGAGCAATCGCGTCGACGAATGGTGAGTCGGTAAAGCTGTTGGCTGTGCTTTTCTTTATGGGGGCTGGGACTCCTGGAATTCTTTGGATGAGAGCCTCCATTTTTACAAACCTGTGAGAGAATTCCAAATTAGCAGATAAATGTAAGTCGGGCCCGGGTTTTACCAATCCGGGTGTTGACTAGAGTGACGCAGTCGACCTGTGGACGTTGTCTGGCTGTTGATCCATTGCTGGATCTTGTTCGTTCATCGTTTCTTTTCGAGCCAGCATATTGTTGAGGTCGATTTCGACTCGATTTGTCTGAGGCGTCGGCTGATTCTGCTAGTCGCCTGGATTCATGTTTGGTAGGATGGGATTGCCTGGTGCTCTTGGAGCTGTTCGATCAACAACCTGTTCGCCATTTGGAGCTAAGACTGGACGCTCTAACGTCACTGAGTCAGGTGCTACTTCCGTCGACCAGGGCTCTCAGTTCTTCATTTATCGCTCGGATCGTTGTATTCTCTGCTTCGAGCGGTTGGGATAGATCCACTTCCAAACATATTGATTGGTGACGACACGTCGTTGCGATGTCGGTCAAAAGATGAACATTTAAGTTCGACCTCGCTAGCGCGCGAGTCACAGGGACTAGCACAGCGGCAAGTGAGGGTATCGTTCCGCAGGGAGGTGGGATTCGCCAACCGTCACCGGTTCTAGCTATTATTACAACACTCCGAGAGAACTCGTGTGTTGCGGTTGCGGAAAAGTGTAAATAATACTATAAATAAATAAATCACATAACATAATATTTACAAGGATAAGATGGAATGGAGAGATGCATGAAATGTGGTGTACACTAGGGCAATGACTCAACCGTAACAATCCTCCTAATTAAGTGCTAGACTCACTTAGTCCCTCAATGTGCAAGTATATCATAGGCTCGTGTCCCCTTAATTGATCTCTAATCTCTCTCGAGTCTTAGAAATCACATCCACACATACAAAGTACACATGAATTCATTAAGTGCCGTGGCACACACACAAGAGCCCTGTATGCCAGCCTAGTGTATCTCTCACTGTCTGGTCATATACAGTGGTTATTTCGTTGGGCATTTAATGCGCAACCGCGTGGGCCATACAACAGCCAATAATTCATTCATAATGGCTAACCAAATACGGGATGGCAACGAAGTGAAAGCATTAAGAATACGAGATACCCATACAACACGTATGTTATATGCTCGTGTCCCCTTAATTAATCTCTAATCTCTCTCGATGTCTTAGAGATTACATCCATGCATAAATGCTTGGATTCATTAAGGACTGTGGGACACACACACGAGCTCTACACGCCAGCCTAGTGTATCTCTCACTGTCTGGTCAAATGTAGAGGATATCACGCTGGACATGTTAATGTGAACCACGCAATATATAACACATAGCCTAAATATCATCCACAAGGCGGCTAACCGAGTGAAAGCATTAAGCAATGAAATACCATATAACTACACAAGCACAAGAGGAATTCAGTTTGTCTTTTCTCTAGATACGGATTCGATTTTATCAATCTCCCTAGGATGGCTAAAAATGGAAACAAGCTTACCAAACAACTACATGCAACAAGTTGGTTGTTATACATTAAGACCATTCAATTTAAGCTAGGGGTTCATTCTCTTGATTTGGGAATTATCCCTAAATCAATTCATCACCCAACCAAAGCCATTGGTGAGCAATTGTGCCTTTGAAACAAAGACCCATTAAGTACAAGAATATAGAACCAAAGTCTAATTTAGCAAATACATGCATCAATCAAACTTCTCCCACTCTTTAGAGCTAATACTCAACACTCAAATCATTCTATACATGGTATTTTGGATCATCCATCAATCAATCAACAATCATGGGATGTTAAATTACTCTACTCCTAAATTAAATTACACTACTCCTAATCCCATTCATGGACACATATCAATTTAGACCCATCACACACATGAATATCACAACAAGAGATTTAATCATGAATAAAACAAAGAGTAGAACAAAACTCAAAGAACATAATAGCAATCATACATATATTGCAATAATTGTAGGTTTACAAAATCCCCAAATTGGTGGTTACACAATTAAGAAAATAAGAAATACAAAGAGAATGAGTAAAAGGAGATACAACCCTTGAAGAAATTCCTCCAAGAGCTCCTTTCCATGCTTGGCTCGAAATTGGTCAAAAACCCCTCCTATCTCCTTGCAATCTACTCTCAATTGTGGTAGAGGAAGTGGAAAACATGGTGGTGTTGATGTATGGTAGCCTCCCATGGAGGAAAAACCTCCATGGGAGCTTGGATCCTCTCCTTATTTAGTGAGAAAGTGAAGAAGATGAAGAAAATGGAAGAGAGAGAGAGTGGGGCGGAAGAGAGAGAGAGGGAGTTGTGAATTCTCTCAAAACTGAAGAGAAAAGGGGGTATTTATAGTGGGGAGAAGGGTTTAGGTCAGAATTGAGGGGAAAAGACAAAAATGCCCTCAAGTGGCAGATTTTTGGGGGGTCTCGCGGGTGACTTTCCAGCAGCGTGCACCGTCACGGAAATGGGCATAACTCTCTCCAAAAACATCGGAATCATGATCTTGAAGAACCGTTGGAAAGAAGACTTCTGGATCTTTCCAACCATATGTAGCACAAAACCCAGTTCAATCGGAGGAGAGAGATATAGGCCCCGCAAGATGAGCAATCTGCAGGAAATCAAATTTTCCGCCTTGGTTTTGCGCCCTATTCTGCGCCCTAGGGCGCAGAATTACAAAAAAATGAAGTTCTGGTCCCTTTTTGCGCCCATTTTTGCTGCCCCTTAACGCAGAACAAGGGCGCAAAACCAACTTTCAAAAATTACACTTTTGCCCCAATATTTCTCTATTTTTGCACTTTAGCCCTTGTGATGAAAAATATCCTGAAACACTTATTTAAAACGTTAAATACCCGGTTTTACTCAGAAAACAAGCATAAAAGATGAAAGTAAGGGGCTACACAACGTGTAGAAATAAGAGTTATCAATTGGTAGTTGAAGTGATTTGATTCGAGTTCAAAAATAGTTGCAAAGGGCCCCACGGTGGGCGTCAAACTGTATGTGGTTGAACTACGTGGTACGTCAATTGGGTCGGGTTATAGTGGGCCTAAGGCAATTCAATTGAACAGCCAGATGAGTGTTGTCGTCTGCTCGTTTGAACCTACAAGAATGTTTCCATCGACCTTGGTCGAGTGCTTTGTTGAACCTGCAATTGAACTAAGAACAAAAATAATACAAATATAATGAACACATATGGAATGAAGAAAGTGGGTTTGAATGAATTAGCCTTAGGTGTGCTTGGGCTGAGCAATATTTTTCGATGATCGTAATATCGAATCCAACCAAGTTCTGGTTGCTGGGATGTTAATCTGGTAGGATTTCAGTACGCCTTAATAAGCTTTTAGTATAAGAGGTTTCAGAGAGCTTTGAAGTGAGAGAGCTCTCTTATTTATAGTGGAAGAACCAGTTCCAACATTTATTGATCATGGTTTGATTGTAGGCGAGATATTTGGAGAGATTCTCTCTCCAAATTATCCACCTAGCATAACTGACGTTTTGACTTGGTCTTTCAAAGACCAAATCCTGCTTCTGCCGATATTTATGTTGGGTTGGTCCAACTTAGTGGGCCTGCGTAGGATCCTGTATTGGAGAGTCTGGGTTTTAATACATTGGGCCAATGGTTTATTTTTGGCTACCACAATTACTAGGGTCCTAGACATCTCCTCACTAATGAAATTCACATGCAATCATTTCTCTGCAGTGCATGGCATTCCTTTTTGTCTATAATATAATTATTTTATTTTAGAAACTACTAAAAAAAATCCCTACGTCAATAAAATGAAATAAAAATTTAATTCAAACAGTTTTTATAAAAGTTTTAATAAATTTTTCATACATTAAAAATATTTTAATAATTATCGGTAAATTAAAATTCATTTATAAATACCATATTAATGTATTTTTTTAATATATAAAAAAAAGTTTTTGGGTGGCGTTAACCTATACCACATAGTACAAGATAAAAACTGCTTTATTTCCATAAAATAAAAAATAAAAATAAAAAACAGTGTATTTATGAACATAATAAGTACACTAATTAACCTGTGTTTTTATTTTCTTTTATGGAAATAAATTAGTTCTTAACGATAACAACTACCCTTGGTTTTTTAACTACCACAAATTTAAGGATCTAGAGAGGATATATAAGATGAATAATACTAGACATCACAACTAAAATCATAACTATTCCAACATAACACATGTGACACATGAGGTGTCAATTGGTGAATGGATACATAGATAGATGAGATAAATCATTATTAATGTGTATCCACTCACCAATTGACACCTCATGTGCCACATGTGTTGTGTTGGAATAGTTGTGATTTTAGTTGTGATATCTAGCATTATTCATATAAGATTGAATCTATAATATACCGTTTGGGTTTGAGAGGTTAATAATTATTTTGGGTCCACAACTCCACACTAGGGATGGGACTGGGGACCCAATGGGGCGGGGGAGGGTCCCCCCACCCCCACCCCCACCCCCACCCCTATTCCTAAAACCTGCCCCCACCCCCGCCCCCAAACCCCGTTTGGGGGTACTGGGGATGGGGGTATTTGGGGGAAGGTTCTCCTGCCCCTACCCCTGTCCCCAATTTCCCCAATTTCTCCCATTTCTCCCATTTCTAATCCTAAAATTTTTCAATCCGAAATTTGAAATTTAGAATTCAGAATTCGAAATTCGATCGGACCAAACTTTTGTTTCACCCTGTTTCAATATCCAATCCAATAATTAACAAAATATACAATCTAAAATCTGTAATTGATTTAATTTAATCCAAAATTAATACAAATAACTATAATAATATAGTATTAGTGTATTACACATAAAAGTCCAAACAAATTTAACTGTGCAGAGAATAATAAAGTTTATGAGTAATTGACTAATAGAGTTAGAGTTTTTTTTTTTTAAGAAAATAAAATAAAAAATATATAAATAAAATATATGGGGGAAATGGGGCCCCACCCCCACCCCACCCCCATTTAGGTTTTTGGGGGCAAAATTTACCCCCACCCCCACCCCAAAACCCCATTTGGGGGCAAATTTACCCCCAAATGGGGTTGGGGGCCCGTGGGGGAAATTCCCATTCCTACTCCACACTAGCAGTAACCCTAGAAAGTAGATGCATTAAAACTCACTTTAACATACATACGTACATAAATCATGATGATATTAACAACAAATATTTCACTTCACTGCTTGTTATTGGCTAAAGTAACATCCATTTTAAGTAAAAGTAAGTAAAAGTTTCTTATTTCTTAAAAGGGAAAGTATCATTCCCATTCCCATTCCTCCTCCCCCGACGTTTGCCCTATTGTTAAGACAAGGATGGGGTTTGGTCATATTGGCCGTTTTTCCCCCTAAAATCAAAGAAACATTAAAAACACCCCTTCTGTTTCCTTTTCCATTCATTTGGACCGTTGACCGTTAAATAGGAAGGGCATTAATGTCATTGACCATCTGAAATTCTGAAGAAGATAATTTACAATTAAAATAAAAACCAATTAAAAAAAGATGGATCTCCACCGTCCATCTCAAAGATGGACGGTGGAGATATCTCTTTTTTATTTTTTTTATTTAAATATAATAATAATAATAATAATAATAAAATCTTTACTTAAATATATATTTATTACCTAAAAAAAAAGAGTTATTAAAAAAAGAAATTAATGAATAAAAAATATAAAAAAATTAAATCATTCCCAAATCTGGATACTTTCCCAAATTATATTCTTCATGGAATCACTACTGTAAAACAATTGTTGTTGTGAGGATACAAAAATAAAAGAAACAATTCTGGAAACAATTCGACATGATCATATATTTTAAAATATATAAAAATAAAAGAAACCACCACACAAATCCGGAAACCCAAATCTGGAACCTAAAAGAAACCACCACACTGATAAGTCCATTAATACCCTTTGCGTACCCCCCCCCCCCCCCCCCCCCCCCCCCCCATATTTACCTATGTTTTGATCTAGTTTTCCTTGGAATTACCATGTTTTAATGTTTAAATCATGTGTTTGCAGGTCATTTTGTTCTAGGAGGAGTCTATGCTCGATAACGGAGATTTTCCGGGCAAATCCGGGACTATAAGATTAAAAGAGTATTTTTTCCAGTTTTCGTCGAAGCGTACCGCGCTAGGCAAAATGGTGTACCGCGACCTGTACCACGTTTTTGAAGATCTGATCCACTACCAAGTTTCGTCGAACAAGAACGTTGAAGTGTATCACGTCAGACCAAAATGCGTACCACGAAGTTCAGCAAAAGGTGTTCGTCAGACAGTTTCGTTAAAGCGTACTGCGAGATGACAGCCACCGCTTGCTTTTCACCTTTTTTGGGACCCACTTTGACCTACCTTTAAATACAACTTTACCAAATAATTGAAAGGTGTGCTTCACAAATTCAAGATCTCAAAATAGCTCCATTCACGCCTATCATCACTTCCTCCACAATTTCAACATGAATTCACCATAATCATCATCTCTTCACCATAAATCACCATAAATTCATCACATCCACTACATAACTTTCTCTTACACACCGTACTCATCCTTAATCAACAACTTGGAGCAGCAAAGGAAGCTTGGAAAGCTCAAGTCATTAGAGCCTAGCTTGCAAAGAAGAAGTTCTACATCTAAGTTTATTTCTTGCAACTTATTCTCTTATCTTTGTGTATTTGCTATAGTTTACTTCAATTTATTATCTCAAATGACTTTGAGGTGTAATATGAGCTAAACACTTTTATGCTAAAATTATGATGATACCAAACCCTTAATCCTTTAGTAATGATTTGCCTAATTTCTCTTAAAATGCTTGTGTTGTAATATGGATAATTTGAGTTCTTAATGCTTTGCTTGATTGATCATCTTGTAATTGTTATATTGGTTGTGCGAATGAACTTGTGAGGTGACACGCTAAACGTTCCAGTCAAAATATCCACTGTATTTGACCGAAAAGTTGAGAGATCTCTAGGCCGGCATATAGGGATCGTGTGTGTGTCCCACTGTGCTAGATTAGCTTGAGTATATTATGTATGTTTGGGTGCGATTTCTATTGCTCGAAAGAGATTAGGAGTTTGTAAGGATTCCCATATCTTGATTGGCTTATTTCGTGGACAAACCACGTATTGGGGATTGCATGTAAGGGTAGCTTAAGTGATTGATATTCAAGCTCAAGACCCTCTCATGTCCTCAAGGTTGATAAGCACCAAAGGTAAACTTCTATGTGCTTAATTTGCTTTGAAGAGATTAGTTTCACACACACACAACTCATGCATAAATTTTATTCTTGTATGTTGTGTGTTTTATATGTGTGCATGCATGTTCTTGAACATCTTTTCTTGCATGTTTTATTTTGATTGCATCTTGTTCATTGAAATGCCATGACATGTTTAGGCATTAGGATGCATTCACTTCCCACACTTGCACTTCATTATTAGTCTTAAGTGTGGTGTAATTCATTTCCGTTTGTGTGATCAGAAACGTCCGCGCTTGCACGATGGTGTGCATGTCTTAGCGCGATGGTTGACCACTTGAGAAGGTCTCATTCTTCTCTTGGATAAGTGGTAGTTTTGATTTGATTGTTTGGAGTAAAGTGTCTAGTTTCAAAAGATTAGATTTCAATGTTTTAAATATTTTTCAAAACTGACCTTTGCATGGTCTTGTGACCATAACGTTTTATACAAAGCTTCAAAATGAGTTTTGAAAATTTTTGTACAAACTAGACACCCATACCTTTCCAAAGGTATATTATTCGTAATATTTCATGACCGTTTGGATTGGTTTTAAAATCTCCAAAGTTACAACCAAAACAGGGCAACTCTGTTATTGTCCGTTTCTGACCTTTGGTCACTCAATTGACCATAACTTTTTCTACAGACATCAAAATGTCATTCTATAAAAACTAATAGAAAGTAGACTTCCATACCTTTCCAACTATATATCATACGAAAGGTTTCGATGTCGTTTGGTCATGTTTCGAAGCTCTCGAATCTTGAGTCGCTGCACTGACGCGAGTACCGCGAAAATGCCCATATTTTTTCCATTTCTTCCAAAATGACATAGTTTCACTTAGGCATTATAAATACATATCTTTCTCATCATTTTAAGGGTTGTGCCACAAAATCAAACCCTAAAGAGAGAGGCTCCATATTCTTGAGAGAGAAAGAGAGATTTGAGAGAAAATCAAATCAAGAACTCACCTTTAACCACTCAAATCAAATCCCTTTTGCATCATATTTCATATTGCATCTTCTATTACTATATAGAATGCATCCATGATTGGATTTGCATCATCACAACTTGCTTGGTAAGATTTTGATTAAGTTCATCTTATTTGATTATTTTTATTATCAAGCTATTCTCTTTAATTTACTTGTATGTTTTGATCATATGATAAATACAAGATTAGAGAATTAATTGTGATAAATTGATTGAGTGTTGTATTGTGATAGATATCTAGGTTTTTATAATCTATGTTTATCTAAGCTATTATGACATGTCATTTAGCACTTGATATCTAGGATTAATTTTAATTGATTATATCATCATCCTAGATAAGCATCTAAGGTTCCCTAGCCTTGTTTGTTATTTGAATATTCATACATATTCACATAGGTTGCATAATCTCTTCTTAGAGAATTAAGACTTGAGGCTAAGAGTGCTTAGGCCTCAAGCAAATTGGAATAGGGTTGCTAATAAAGGCCCGCTGGGTAGAAGTGAGGGGTTACAGACCGGATTGTTAGACGAGGTCTACATAGGTTGTAAACTTCATTTCAATTAGTGATTTCGAGTTCCGAGTGTGGCGCACTATACAGCCCGTGGTTTTTCCCAGTGGTTGGGTTTCCACGTATACATCAAGTGTCATTTTTAATTCCGCACTATATTACACTTGCTTGTATTTTTGACTAGTAGGGTCATTTTCGTAATATTGACTTGTATGCGAAAATTGGGTAATAATAGTTAAAATCTATTCACCCCCCCCCCCCCCCCTCTAGATTAATATATTATATTAAACACGCCTCGAGTATTTAGTTATTTACAATTGGTATCAGAGCGGGTTCCTAGACATACATAGGTGATCCTTTGCTCAATTTTTTGGTGTGTTTTGCATTTGTGTGATTTGTGCTCATTCATACATTTTGCATTCATTTGAATTCATTCACTATACACTATGAGTGGATTCAGTGGCAACCATGAGGGTGCTTCAAGCACACGGCCTCCTCTCCTCACCGGTGTGAATTATGCCTCATGGAAAGGCAAGATGGAGGCGTATGTGTGCCAAATCCATGATAGGGCATGGATGGCAATTGAAGATGGGTATGCACCTCCTATGATGACTTCCACTAGTGGTGGAGAACAAGTACTCAAGCCAAAGGCCCAGTGGTCACCTGAAGAGTTTGAGACTTCAAAATGGAATAGGAAGGCATGGCATGCTCTTCTATGTGCAGTGGATGAGAATCAGTACAAACTGATTCAGAACACTAGGATAGCCAAGGAGGCATGGGATATCCTAGAGGTTGCACATGAGGGAACCGATGTGGTTAAAGATTCCAAGCTACAAGTCCTTCAAACGCAATTTGAGTTGCTTAAAATGGAGGAGGACGAGTGCTTCAATGACTTTGAAGTCAAGTTGATGGATATTGTGAATCAAAGCCATCAACTCGGTGATCCTTATTCAGATAGGAGAGTTAAGCAGAAAATTATGAGGTCTCTCCCCGCTAGATTCGAATCAAAAGTGACGGCTTTAGAGGAGAATAGTACATATAAAGATATGAAGCCGAGCGAGGTGATTGGAAGACTCCTTGCCTATGAATCTAGGAAGGCTCCTAGTATTTCTCCTCCTAAAAAGCAAAAAGGAATTGCTTTGAATGCTTCCAAGGTTATGAAGGAGGAAAAAGGTGACTCGGACCAAGACATGGCTTTGCTACTTAGAAGATTCAAGAAGTTTGTCAGGTTCGAGAATAAGGGTGTTGGATCCAAGGGCCAAGACTTGAAGAAAAAAACTCCTTTCAAGAATTTTGAGCCTAGGCAAGAGCGTAGTGAGAAGAAAGGGGTCCAATGCTATGAGTGTGGTGGTATAGGTCACATCTCACCGGATTGTGGGAACTTGAAGAACAAGATGGCAAAAGTGATGGCCACCATTTGGAGTGAAAGTGATGACTCCGAAAATGGAGACAAGTCATCAAGTGATGATGAGCTTACCATCAACTACACGGCTTTTGGGGCCACTTGTGTAGATGGCAAAGTTGTTGGTAAGAATGACTTGACTAGTGATCCCATAGAAGAAAAAATTGAAGAAGTAGCTCTAGAGAAGAAAAATGTAGCTACTCATTAGGATATGACTCTCATTAACTCAAGAGACCATGGTGAAGGTCTTAATGGGGGAAATGACTCCATTAGTGAGAAAGAGAGTGGAGGAGATAACTCAAGTGAAGATGACTCCTCATCTAACTCTACAAATGGAAGTGTAGAGAAAATGGATGTAAATGACTTCATAGTCAAGTGTGAAAGTTCATTGAAGAAGAACAATAGAAAATTGAAGATTTTAGAGGATGAAAATCTTGAACTTTCAACACACAATGACCACTTAAGTAATCAAGTGGAAGCATCCAAGAAGATTGAAGACAAGCTAAGGGATGAGCTAGCTATGTCTAAGAGGAATGAAGAAAGGTTGAAAAGAGAGCTTGATGAAGCTATAAAGTCATTGACCAGGATGACTATAAGCACCAAGAAACTTGACCACATTCTTGGTGGTGGAAAGAACCCTTGTGACAAGAGAGGTATTGGGTATGAAGAAAGCAAGGAGATCACTACTCCAACCAAGACCGTCTTTGTCAATAGTTTGGGCAAGATAGAAGCCTCGCCGGTGCACACTCCTAGGAAGAAAATTGATCTAGGACAATGTTCAAAAAATGCACAAGTGAAGGAAGCTCCAAGGAGACAACCTCAAGCTCAAAAAGTTCTTCAACCAAACTTCCCTCAAGCTCACATTCATCAAGGGAAGAGGCCAATCATGCAAAATGGATCAAGGAAGCAAGCAAGAACCGCTCAACCACAAAGTCATGGGAAGGCTCTTATGCATGCACAAGGACATGGTATGAATTCTAAATTTATCCCTACATGTCACTTTTGTGGTATTAATGGTCACATAAGACCAAATTGCTTTCATTTCATTAAATTATGTAGAATCAAAAGCATGATTGAAAAGAGAATGACAAGAGCTAGAATGCATGCTAATAGGAAGGAAAACATTCATATTCATGATCCTATTATTTCTAGAACTCTTGAACCATTGTCCACTAAGAAGAAAAAAGTCATATCTATGTGGATAAGGAAAAATGAACCCGCTTGCTACGAGACTAACAAGTCTCAAATAGGTTCATCCAAGTCAAATGGACTTGGGAGGTCCATAGGACCTCATGACCTTCATTGATGAAGGATGATGATGACCCCATATGGGGAACTCAAGCAAAGAGAGCTAATTGCATACTTGTTGCATGCAAACATTTGAAAAATCTTATGCTTCTTTGTTGATTGCTTGAGTAAGCTTGGTTGCACATATGTATATATGTTTTCTATTCAATAAGTGTGAACCTTGCTTGTTTACAATCCATGTCATATTTATGTTCAAACATGCATTTTTGGACTAGGAGATTTACATAGGAAGTAAAATTTGAATGACCTATAGTTATCTCTATGACATAATGATTCTTTTATAACATGCTAATGTCAAATGAAAAAGCATGAAATTCATATAACATGCTCACATGAAAAGCATGAATTGATGATTGCATATTCTTAAAAATGCAAAACTTGTGTGAAAGCTAATGAGACTCAAAATGAATAAAGGATCTTGTATCCGTTCAAAGGAATTTACATTCCAATTGTCTCTCTTTCTTTATTGGTTGAACATGTCTACTATCATACGGGTTTTATTCCCGGAAAAATCAAATAGGGTGCAAAGCTGCTCATGACATGTTTGACTTATAAAGATGAATATAGTTGCTCATAAATTAAAATCAATGAAAACTCTATATCCTTGCTTCTCTTATGACATTGGTGAAATTGGTTTGAATTCTTATTAGAAACCTTTGTCATTTGTTTTGCCAAATACCATTGTATTTTGGACTTGAATACTACATGTCTTGTATGCAAAGCATTTTTGATTCACACATTTTATCAAAATAAATCTCCTTGTTTCTCTCCATTTGAATGCTATCATCTCTCTTTGCTAAATGACCCGGTTGGGGACTACTCCTTTGCCTATATCATGACAAAAAGGGGGAGTAGATTGGTGGTAAGGGGTGTTGCAAATTGTGGTGGCAATTGTGCATGTTGGGGAGACAACACATTGAGGGGGAGTAACCCTTTGAGGGGGAGCATTGCATTCATCAAACATTGCATGATGTTGTTTGTTGTACTTAAATTTCTTAGAATGCAAATGCTTGTTTATGCTCTCGCTTGATTCATCTCACTTTTTACTTGTATTGGATAGTATAGAAACCTTGTTTTCAGGGATTGATTGATCTACTTGAGATTGAAGACTTCAAGATTATTTTTATTATCTCTTTGTAAAGTAGAAAATCATAGTAGACCCATAGTTTCTATTTTGTTGTGAGGAATCAATGTGAGTGGTGGTTTTGTCACGAAATAGCCAAATAGGGAGATTGTAAGGATTCTCATATCTTGATTGGCTTATTTCGTGGACAAACCACGTATTAGGGATTGCATGTAAGGGTAGCTTAAGTGATTGATATTCAAGCTCAAGACCCTCTCATGTCCTCAAGGTTGATAAGCACCAAAGGTAAACTTCTATGTGCTTAATTTGCTTTGAAGAGATTAGTTTCACACACACAACTCATGCATAAATTTTATTCTTGTATGTTGTGTGTTTTATATGTGTGCATGCATGTTCTTGAACATCTTTTCTTGCATGTTTTATTTTGATTGCATCTTGTTCATTGAAATGCCATGACATGTTTAGGCATTAGGATGCATTCACTTCCCACACTTGCACTTCATTATTAGTCTTAAGTGTGGTGTAATTCGTTTCCGTTTGTGTGATCGGAAACGTTTGCGCTTGCACGATGGTGTGCATGTCTTAGCGCGATGGTTGACCACTTGAGAAGGTCTCATTTTTCTCTTGGATAAGTGGTAGTTTTGATTTGATTGTTTGGAGTAAAGTGTCTAGTTTCAAAAGATTAGATTTCAATGTTTTAAATGTTTTTCAAAACTGACCTTTGCATGGTCTTGTGACCATAACTTTTTATACAAAGCTTCAAAATGAGTTTTGAAAATTTCTGTACAAACTAGACACCCATACCTTTCCAACGGTATATATATTATTCGTAATATTTCATGACCGTTTGGATTGGTTTTAAAATCTCCAAAGTTACAACCAAAACAGGGCAACTCTGTTGTTGTCTATTTCTGACCTTTGGTCACTCAATTGACCATAACTGTTTCTACAGATATTGAAATGTCATTCTATAAAAACGAGTAGAAAGTAGACTTCCATACCTTTCCAACGATATATCATACGAAAGGTTTCGATGCCGTTTGGTCATGTTTCAAAGCTCTCGAATCTTGAGTCGCTGCACTGACGCGAGTACCGCGAAAATGCCCATATTTTTTCCATTTCTTCCAAAACGACATAGTTTCACTTGAGCATTATAAATACATATCTTTCTCATCATTTTAAGGGCTGTGCCACAAAATCAAACCCTAAAGAGAGAGGCTCCATATTCTTGAGAGAGAAAGAGAGATTTGAGAGAAAATCAAATCAAGAACTCACCTTTAACCACTCAAATCAAATCCCTTTTGCATCATATTTCATATTGCATCTTCTATTACTATATAGAATGCATCCATGATTGGATTTGCATCATCACAACTTGCTTGGTAAGATTTTGATTAAGTTCATCTTATTTGATTATTTTTATTATCAAGCTATTCTCTTTAATTTACTTGTATGTTTTGATCATATGATAAATACAAGATTAGAGAATTAATTGTGATAAATTGATTGAGTATTGTATTGTGATAGATATCTAGGTTTTTATAATCTATGTTTATCTAAGCTATTATGACATGTCATTTAGCACTTGATATCTAGGATTGATTTTAATTGATTATATCATCATCCTAGATAAGCATCTAAGGTTCCCTAGCCTTGTTTGTTATTTGAATATTCATACATATTCACATAGGTTGCATAATCTCTTCTTAGAGAATTAAGACTTGAGGCTAAGAGTGCTTAGGCCTCAAGCAAATTGGAATAGGGTTGCTAATAAAGGCCCGCTGGGTAGAAGTGAGGGGTTACAGACCGGATTGTTAGACGAGGTCTACATAGGTTGTAAACTTCATTTCAATTAGTGATTTCGAGTTCCGAGTGTGGCGCACTATACAGCCCGTGGTTTTTCCCAGTGGTTGGGTTTCCACGTATACATCAAGTGTTATTTTTAATTCCGCACTATATTACACTTGCTTGTATTTTTGACTAGTAGGGTCATTTTCGTAATATTGACTTGTATGCGAAAATTGGGTAATAATAGTTAAAATCTGTTCACCCCCCCCCCCCCCCTCTAGATTAATATATTGATAACACGCCTCGAGTATTTAGTTATTTACAGAGTTAATTGGAGGGGGCACGAACCTATAACGTACATTTGCGTAATATGAGAGATTAGGCGGATCAGATTCTTAATTAGAAGGGTGCAGTGGATTCTAAATTCTAGTATTATTTCATCGAATTACAAATATCGTTTTCTTGTATGATTTAATTAATTTGCTTAATACATGCTTAAAATTAGCTTTAGATTAATTTAGTGATAAGTTAGGAAATCATTTAAATGTTTTGTTCAAATAGTACGTGTGCCTTCGAACGCTAATAATCATTAAATCCCTTAGTCTTTATGGGACAATACCCTACTCTATCATTACACTACAATTCAACCTCGTACTATTGCGAGCGTGATGGTTTGTAGCGATCAATTTTTGGCGCCGCTGCCGGGGATTTAATAGATTGCCTAGGATCTGAGTGGAAAAATCAGACTGAAATCCATAGAGGATTAGAGTCGAGGTGAATTTCATCTTAGGCAATTCAAGCGTAGTTGTTTTGTAAACCGAAAACATCCTAAGTATTGGCATACTTGCATTGCATGATACATTGTTATTAATTGGTATATTTGAGATACTAGCATGCTTGTAGTCTTTATTTGGTATGTTTGGATTGCATCTCAGCTTATCTTGCAGAGTAGTCGTAGTTGTAAACCCTTAGAAGACTATAACTCCTCCTCTAGGGATCGCCTAGTGGTTTAAAGGCTTGTGGCACATGCTAAGTGTCATCGTGTTTCCTACGGAAGTGGACTAGCCTAGTTGGTTTTTATTTTCACATGTTGTTTGTTTATTTCTTTTCTATTTTTGTTTTGCTCGAGAATGAGCAAAAGATAGGTTTGGGAGTATTTATCATAACGATTTATACACCTTTTGAGATCTCCATTTTCTATCTTTTGTTCTCATTTTCAAGCGTTTTTGTGAATATAATATGTTTTGTGAGCCTTGTGTAGGTTCATTTTGTTTTGGGAAGTCTATGCGCGATAACGGGGTGTTTTCGGGCCAAAACACAGTGCGAATGAACGAAAGAAATTTTAGTTGAAATTTTTCAGATTTCGTTAAAGCGTACCGCATCAAGCAAAATTAAATACCACGACCTATACCGCAAAAGTTAGCAGAGGACACCAAAAAGTGTTTCGTCAGACAGGACGTTAAAGCGTACCGCATTAGGCAAAAATGCGTACCGCGAGATTTAATAGAAACTTTTCATCAGACGGGTCATCGAAGCGTACTACGGCCTGCACCAGATTGCATTTTTTAGGACATTTCTTGAGGGGTATTCATGTCTTTTCACCCTTATTCTTGTACCCTAACTCTCTCCACTATAAATATCCACATTTCTCTCATTCTTAAAAAGAATCAAAGATTCCCAAAAGCTCCTACATCTCTCTTCTCTCATCTTTCACGCCTCTCATCTTCTCTCTTCCATTTTTTCTTCCATTTTCTTCATCCATCTTCATCTTCTTCACATAATAAAGAGAACCCAAGCTCCCATGGAGGTTCTTCCTCCATAGGAGCTCACCACACATCTCCACCCCCCTTTCTCACTTCCTCCATCCATTTTAGACTAGATTTCAAGGAATTAGGAGCCAAATTCGAGCTAGGAGAGCTAGGAGCATCTTTGGAGGACTTTTCTTCAAGGGTTTGCTTTTATTTACTCATTTCCTTGTATTTCTTGCTTCTTTAATGTGTAACCCCAATTTAGGGAATATTATAAACTTTCACTTGTGCAATAAATGTATGTTTGTACTCAAATTCATTTGGGTTTTGTGTTTCTCTTTGCTAATTGCATGATTTAAGCTTTAATTGCAATATCCATATGTGTGGAGGGCCAAATTGACATGTATGCTTGAATGGGATTATGAGTAGAGTAAATTAAATTAGGAATAGTGTAATTTAGCATCTCATAATTGTTTGTATGTTGGTGGAAGACCAAAATACCATGTTTAGAGTAATTTGAGTGTTTGGGTATTGGCTCCAAAGAGTAAGAAAGGCTTAGTTCAGTCATTTAGTTGGTAAATTGGCATTGGTTCATATTCTTATGCTTAATGGATCTTGTTATCAAGACACGATTATCCATCATTGGCCAGATTGGATAATAAATTGATTTAGGGAGAATTCTCAAATCAAGAGTGTAAGGATTCCCGTTTTGTTGATTGGCTTATTTCGCGGGCAAACCACAAGTTGGGGTTTGGTTGTAATGGTAGTCTAAGTGATTTGTTGAAGATCAAAGACCCTTTCCAAGATCTCAAGAGGACAAGCACCAAAGGTATATCTAGTGCTTCCTTTGCCTTGAAGAGATATAGTTGCACACACACACAACATGCATAACTCTTATTCTTGAATGTTGTGTTTATATTTTGTGTGCATTGTGCTTTATTGATTATTCAATATCTCCTCTTGCATTTAATTGATTGCATCTTGTTCTATGAAATGCCATGACATGATAGGCATTATGATGCATTCAATACCCACACGTGCACTTCATGTATGTTAGTCTTAAGTGTGGTGTAATTCGTTTCCGTTTGTGTGATCGGAAACGTCCGCGCCTGCACGATGGTGTGCTTGTCTTAGCGTGATGGTTGACCACTTGAGAAGGTCTCATTCTTCTCTTGGATAAGTGTTAGATCTGGTTTGGTTGATTGGAGTAAGGTGTCTAGTTTCAAAAGATTGGATTTCAATGTTTTAAGTGTTTTCAAAACTGACCTTTGCATGGTCGTGTGACCATAGCTTTTTACACAAAGCTTCAAAATGAGTTTTGAAAATTTCTTACAAACTAGACACCCATACCTTTCCAACGGTATATTATTCGTAATATTTCATGACCGTTTGGATTGGTTTTGAAATTTCCAAAGTGACCACTAAAATAGGGCATCACAGCTGTTATCCGAATCTGACCTTTGGTCACTCAAATGACCATAACTTTTTCTACAGTTATCCAAATCATGTTTTGTTAATTGGAGTAGAAAGTAGACTTCCATACCTTTCCAACGGTATATTATATGAAAGGTTTCGATGTCGTTTGGTCATGTTTTGAGTCGCTTGAAAATCAAGTTTTGTGCTGTGACGCCCGCCGCGGTTTCAATGCCGCGGTTTTTGCAACCGCGGCAGTCGAGCCACAGAGCAACCGCGATAGTGTGATTCAGGGGCAAAATTGTCTTTTCACTTGCCTTATTCTTGATGTCTATAAATATCACACTTTCTCATTATCTGAACAAGTTCTTTTACTCTTAAGAACCCTAAACTTCAAAGATAGATTTTGAGAGAAAATCAAATCAAGAACTCACCTTTAACCACTCAAATCAAACCCCTCATATTGCATCTCATATGTCTATATAGAGTGCATCCATGTATGGGTTTGCATCATCACAACTTGCTTGGTAAGATTTTGATTAATTTCATCTTATTTTAGTATTTTAAATACCAAGCCATCTCTTTTAAATTACTTGTATGTTTTAGATCATATGCTAAATACAAGAAAAGAGATTAATTGTGATGAATTGATTGAGTGTTGTTTTTGATAGATATCTAGGTTTTTATAATCTATGATTATCTATGCTATTTGACATATCATTTAGCAATTGATATCTAGGGTTGATTTAATTTGAATATATCATCATCCTAGATAAGCATCTAAGGTTCCCTAGCCTTGTTTGTTAATTGAATATTCATACATATTCACATAGGGTTGTGCATCTCTTTTGAGAGATTGAAGTCTTGGTCTAGGGTTGCTATTACAGGCCTGCGGGTAGTAGTGGTGGGTTACAGACCGGGATTAGGCTGTAAGCATCATTACAAGTAGTGACTGCGAGGATCGAGCAAATTGGAATAGGGTTGCTAATAAAGGCCCGCTGGGTAGAAGTGAGGGGTTACAGACCGGAGTGTTAGACGAGGTCTACATAGGTTGTAAACTTCATTTCAATTAGTGATTTCGAGTTCCGAGTGTGGCGCACTAAACAGCCCGTGGTTTTTTCCCAGTGGTTGGGTTTCCACGTAAACATCAACTGTCATTTATTATTTCCGCATCTTATTACACTTGTATGTATATTTGACTTGCTAGGGGTATTTTCATAAAATTGACATGCACGCGAAAATTAGGTAATAATTAGCTAAAATCTATTCACCCCCCCCCCCCCCCCCCCCCCCCTCTAGCTTTATATATTAAACACGCCTCTAGAACTTACAAAGAGAATGAACCCCTAACCTAAATTGAATGTTCTTAATGTTAAATAACCAACTTTATACACATATTTGTTTTGTAAATTTGTTTCCTATGTTTAGCCATCCTAGGGAGATTGATAAAACTGAATCCGTATCTAGAGTAAAGACAAATTGAATTCCTCTTGTGCTAGTGTAGTTATAGGGGTATTTCATTGCTTAATGCTTTCACTCGATTAGCCACTTCATGAATGATATTTATACTGTGTGTTATATATCGCGTGGTGTTGCATTGACTTGCTCAACGTAATATCCTTTACATTTGACCAGAAAGATGAGAGATCACTAAGCTGGCATGTAGAGCTCGTGTGTGTGTCCCACGATCCTTAATGAATCCAAGCATTTATGCATGAATGTAATCTCTATGTCGCTCGAGAGAGGGTAGAGATTAATTAAGGGGACACGAGCATATAACATTCATGTTATATGGGCATCTCGTATTCTTAATGCTTTCATTTGGTTGCCATTCCGTATTTGGTTAGCCTAGTGGATGAATTATTGGCTGTAGTATGGCCCACGCGGTTGCGCATTACATGCCTAACGAAATAACCAATGTATTTGACCGGAAAGTTGAGAGATCACTAGGCTGGCATACATGGCTCTTATTTGTGTCCCATGGTACTTAATGAATTCATACGTATGTGTGGATGTGATTTCTAAGACTCGAGAGAGATTAGAGATTAGTTAAGGGGACACGAGTCTATTATATACTTGCACATTGAGGGACTAAGTGAGTCTAGAGCATAATTAGGAGGATTGTTACGGTTGAGTCATTTCCCTAGTGTAACCACATTGCATGCCATCTCTCCATTCCATTATATCCATGTATATATTATTGTTTATCATTTATTTATTTATATTATTATTTACATTTTTCACACACGCAACACACGAGTCTGCTTAGCGTGTTATAATAATAGCTAGAACCAGTAACGGTCAATGAATTCCACCTCCCTGCGGAACGATACCCTCACTTGCCGCTATTCTAGTCTTTGTGACTCGCACGTTAATGAGGTTGAACTTAATTGTTCATCTTTTGACCGACACTGCAACGACGTGTCGTCACACACATCTCTTCAACCTAAATCTGGAAACCACCACATAAGCACACCATTAACCACCACAAATCAAACCATAACCACCCACAAACACACCATCAACCACCACCCCCAAACCAAACAAAACACCCACTGTCAAATCCAATCGAACCCCAATCGGCGCTAGTGAGAGAGAGAACGAAGAGAGAGAGAGAGAGAGAGAGAAGGCGTGGGTGGTTATCGTCATGCTTCCGATCGTCTTCGTCGCTTCTGGCCATCGCCGTCGTTGCCGTTGCTTCTGGTTTGAAGTGGTTTGAGTTCGATCTCATTAAACTATCTTCTCTCCCATCTCAATCTCTCACTCCGATCTGGTTGTCCGATAAGCAACGTTGTCCGATTCTCTTGCCATGGACTCTGTTCATCTCCATGCCTGTTGTCGAGTTAAAGATCTCTGATAGATTGGTTTCAAATCCTTGGATCTGGTTCACTAGATGTGTTTGATGATGATGATGATGAAACATCTGTGTAACAAAACGAACCTGAAGATTTTTTTTTTATATATATAATTTTTTTTGTTGGTCTGGTGGAGAAGATAGAGATGGGTGTTGGAGATGATGATCACGATGATGATGATCTTATTTTTTTAATTTTATTGTTTTTAAATTCTTTTTAATTTTATTGTTTTTAAATTATTATTTTTTTAAAAAAAAATTTTGATTTTTTTTTTTATAAAGAGAAAAAAAACAAATTTGTTTTTAAATTTTTAAAATTTTAATTTCTATTTTTAAAATTAAATAATAAAAAAAAGATATATCTCCACCATCCATCTCAAAGATGGATGGTGGAGATCCATCTTTTTTTTTTTCAATTGTTATTTTATTTTTTATTTATTTTTTATGTTTTTTTAAATATATTTTTTATTTAATTAATATTTGAAGGTTAAATGGTAATTATATGGAGTTAACTGAAGGATAAAACGGTCATTTACTTCAATTTTAACGGTCAAGGGGGCATAAAATACATTCAGTGGATGGAAAAGGTAATAGAATGGGCGTTTTTAACGTTTCTTTGATTTTAGGGGGAAAACGGCCAATATGGCCAAACCTTGTCCTCGTCTTAACAATAGGGCAAACGTCAGAGGGTGAAATGATACTTTCCCTTTCTTAAAATGCCAAAATGATTCATGAAAATAATATGTGTTGGTAGTCTCTTTTGTGGAATTAATATATAAAAAACATAAGGGAGATAGAATTATAGAAAGAAAGAAAATGAGAGTGCTAGGACTAGCCAACTGATAGAAAAACCATTAAAAATAAGGGTATGAATATTGACACCAATAAAACTTATTAGTACACTCATTTTTATAAATACGTCCATGTCAAAAATTTAAAAAATAAATATTACAATAAGCACCCATCCTAATTTCAATACTCAATAGTACCCTCATTAAATTAAATATATTCATTTTAATACATATTATTTATAAACACTCTTAAATTATTATCACACCAAATTTATATATATATATATATATATATATATATATAAATCATATTATTTTTGGAATCAAATCCTCTTTTAATGATGATCCAATTTACTTTTGGAAATATCTCGAATGTAGAAGCCTTATAAAAGGGAATATATGGAACTGTATATGGGGTCAAGAGATTTTCAATCTAGAATTTTCTTATTTATACAGTTATCTAAAAAAAAAAAAAAAAAAACTTACTGATATCATAAAAAAAAAAATTTACTGATATCTATAGCTATCGTTAATATATATATATATATATATTATTGATAGAGTTCATAACTATGTATAAAAGAAAGACAGAAACAATATGATAATTATGTGATAATGAGAAAGTTTGAAATTTGATATAAAATTAGAGTTTAATTAGGGTTTATCATAAAAATTAGGGTTTATCATAAGCTTTTTTTTGGAAAGGTAGGTTTTTTTTAATAAAGAAATATAGTTGAAGATATGGGTGTAATTAATGAGTGTATATAGTATTTGGTTTATTTTTAATTAAAGTAATTTGTCCTTATTGGTAAATTTCTATTGGGATATTTTTGTAATTAATTTTTTTAATAAAATATGAGTGTATTAATAAGTTTTATGGGTGTCAATATCGGCACCCTACAAATAAAGCAAATAAGTTCTTCAATAAGTGGAATTAACAATATTTACACAAGAATCCCACTCTTTTTTCCATATTTGGAAAACAAAGTCCAACTTTTTCCCTCCATGCCCACATCCGTCACCTAATTTTGATTTAATATCGTCGGTCACGAGTCTCGTGAATGGTGAATTCACCATTCATTGAGTTGGAATCCAAAACACATAAACTATACATAACTTGCCAAAACACATAACTTTTGTCAAACTTTTGCCAAAACACATAACCCTCTTTAATTCTCAAACTTCTTCAAAGGAAAAATCGAAAGGAAAAAAAAAAAAAAAAAAAAAAAAAAAAAAAAGTGATCTTTAAACCATAAGAGAACAAGGGGATATAATCTAAGATATCAAAAGACAAAAGGAAAGCAAATTATATATAAACAGTGTGAAACTGTCCAGCTCAACACAAACTTACACATTACCAATTGATTGAAAAGCAACTTACACAAAATATTTAATTCTCCCCCTTTGTGTAATGTAAAAAATAATTAATTAATAGTTAAAATAATTTATTTCAAAATTATTCTTATTTGTAAAATGCAAAAATGTTGATTGAGTTTTTGTATTTAGTATTATTATTATTTTTTTAAAATTTTGAGTTTCTGGTATTCCGATTCATATTTTCTGCTAGACATGTCTAATATTAATTAAATATGTAAATTAGGTCGAGTCGGCCTAGGCACGGTCCAATAAAGTACGATTCCGTACAAGCAAGTCACGGCACAACATGGCATGACATATGAACTTGATCAAATTTTCTAACAAATTTAGTGCAGATGTTTCAAATCAAAAATGGAGAAATAATGACAAGTATGAATAATTGTGAACTTCAACAAGTATAGTATTTGTAGTCATTCATCAATTTCCCTTGAAATAAAAGTAAAACTATATGAAATGAAGAGCAAATAGGTGCTCTCTGTTTTTCGCTACAGTGTGGACCATTTGGGAGTCCAGAAACAAGAAAATGTTCAAAGATGTCAACGTCTCTGAGGTCTAAGCGTTGGATATGGTGAGGTTTCGTGTGGCCTGGTGGTTTAAGAATTTAGGGAAGGGGTCTGCTGATCCTATAACTATGATTATCTTGAATGTTACTAAGAGATGTGTTGTCCGGAAAAAGGTAAAGCTTTTGAAGTTTTGTGATTGGATCCCTCCTGCTCCGGACTCTCTGAAATTCAATGTTGATGGTTCGGTTCGTGGTCCTAGGGGTCAAGCCAGTATTGGGGGGGGGTGGTGTTAAGGGACAGCAAAGGCAGGGTTTTGTGTACCTTTTCTGAAAATGTTGGGATCCAAGATATTATTGGTGCAGAAGTTTTGGCGATTGCTAGAGCTTGCAATCTTAGTGTTTCTAATCTGGACTTGAAGGATAGAAGTATTGTGGAGGTTAGTGATTCTAAGACGACAATGTCGTGGATTAATGGGAATGGAGTGGGTAGTTGGTCTCATTTGAACCTGATATTGAAAATTCGAAATTTGTTTGGTATTTTGAGTAAGACTCAGGTCGAATTCTACTCAAGAGTTTCCAATTCCTTTGCTGATTTGTTGGCTAAAAAAGGGGCTGCTGGTGAGGATGACGGGCTGAAGTGGAGCATGTGTGATTGATGTGGTCTGTGTTCGTGGTTGGGGTGTGTGCTGTTTGTGTGGTGTCTTCGTTGTGTTGTCCTCTGTTTGTTGTTGCTTTCTGTGTTTTGTGGGTGGTTTTGTTGGCCCTCTTTGTTGTAGCTTTTTTCTGGTTGGGGCGTCCCCTGTTGTTGTTTGAATAAAGTCTAATTTTCAAAAAAAAAAGTAAAACTATTACTTGTGGCTAACTTATCATACATTCATACTTATCAATGGTCATTAAATAAATTCTTCCGTGTTTCTCCCCTTTTCTGTTTAAAATCCATAATTCTATCTGTCTCGAATACCTAATTCTCCCCCTTCGTATAATGTAAAAAATATTTAATTAATAGTTAAAATAATTTATTTCAAAATTATTCTTATTTGTAAAATGCAAAAATGTTGATTGAGTTTTTGTATTTATTATTATTATTTTTTAAAATTTTGAGTTTTTGGTATCATGATTCATATTTTCTGTTAGACATATCTAATATTAATTAAATATGTAAATTAGGTCGAGCCAGCTTAGGAACGGTCCGATAAAGTACGATTCCGTACAAGCAAGTCATGGCACAGCACGGCACGACATATGAACTAAAAATTATAAATATTTAAATATAATTTATAATTTTTAGTGCTAATAAATATTTCAATTTTCACATATATTCTCGAGAAACAAACAAACAAACAAACGATTATAAGCTGGAAAAAAAAAAACCGAAAACACTAAAAATTCTTAAACCATAGAACTTTCGTTAACTTTCTCGTATATTTGCTCACGAAAAAAAACAGTCAAACAAACAAAACACAGCGCATTCAACTGAAAACCATACCAACAACACGGAAAACACTTAATAAAAAAAATTACAAAAAAAACTAGAAAAAAAAATTCTTGAAGTTATTTTCCTCGGGAAACAAACAAGATCTGTAGTGAGAGCTTTGATCATGCCAAGGCGGGGGGGGGGGGGGGGGGGGGGGATGGTGGTGTTAAGGGACAGCAAAGGCAGGGTTTTGTGTACCTTTTCTGAAAATGTTGGGATCCAAGATATTATTGGTGCAGAGGTTTTGGCGATTGCTAGAGCTTGCAATCTTAGTGTTTCTAATCTGGACTTGAAGGATAGAAGTATTGTGGAGGTTAGTGATTCTAAGACGACAATGTCGTGGATTAATGGGAATGGAGTGGGTAGTTGGTCTCATTTGAACCTGATATTGAAAATTCGAAATTTGTTTGGTATTTTGAGTAAGACTCAGGTCGAATTCTACTCAAGAGTTTCCAATTCCTTTGCTGATTTGTTGGCTAAAAAAGGGGCTGCTGGTGAGGATGACGGGTTGAAGTGGAGCATGTGTGATTGATGTGGTCTGTGTTCGTGGTTGGGGTGTGTGCTGTTTGTGTGGTGTCTTCGTTGTGTTGTCCTCTGTTTGTTGTTGCTTTCTGTGTTTTGTGGGTGGTTTTGTTGGCCCTCTTTGTTGTAGCTTTTTTCTGGTTGGGGCGTCCCCTGTTGTTGTTTGAATAAAGTCTAATTTTCAAAAAAAAAAAGTAAAACTATTACTTGTGGCTAACTTATCATACATTCATACTTATCAATGGTCATTAAATAAATTCTTCCGTGTTTCTCCCCTTTTCTGTTTAAAATCCATAATTCTATCTGTCTCGAATACCTAATTCTCCCCCTTCGTATAATATAAAAAATATTTAATTAATAGTTAAAATAATTTATTTCAAAATTATTCTTATTTGTAAAATGCAAAAATGTTGATTGAGTTTTTGTATTTATTATTATTATTTTTTAAAATTTTGAGTTTTTGGTATCATGATTCATATTTTCTGCTAGACATATCTAATATTAATTAAATATGTAAATTAGGTCGAGCCAGCTTAGGAACGGTCCGATAAAGTACGATTCCGTACAAGCAAGTCATGGCACAGCACGGCACGACATATGAACTAAAAATTATAAATATTTAAATATAATTTATAATTTTTAGTGCTAATAAATATTTCAATTTTCACATATATTCTCGAGAAACAAACAAACAAACAAACGATTATAAGCTGGAAAAAAAAAAACCGAAAACACTAAAAATTCTTAAACCACAGAACTTTCGTTAACTTTCTCGTATATTTGCTCACGAAAAAAAACAGTCAAACAAACAAAACACAGCGCATTCAACTGAAAACCATACCAACAACACGGAAAACACTTAATAAAAAAAATTACAAAAAAAACTAGAAAAAAAAATTCTTGAAGTTATTTTCCTCGGGAAACAAACAAGATCTGTAGTGAGAGCTTTGATCATGCCAGCCTCTCCGTCCCAACACCTCCTCCACTGTGCGCGGATTGTAATTTTAAATTTTTTGGTTTACTTTTTGGAGTTGAAAACTTGAAAACTGATAATTACAACATAGTTTTTTTTTTTTTTTTTTTTTTGAATTGTCTATATCAACCCTCTTTAATTCTCAAACTTCTTCAAAGAAAAAATCGAAAGAAAAAAAAAAAGTGATCATTAAACCATAAGAGAAAAAGGGGATATAATCTAAGATATCAAAAGACAAAAGGAAAGCAAATTATATATAAACAGCGTGAAACAAAACAAACCCGGATGAGAATTGAAGAAGAAAGTGATGGAGAAGCCGTGAAGTAAAAGAAACATAAAAAAGACTTCTATCTCCAGCCCAAAACAAAGATATATCACAACGGATAATAAAGAGTTTTGAAAATGTGGAAAATATTGAATACCCGCAAAGACAGAGAAAGAGAGAGAGAGAGAGGTGGCCTGTATGAAACCGAAAACTTTTAGAGAGGTTATATATATAAGAGAAAATAGCACTAGACACCATTAATTGGTGGATTTAGTCCAAAAAAGGCCACCGCCTATTCAAATTGTTCTAAAATCACCATTTTTACGAAACATTGTTCATTGGCAGCCATTCTGTAAATCTAACAGAAAGCTGCCGTTATCTATGACATGGCACTCCTAAAAAATAAAATAACACTAGACACCATTAATTGGTGGGTGGAGTCCCAAAAAGGTCATTATTCTCATCTCTGCAAACTATTCAAATCTGACATATGTCCACATTCAAGTGTACATCTCTAAAAATACTCAACGTTATTTGCTCAAATTTTGATACAAGAAAGTAGACATGCAAACAAACACTTTTCATTCAGAAAATATTCCAAAAATCGATTTGGAAAAGTGTGCAAATGAGCGATGAACACAGTTCACTCGCGGATTCGCGTTGCTTCTGACCTTTGACTGAATAATTGATCATAACTTTCAAAATACTGTCCAAAATTTTACATTCTTTATACCACTGGATTGGTATCGGATGAAAAAATTTATTTCCTTTTCAAAAGATACAGTTTTAAGGAAAAAGAGCGATGAACACAGCTCACTCGCAGATTCGCGTCGCTTCTGACCTTTGACTAAATAATTGATTATAACTTTTAAAATACTGCCCAGAATTTTACGTTCTTTATACCGTTGGATTCGTATCAAAAAATTGAAGAACCCAATGTGGACAAAAAAAATTATTTCCTTGCCAAAAGATACAGTTTTAAGGAAAAAGAGCAATGAACACACCTCACTCGCGGATTGCACGTCGCTTCTGACCTTTGACTGAATAATTGATCATAACTTTCAAAATACTGCTCGAATTTTTACGTTCTTTATACCGTTGGATTCGTATCGAAATGAACAAAAAAAATTATTTCCTTGCCAAAAGATACAGTTTTAAGGAAAAAGAGCGATGAACACACCTTACTCGCAGATTGCGCGTCGCTTCTGACCTTTGACTGAATAATTGATCATAACTTTCAAAATACTGCCCAGAATTTTACATTCTTTATACCATTGGATTCGTATCAAAAAATCGAAGAACCCAACGCTGACGAAACAATTTATTTCCTTGCCAAAAAATACAGTTTTAAGGAAAAAGTTTACAAAAAAATATCTCTAGCAGAACACAAAACCACACAAAAAATGAAATGAAAAATAAACCGATTTCTTTTGCTTTTTTTGTAGTAGTGACTTGAAAAGAAAAGTGAAAAAACGTGAAAAAACGTTTTGAACATCTTTGTCAAATTGTGCCCTAAGATGGTGACTTGATGATTTTACAATATTACCCATTCTTGTTTTACTATTTTAACCTCGATTCTAACAGGTTATGATATAAGCAAACGGTTTATGACATAAGCAAACGGACTTCAAACAATTAATGGGCAAAGTGGCAACAATTGATACTTTCTTTCAATGGAATAGCTAATTTGAACCATTTGGAAAAATTAATGATCATTTAGGGACCGCCTCACCAAATTAGTGGCTCTAGATATCACTGACCCTATATATAATCTAGAGTGGAGCAGACGAGGGTAAAACGGGGATTTTAGAAGTTTTATATAGGAGTATTTTGGGGATAATGATGGAAAGAAGTTGTGGACGGATTTGAATCTGGAGTTATTTGTGGTTAACTCAATTTGATTTGACTACACAAGCACATTGAGGTACAAGACAAAAGTTGGAAAACAATGTAAAGTTTGAAAATGGAAGGATGACAAACGATAAAGAAGAAACATTTTGGTCTCTTTGCCATCTTTGGCAAGTTATGTATAGTTATGTGTTTTGGATTCCAACTCAAAGAGTGGTGAATTCACCACTCACGAGACTTGTGATCCACAATATTAAATAAAAATCAGGTGACCCAGTGGCGGGTCCAGAAATTTATATAAGATGGGGCACTTAAAAGAATATTAATAATAACAACAATTAGGACTATAATGATGAACACACATTTATATACTAATGATTTTTTTTTCATAATATATAGCTTCAATCAATTTTGTTGAAAATTGTTATATCTAGGTGAAAGAATATCATTTATCCAGTAATATTCAATTTGATTATATTGTCAAAACCATTTTTATTTGTCAAATTGATTATAAAGCTAAACATATGATTTTAGAAACACACATGCACACACGAGCACGAAAACGCACGCAACCGCCCGCACACTTATATACTGATTATCCAGTTCTAGAAATTGCATATTTTTAAGAATACAAAATAACTCAACATGATATTAATTTTCATAAGAATAATGGTATTTTAATTAATAAATAAAAGAGTTAACGTAGATAGACGAGCTTGAGGTTTGGACAAATGACTCTTAGGTCAATGGCTCGAATCCTACCGATGGCGAAAGCTTTTACAAATATACGGTCCGAATTAATAGATATTGTAAAATAATAAAAATTTAAAAAAAAAAAAATAAAAAATAAAATAAAAAATAAAAAAAAAACTATAAAATGTTGAACAAAACGAAGACAAATATGAAAATTTAAGTTTATTTATATTGTATAATTACATATACAATGTATATTTTTAAATTACTAATTTTTTTTATTTGAAAATTTTCAGGTGGGGCATGCGCGTTTTTCTATTCTTAATTTCTGAACAAAATATCATCAAACCTCTTGCATCATTTTAGTTAAAAGTCAATCTCTCTCTCTCACACACACTTCAATTTGGTTTTTCTCTCACAGCACACATCACAGTTAAGGGTCGTTTGTTTTTTGTCTAAAGACTGAACAGTCCTGAATTTTTCTAAAGATTGAATAAGGACTGAAATCTGAACCTGAATGACATGTTTTTTTTTTTTCCTCACATCTGCATGTACTATCAACATGTTTGATTTTAAAAAATAAAATTGTCTGAAAATAAATAATTTTACATTTATACCCATACTAATTAAAAGAAGTAATTTAACATGTATCATTCTTTATAACATTTTGTATGTTTTTCTAAAAACAAAGTTCAATTTAACAAAATAAAAAATTCATTAAAGAATATAATTTTGCATGTTCCACAAACAAAGTTTAAGTTCAATTTATTGTCCAAAAAAAAAAAAAAAAAAAAAAAAAGGTCAATTTTAAGTTCAATTTTGTATGTTGTCCTGGTGTATATAATTCATGAAACCAATTTATTTATTTTTTTGGTTTCCTAGATCATATGCACCGGAAGCCAAATAGGTTCTTGAATTTTTTATATACAATTATTTTATAACATCTTCAAGCCACAAAATATAGTTAATATGATAGACAAATTTATTGAACACTATACGAATAGTTAGATAAAAAAATAAATAAAGAGTTCTTACTGGGATTTGGTAGGAGAGAAATTCAATTATCCAATCCTTGAAAAATTCCAGTATAAGAAGTAATTAGGGTTTTTTTTTTTTTTTTTTTTCCCAAAACCTGTTTAAAATAAGAAATATGTTAAAAGAAATTTTTTTACACCATATCAAATTAATATAAATTTGGAAATATATCTTCTTTGGAATGATAGACTTGGAAGAGAATATTTTAATTGTAATCCAGTGATTTCTTATTTTGTATTTTAAGTTGTTTTTTGATATTTTTAAGTTGTTTGACCACTTAAAAAATAAACAAAACAACTTAATGAGTTCAATTCAGATTCATTAAGTTTTAAGTGAAAAAACAAACAACTCCTTAGTATATTTTAATATATGGATCCAATATGTGTGCAATGTGGAAACCAACAAACCTTACGGTCCATATATATATATATATATATATATATATATATCCACCCTTTGTGCCACTTTTTGCAATTTGGTTTACCTTTGCAGTGGTCATATTTGCTTGATCACCCATGAAAACCTGGATAGCTATAAAAGTAACTACAAGTTAGAACAAACTTTAAAAGGCTCGATCAAATACATTGAGAGGAGGTCATCAAATCCCCGATATTCTTCTATTACAATATATGAGCATACATTAGGTGCAATGCAATGAAAACCTAAGAAAATTAATTACTGAATATTAAAAAGATTGCAAATGCTAGCTTGTACTAATTTGAAACAATATATATATAGTCATAGAGAGAGAGAGCACCTATTGTTTTGAACCCAACCTAAGGGATAGCGCACATGTTATAGAATTTATTATTCGGTTTATATCACGCTGTATATGAATAAAAGTGATTGGTTATTTATATCATAATATATAAATGAAGTATTCTGAAAGAGAATCAAACAACATGTGGTGTAAAGATCAGGGAGAGTACTCGAGCCCCCACAAACTATGAACACACAAATATTTTTTTTAATTATATCATTCATTTTTCTACAAAATTCTTTCTTTATTTCCTTCCAATTGATCATTCAATTCGTATTCCATATTCCCATGCATTCTCGATCTGTGTGTTAGAGAGTGGTTGTCTCTCTCAGTAGCTTATTAAGCAATACCTCGTCAAGCCTGCCTTTCCATCCGAGTAAATATATTCCACTTTTTATGAACTCCTCCTTCTTTTTTTTTGTTCTCTCTCTCTCCCTCTCTCTCAAATTCAGTCCTGTCCCAGCTTATAAAGGACCAGGATCCTCTCCTCACCTTAACTCATCCTCACATTTTCCTCACCTTTTTAAAGCATGTGATTGGTTATTAATAAAGTGTCAATCACATCTTAACCATTCATTCATTGCAATGCTTATGTGTCATAAGATTAAGTGAGGTGAGGTTAGGAGAGGATCCTTGTCCGCTTATAAAACCTACACACACCACCCCAGCTTCCCTATCTCTCCATTTTATTTCATGCACTCTCTCTCTCTTTCTCTTGAAGATTTTTAATTTGTTTGCATCTCTTTGTTTTCTTCTTCTTCTTCATTGTCTTGAATATCATCATCATCATCATAATATGGAAGCTCATCAGCAAGCTAGGTGGACTCCAACACCTGAGCAGATAGGAATGCTCAAGGACATTTACTACAATAGTGGAATTAGGTCCCCAACTCCTGAACAGATTCAGAAGATCATTGCTAGGCTTAGACAGTACGGTAGGATCGAAGTCATGAATGTCTTTTATTGGTTACAGAACCATATATCCAGAGAGAGGCAGAAAATGATACTCGCCGCCGGCACCACCACCACCATCACTCATGATCTTCACCTGATCAACACAGGGTTTTTTTTTTTTTTTTTGGTCGTCCTTTTTTCCACTTTCGATCATGTTTAATGTTGTGAGTACGTATAATATATATGTGCGTGTTTCATATGGATGTTTTTTTTATATATATGTGCAGCTCCTCCTTCTTCAACTGGGCATTTTGTGTACACAGCTGCACAGTTGGGAAACTATGG
This sequence comes from Acer saccharum, assembly GCA_030490815.1. Taxonomy (NCBI): domain Eukaryota; kingdom Viridiplantae; phylum Streptophyta; class Magnoliopsida; order Sapindales; family Sapindaceae; genus Acer; species Acer saccharum. The sequence continues at coordinate 7,394,128 of CM059868.1, forward strand.
ATCTGTGACCATGGAGAAGAGTTTTAGGGGTAAGTTAATTAATATATAAATTTTAATGATGACAAATTAAACTGTTAATTATATATAAATATATATAAAGTATTATATATAAAGAAGTTAGTGCAAGAGGTCATGTCCTCTAGTTGTTTGTTCGATCTTGGCATCTCTCTGAAACGAAATTTGAGGAAAACCACCAACATAAATAAATAAAAATTCACCCATCTGTGGCTACAGTCTATGACTCTATGTTCTACTATATAACAGTATCTTTTTTTTTTACATGTATAGAGTTTCACAAGAATTTTAACACTGGAAAGAACAGACCACTAAGGGGCTGTTTGTTTTTTTATCTAAAGTCTTATAAGACCTTAATTTGTTAGACATATGGATAAGTCTTATAAATTAAGATCCTATGATATGTTTTTTTTTTTTTTTCATTTTGGATGACTTATTACAAATATAAAATTGATTAGGTTGTATTAGGGTTTCTTCAAATTTGAGAATTTTTGGAAAATTGATTTTTAGGATTTTATTATGTGCGGATAAAATTATAAATGTATAAATTGTTATAAGACATTTGTGGAAATTTACTAAAAAACCTTTATTGTATCACTTTTTGAATAAAATAAAAATAAGAATAATTCACTTTTTCTAAAAGACATATATATCTTAAAATAAGATATAAGTTGAAAAAACAAACAAATTTATTTATTTTAATTTAAGATATAAGAGGCAATAAGTCTTATAGTGAAAAAAATAAACAGCACCCAACACATTTTCTGCATTCAGTCTTTTAAAACATCCAATAATATATGAACAATCCTCATCTACTTTGCTTCTAGTTACAACAACAACCTTCAAAGGAAATTTTCACCAACACAAACCACCTTTTTATATTTCATCAATTTTTTTGTGAACTTGTACTCTAGCTACCTGTAGCTAGCAGTCTAGTTTTGCATTAAAAAATCTCTCACGTAACTTATATATGCTTCACTTTTTTTTTTTTAAACTAGGACTGCTCAATATCAAGTGGTAGTGATCATGTTGAAACCCTCCCTCTCTTCCCCATGCATGGTGGTGAGGACAACTTCAGCACTACCTACTGCAACAACAAGCCCGAGCAGAGTAGCTACTACTCCGGCAGCAACGGCTCCAATGATGGCCATGGCAGTTCTCGTCCTTCTCTTGAGCTTAGTCTCAACTCTTACACCAGCTGGTCATCGGGTCTTATGTGAAAATTTCATTGCATGCATCATGTGTTGATCAAATATATTAATCTACTAATTATTAAGAAGTTAGTTTATAATATATTAATTAGCTAGTAATATATGTGTCTTTTATATGTTAAATTTACCTGACGAGATGAGGTTGGTCCGGTGGTAAACTGCTCACACCAATATCACAAGGTTGCGGATTCGAATCTCCCCCCTTAAAAAAATAATTTATATGTTAAATTTACCAGCTTATTGCTTATAATAAATTAACTACCGTAATTATTAGCTAATTATATGCTTTTTTTTTTTTTTTTTTTTTTTTTTTTTTTTTTTTTTTTTTTTAACAACAAGCTTTATTGAAAGCACCGAAAAGAGGGCGTGAGAGAACAACGCCCAACCAAGACACAAAAAAGAACCACCCACACAGCAGCCGCATACATACAGGCAAAGGCCAAACCCCAACACTGAAGTCAAAAAAACGCACAAACAAAGGAAAAACCACAAGAGAACAGCCCCCACCCAGAAACCAACAACAAACCCCACGCAAAAAGCACAAACCAGCAGCAGGAGCATCGGTTCCACACTAGTCTTTTTTCAATTTTCTGCACCACCGGTTCCCAAAATAATTTAGAATTTGAATTAGGACCAAGCAGCATGCCTAAATACGTTATAGGAAGATTGCCCTTTTACACGGAAAGCTGCAGCAAGGTCCTCAGAAACCTCAGCCGACCTGCCCACCATCACCAAGCACGACTTGTGGAAATTAATTTTCAAACCCGAAGACAACTCAAAGCATCTTAGAATTCTTTTAGCTCCCTTCACAATTATATGCTTCTTCTCTCCTTCTCTTCTTTGGCTTAGTTTTCTAAATTATGAAAAAAAATAAAAAATAAAAAAAAATAAAAAAAACAAAAAAAACTTGGGTGCAAGTGTGCAACAGATACAACCTGTTGGAATCAGTCAAGTGGCCGGTATATAAAGCTCTAATTAGCTAAATAATTTACCAATTAAACGGAATTATTGTTCAACTCCTTCAGAATGTGTGAGGAAAGTAAGCTCACTAACATCAACATTGCTGAAGTCAGTCTCATTACAAAGAAAAAATATATGCAGATTTTGTTGGAATTAGGAGACGAGGAGATGGTTTTCTGTCTCTTTCAGAGAATCAATACAAGTATTAATCATTCTAGATCATAAAGATAACATTTTAATTATTTTTCATTTTACTCTAATAAATAAGGAACATTTAATTAGTTCTTCTTGAGCGAATTTATCACAGTTCTTCTTGAACACCAATTTTGTTTTTCCATTTAGATGTATTTTATACCAAATTGGTGTAAAAAGAATCCTTAAAGCCTCTCAATAAATATTTATACAATATTCATTAATTTCTATTAGTTAACTTATACCGTATTAATTAATTTCTATGGCATAATTAATATTGATGTTATTTTAAAGATTTCAATGAGATTTTTTTAACGGTATATTTTTTGGATTAAATATTGTTATAATTAAGTATGAGATTATGAGAGAATTGGATTGAGAATTTAGCTAGAGTGTTGCACCATAAATATGGTGCAACACTGTAGCTAAATTTGGGAACAGCAAAATGGTGCCCTAACATTGTGCTCCATTGGAGCACCATCTAGCACTACATTGGACTTTGGAGTTGGCCTAAACAGGATCGAAATTATTCAAATAATATCAATGAAGATATAATATATATATATATCGACAATATTGATGATATTAGTATCTTCAAAATTCCCACAATTTCATTCATGTAGGTGTTAGGGGCATGTTTCTTAATCATCAATGAAATGAATGGAGTGTTTAAATGAAGGGAATTAAGTTCCATGTGAAAGAGAACAAAAAAAATTAAAGGGAACTTGATTCCTTAGATGAGAAGGGGAGGGGGAATCAAGTTCCACATGAAAGAGAATAAAAAAAGGGAACTCCCGGGGTAGGAACTTGATTCTTGATTTGTGTGTGAGACATACGTAATCTAATTCCCACCTGATTTTAGTAAACACAATAATCACAAATCAATAATTAAGTTCTATTTCCCCGTTAGGATTCATGATTTGTAAACATGCCCAAACCGGGGCAATCAAGTTCGCAACGAGCTGGAATCAAGTTCCATAAAAAAAATAAAAATCAATAAAAATAAAAATAAAAATAATCAATAAAACGTATCTTAACCACCGTTTATGCATGCAACTAATTACATAATTGAATAAATTTATAATATGTGAAAACAAGAAAACGATCGACATTCAAGGGAAATCTGTAAAATTCAGTTCTTCATTTATCTTGCTTATTTATCATTATTGAAGATAAATAATAAAGGTCCGGTCCAGGTCGACAAGATTGTAAATTGATACAATTTCCTTTTTTAATTAATTGGTTTGACATGATTTTTTTCATAGTTAGTGGAGATTGGAATGTTCGCAATGTCGTTTAGGGCAGAAAGAGAGAGGAGGAGGAAGCTGAATGTGGACACAATGGAGAATGTTTCTTTCGTTGGTTGATAGATATTTGGGAGATTTAGTTTGTAGATCGAACAAGATCTTAATTGGAAGCATTTTTAGGGTTCAAGTACTTAATGTCCTTTAACAGCAATATCATCCATGACACTACCATTTGAGCCACATTCGGGTAGTAATTTTTGTATCGCATGCCGGTCAGATGGGCCACACAAGTCAGCTCAATACGCTACATGAATTGGGTTGTGTTTTGGTATTATCCAACAATTTTCTGGTCGTACTGTGTCATACTTGTCAGAATCGTGATGTATCAGGCCATGCCTAGGTCAGCTCAACATAATTTACATGTTTAATACTAAACATATTCTAACTTGATCAACTTGATCAACAGATTTCAGTTGTGGGATTCCGCACATGTTTTAGGATCTTATGCAAAATGAATACAAAGTTCTTTTTATATCAGTACAAATTGGAATCTTGTAGGAAAAATGGTGTGAGAAATTTGAACATGATAATTACTGTATATAACTATAAGTCGATTATGCTTTGGTCTAGTGCTATTCAATATATGCTCATATTTTATTTTATTTTGACAATCAATTTTTATTCCTTGTTTAATAAAAAAAATTATGTACTAATAAGTAATAATATATCCATTGAAAAGTTACTTAGATTTGATTTATTTTCTTCTTCATGATTATTCCACATTTATTCCCACCAATGGCCGATCATATCATCTTTTAAAAATAAAAAATAAAAAAAATCATCCCATGAAATCGCATTTTCCAAATTCCAATGAACCACCTTATTTCTAGGGTCCTAGACTCCTAGACATCTCCTCACTAATGGAATTCACATGCAATCATTTCTCTCGGTGCATGGCATTCTTTTTTGTCTACAATATAATTATTATTTTTGGAAACTACCAAAATAGAAGAAAAAAAAGAAGTAGAAATGAACACTCTTTTTATTATGTTGAATTTTGAAAGGAGAGTTTCTCCTTACAATCCACAAATTATCTGTTTATACTCCAATTTAATTTTGAAAGCTTATTTTGACAATCCAATTTTTTCTTTTTACACTTCTTTTCTAAAAACACTCCATTCTCAAAATTTAAATTTTAAAAAATTCTAAAGACACTTCATTTTGTTACAAGATTATCCTTTTTATCTTTTTTGAATTAAATTATTAAAAAAAATAAAATTATCTCTCCTAAATCATTGAATTAATTATTACATGTTAAATACTATCTCCTAAATTTTTAATTACCATATTAAACTCTTTTTCCTTCAATATATATCTCTAATTTCCTATCTCCATTTTTTCTCAAGCAACACTAACGGTTAAGGAAAAAATAAAATAAAAAACTTACTAATAAACTTGATTTGTAGGAATCATATGTATGTATATACTAAAAAAAACTCAAAAACCAAATACCTTGTTTTTTTTTTTTTTTTTAAAAACAAAAAATCGAAATATGAAAATGCTTTTTGTTACTCTTGTAGGTATGTGATTGCCTAGAGAACTTTAATTCTTTCATTAGTCTTAGAAATTCAAGCTTTCATATATCTTTTTTTATAAAAAAATTTTTTTTTGACTTTTTAATATATATATATATATATATATATTACTGCTAGTAAAAAACTAAAATATTCATAAGTTTTTTTTTCTTTAACTATTAATCAGAGATCGATAAGTATGGAAATATGATTTTTTTTTTTTTTTTTTTTTTTTGAAAAATGGAGAGAGATTAATTAGGAGAGAGTGTTTAATATGGTAATAACATATTTAATAATTTAATTGGTTTGTAGTGTCTTTAAATTCTTTTGTCTTGTTTAGTAATTTTAATTTAAGTTAAAATTGTCATTAATAAAAAAATTAAATTGGAGTGTGAATAGATAATTTGTGGATTGTAAGGAGAAGCTCTCTTTAATTTTTTTTTTTAATTAATGACAATTTTAACCTGAATTAAAATTACTAAAAAAGACAAAATATATATATATATATATATATATATATATATATTAAAGACATTCCAAACTAATTAAATTATTAATTAAAAAATTCTCTCTCCTAAATCATTATATTAAATATTACATATTAAACTCTCTCTCATATATCTGTTATTATATTCTCTCCTAATTAATCTCTCTCCATTTTTCAAAAAAAAAAAAAAAAGAAAAAAAAAATCATATTTCCATGCTTTCTGATCAATCTCTGATTAATAGTTAAAGAAAAAACAATTATGAATATTTTAGTTTTTTACTAACAATAATATATATATATATATATATATATATATATATATATTATTTTTCTATTATCAGTTCATCCTGATATAAAATATATCAGGACGAAGAATGTGGACCATTAGATATATATATATATATATATATATTAAAAAGTCAATTTTCCAAAAAAAAAAAAAAAAAAAAAAAGATATGTGAAAACTTGAATTGTTTCAACTAGATTGGATTAAACTCAAAATTTTAAGACTAATGAAAGAATTAAAGTTTTCTAGGCAATAGTAACAAAAAAACATTTTCATATTTCGATTTTTTTTTTTTTGAAAAAAAAAAACACAAGGTACTTATTTTTTTTATTTATTTTTTAATATATACATACATATGGTTCCTAAAAATCAAGCTTATTAGTGATTTTTTTTTTTTTTTTTTCTTAGCTGTTAGTTTTGCTTGAAAAAGAATGGAGATAGAAAATTAGAGATATGTATTGGAGGAGAGGGAGTTTAATATGGTAATTAAAAATGAGAGAGTATTTAATATGTAATAATTAATCTAATGATTTAGGAGAGATAATTTCTTTTTTTAATAATTTAATTCATAAAAGATAAAAATGATAATCTTGTAACAAAATGAAGTGTCTTTAGAATTTTTTAAAATTTAAATTTTGAGAATGGAGTGTTTTTAGAAAAGAAGTGTAAAAAAAAAAAAAAATTGGATTGTCAAAAGAAGCTCTCTTTTGAAAGTAACACTGGTTTAATAAATTAAGTTTAAATGGTTCTAATGGACTAAAATACCATCATCTCCTTCTTTTATTACATTTATGATATTTTTAAGTTTTTTTTTTTTTCAAAAACCTCCATTGGAGGTCGAAATCGGCCTCCAATAAAGGTCTCGGTGAAGAAGATGCCAAATATATATATTTTTTAAAAATCATTTTTGTCCAATAAATCTCGAAAATTGTAAATATACCAGATAAGTCTCGGAAACAACTTGATAAGTCTTTGAAATATCAAAATAAATCTCGGAAACATAAAAAATTGCGAGACTTATTTTGTGATTATGTTTTAAGGGTATTTTTGTCAGATTCACACTTTATGTTCTATTAAAACTTGAGAGTTTCTCTTTACAATCCATAAATTATCTATTCACACTCCAATTTAAATTTTTTTATTAATGACAATTTTAACCTAAATTAAAATTACTAAACAAGACAAAAAAAAAAATTAAAGACACTCCAAACTAATTAAATTATTAAAAAAAAAATCTCTCTCCTAAATCATTAGATTAAATATTACGTATCAAACTCTCTCTCCTAAATCTGTTATTACCATATTAAACACTCTCTCCTAATTAATCTCTCTCCATTAAAAAAAAAAAAAAAAAAAAAATCATGTTTTCATACTTTCTCCATCAATCTTTGATTAATAGATATGGAAAAGAAAAAAAAAAAACTTATGAATATTTTAGTTTTTTACTAACAGTAATATATATATATATATATATATATATATATATATATATAAGTCAATTTTAAAAAAACAAAAGATATATTAAAGCTTGAATTGTTTCAACTAGATTCGATTAAACTCGGAATTTCAAAGACTAATGAAAGAATTAAAGTTCTCTTGGCAATTACATACCTACAAGAGTAACAAAAAGCATTTTCATATTTCGATTTTTATTTATTTATAAAAGGTACTTTTTTTTGAGTATTTTTTTTAAAAAAAAGAAAATATATACATACACATGGTTCCTAAAAATCAAGTTTATTAGTAAGTTTTTTTTTCTTAACTGTTAGTCTTGCTTGAGAAATAATAAAAATAGAAAATTAGAGATATGTATTGGAGGATAGAGAGTTTAATATGATAATTAAAAATTTATGAGAGAGTATTTAATATGTAATAATTAATCTAATAATTTATGAGAAATATATTTTTTTTAATAATTTAATTCAAAAAAGATAAGAAGGATAATCTTGTAACAAAATGAGGTGTCTTTAAAATTTTTAAATTTAAATTTTGAGAATAAAGTGTTTTTAGAAAAGAAGTGTAAAAAGAAAAAATTGGATTGTCAAAAGAAGCTCTCTTAAAACTTAAGTTATTAAGTTGATGATAGTCTTAAAACTCACTCTTTAAAGAGTGCTATTAAATTTTTGAACCCAAAAAAGAATCCACTTAATAAAATGAAATAACAAATTTAATTCAAATAGTTTTTTATTATTTTTTCATACATTAAAAATATTTTAATAATTATAAGTAAATTAAAATTTCATTTATAAATACCATATTAATGAATTTTTTTATATATTAGTTTTTTTTTTTTTTTTAATATTACAAATTTAAGGACTAAGAGAGGAAGATATGATCTTGTGGGTTTGAGAGGTTCACAAATCTCAATTGTTATGGGTTCGCAATTGTTTTGGGTCCACACTAGCAATAACCCTAGAAATTTAAAGTAGATGCACTAAAACACACTTTACCATACATTCACGAATCATGATGATAGCAACAGCAAATCAAAAAATTTCAGTTCACCACATATTATTGGTTAAATTAATATCCATTTAAGTAAACTTTTTACTTGCATTTATATATATATTCCATTCAAGAACCGAATAAATATATATATATAAGAAAGAAGAAAGAAGAAAGGGCAGACATGTGTGTTGGTAGTCTCTTTCATGGAAGTAATATATAAAAAGACATAAAGGAGAGTGGTAGGAGAGGGCTATTATATATATACTAGTAGTATAGAGATTGATAGATGGAGAGAGGAGATATGAATTGATGGTGTGATGTAATTGTAATGTAGGTTTTGGAGATTTGGAGATAAAATATATATAAAAAGAGCAGCTATTGAGTGAGAGAGAGATGATTGCCCGAAAGAAAAGGGTGGTTGTCTGCGGCTACAAAGACTAAATAGGCTACTTTTGAGTTTTGGTGAAGTCAGCTACTCAGAATTTCGGATAAGAGAGAGATACAGAGAAGACTGCCTCTGCAACTCAAAGTGATTATAAAGTCTTTTGAAAGTTAATGACCAAGAGAAGAGAGAGAGAGAGGACGGGTCTGATCTACTAGGTCTAGTGTGACTACTTTGATCCCAACTAAACAATGCAAATGCAAACACCCTTGTTGTTATAAGAGAGAGAGAGAGAACAAACAAAACCAAACCCCAAGTAATTGCATGATTTGGAGAGGATATCTCATGATGTTAGTGTCAAAATCAAATATGTAACACAATCCCTGAAAGTATTAGAAAATCTCCGTGCACCCAAGGTTATCTATTCGGCCATTGATATCATATATACCACGGGAATTAAAAAATATACAATGTGTCATGTACGTTATCATTAGTCTAGTTATTTAAACTACATGGCATGTTATTATTAATCGGGGTGTATCTTCGAAAAGGAATGAGATGATATTCTCTAGTAACCGGCCAGTCTTGTGAAGAAAAAAGGGGAATTTGAGTATTGTTTGAAATTTAAAATCGTAAAGATTGTACATGCATAGCTTAAAATAAAAATACATTAACAAATAGATAGGTAGTGTTATCTCTTTCTCTACTCTAATGTCCATGGATCCAACGAAGATTTGTCCATGGACCTTCCTTGCTCCTTTAGTCAATGGCTCGATTGACAGTTCTGATACAAACTCACAATGCCTTCCAAAGCCCAAACTTTTTGCGACTTTGCTCAAAACATCAAAAGTGCATGTTCAACCAAATCTCCTTCCTGCCCCAGTTGTGAAAGGTGATGTAACATGCATTCTTATTAGCAAAACATATATTCAAGAAAGGTTGGAATATTGCTGCATGTTCCTTTTTGGGCGGCTTCTATTGAAGAAAGGTTCCAAGCCGATGAAGCCTGACAAACTCAAATGCGTGTTGTAGTCCGCTTGGCAAGTTTTGCATCCATGGAAGCTTACTCCTTTTCCGAAAGGCTACTATGATATCCACTTCTCGAATGAAGATTGCCGAACTAGAATATTGGCACCCCGGAACAATTATAGAGATCGCTGACCGAGAGGTGGGTTTCCCTTTACATTGGACCATGCTACATACTCAAGACCAAACTTACGGTTTCTTTGCTTGGGTTCTTGTTGATGTCAAATTGAATACTAATCTGCCATCGAACTTGATGGTTGAAATAAATGATCTTCGGGGTTTTTCAATGGATGTAATTTATGAAAACCTTCCTGAAAATTGTTTGAAGTGTAATGGTTTTGGGCATGATGCAGCTAGGTGTCATCAAAACTCCAAGGAGGGTATTCATGATAGAGGAAGATCACATTCCAAATATCATAGGATAGCCTACCGTTCGATTATCATGGAGGGTGGAATTTCTGGAATGTTGATGATAAGGAAACAATGCAGATCGATCAAGAAATTGATGCCATTGAAATTGTGTCAAATCACGAAATTATGGCTCAAGAGCAAGCCTCTAACCTCTCCGAAATTATTCTGGAGGAGGAGACTCACGACGATCACTCCGAAGGGTTGGCTGCGACGACAATAGAACCTTCCTTTCAAATTCCTACAATTCAAGTAACGGTTGACCATGAGGAGGAAATTAAGGAATTTCAAATTTTAAATCATGTTATCAATGCTAGTGACCAATTTGGTACAAATCTGATTGTTAATGTTGGAAATATGGTCATTAATAGCACAATAAATCAGTAAAAAGATTTTGTAAGCAATCGGATCATTGATTCTACAAGTACTCAAGAATCTACAGGCAATCAAGTCATTGATTCTACAGCATAAAAATCTATAGGCAATCAAGTCATTGATCCTCTTCCTTGTAAGGATATTTTATTTAACAATAATGCTACTTTGCCTAAATTTAGTGCCCAAATGATGTGGTATCATTATAATCTATTCATTTAAATTGTATTATATTTTCATGATTATGAATGGATTAGAGTATACCACATCATTTGGGTACCAAATTTGGGTAAAGTAGCATTACTTTTTATTGAATAAGGATTCTGCTATTAATAACCTTACATTTAATTAGAATAATTATCCAGGAGAGAAAATAGGGAATGATAAAATAGGAAATGATAATATAGATGAAATTTCTGATATTTATTAAAATGATCAGATAGACCAAAATTATGAGGTTCTTGGTGATCGTGATGACACATTATACCAAGAAATTCAGCAAGTTTTGGATGGAATTAACACTTCAAGAAATAGGAGATGAAAGAATAATTTGGAGAAAATCATAGAAGAAGACTAAGATATTTATGGTTCAAATTCTACACATCGTCAAGTAGACCCCATGCTATGAGAAAATGATTACGTGTAAGATGAAGATAATTGGATTCCAATGATCATCAGATCGAAAAGGAAAGTGAATACAACTTTTAAGATGTTATCTATAACTAGTGTCAAGGGAAGAATTCTAAGTGCCTCCAATGAAGTTGATATGCACTTCATTAGTTTTATTTTTATTTTAGTTTTAATAATGTTTGTTTTCTTCTCTCTCTTTGTATTTCTTATTATAATAAATTTCTCCTAAGTGGAGGCTTTACCGCATAGGTTTATCTAAAAGAAAAATTACATGAACAAATATATATTATATGCAATAGAGAAATAAATATCAATTTCAATTGGTATATCACAGAAGTATCAAAATGTTTGTGATATTTTTGATATAGGTATGGATCGATGAAGTTTATAGTGTTGTCCAATGTGGCTTAGTTGTAAGAGTTTTCATTCAGCCCGATAATGTTCTAGTTTCGAATTGTCACCCTATCATTATGTATATATTAATTAATAAATAAATAAATAAATAAAACTTAGAGTACCGTCATAATTCATTATGATTTATGAGACTAGAAAACTCCAAAATAAGTCCTTGTAATATTTGTTGCTTCCGTTCCATATCTATTTCTGTTTGAGGAATATGCCACATGAGACAAACACAATAGGAATTCAGTAAAAATGCTGAATTCAAGCAAAAAGAGTTTGAGCAAATAATTGGTTAATTAAACATGACTATTTTTTTTCTTTTTAATTATCTCCCATCACCAAGTCCCTACTAATAATTATGACCTTAATTTTTCTCTCATAGACACATAATATAGACATATTTATAGCATGTTAATACACATCATCACATTTTTACCATATAAACAACATAACTTCAATCATAATAATATATATGGTAAAAGTGTGATAATATGTATTAGTATGTTATAAATATGCTTATATATAGGCATATTTATAACATACTAGAGAAAAATTGCATGTTTTTAAACTTAATCACGTCTACTCTCTTTTGGCTACATGTTTATAAACTTAATAAATTATTGAAAGAAGAAGTAACTAATTACCAGCTACTTACATTTCACAATTTCTGCTTATAAAACAATTTTATCAAAAATTGACATTTACTCTCATATCATTAGCACTAGTCAATGTACGGTCGAAAATAACTTTATAAAAAATTGATATTTATTTCCCATGTCATTAGCGCGTATGACCACTTTAACACTTTAAAGGGTAATATCGTCATTTTACTATTTACCCTTATTTTAATAAAATTTTTAAAAAATGGATCTCCAATCATCCATCACATAGATGGTGGATGGTGGGAATTCATTCATTAAAAACAAATTGATATCCATTATCCATCTCAAAAATGAATAGTGGAAATTTATTAAAAATAAAATAGAAGTGTGGAGATGCATTAAGAATTTCATCAAAATTAATAAGGGTGATATTAAAATAAAATGAATTGTTTCTAAATTAATAATGTCGAAAGATAAAATCGATAATTTTGAAATAAATATATTTTTTTTAAATTTAAAAGTTTAGAATGGATTATCGTTAGAAAATGAGTGTCAAAAATAAAAATTGGACCATAAAGAGAGAAACTCTAAAAAATGTGGATAATTACTCTGGTGGCTATCAATTTGATGATACACTATCAAAATGGCCACTAAATTGAGAATTAGTTCCAAAATGGTCATTTTTGGCGAAAAGTGTGACATTGATGGTCATTCCATCCAATGGGTGGCATTTTGGTAAATAAGAGGATGACATAAATTTATTTTAGATGTTTTTTAGAAACCAATTTTTTCTTTTGCTTTTTGAAACGAATAATAATATTTAGTGTGTGTACATATGTATAGCATATCTCATATATATATATATATATATATATATATTGAGAAGATTAAGGCTACAAAATATAAAAAAAACAAAGAGGAGACTGTGTATTGATTTAAACAATTTCTTTTGTTTTTTAAAACGAATAATTATATATATATATATTTACACACACTAAATAAAATTATTTTAAAAAAAAAAAAACAAAAGAAAAAATTTATTTCCAAAAAATATCTAAAATAAATTAATGTCATTCTCTTATTTACCAAAATGTCACTCATTGAAAAAATTGATTTCCAAAAAAAAATCTAAAATAAATTAATGTCATCTCCTTATTTACTAAAATATCACTCATTGGATGGATTGGATAAAATAATCATTAGTGTCACACTTTTTATCAAAAATGGTCATTTTGAAACCAATTTTCAATTTAGTGGCCATCTTGATAATGTGTCATCAAATTGATGTCTACCGGGTTAATTATCCCTAAAAAATATATAAATATGAATGTCAATTTGATGGATCTCTGTATTGATTTCTATCACTATCATCGATCTTAAATATGGACGGTGGATATTTATTTAAAAAAAAAAAAAAAAAAAAAAAAGTGTGGAGATTGATGACTAGAGTCTATAGCCGAGGGAGTCGATATTTTTCATCGAAATTGACCGATATTAATGGAAGGAATGGAGAGTTGAGTGGAAATAGAAAGAGTGAAGCTGTGAAGGTAGAGGTTTTGAATTAGAATTATGATGATGATTTTCTGGATTTTCTGTTACACGTATAAAATACCCAGAAACTCTGACGAATAGGCCCACCAAGCTTTTGCAATAATTTTTGGGGCGCGTGCTACAACTTCTGTAGACATGACAGTGAAATTCTTATTCATTACTTTTTGGCTTTTCTTTTTTTTTTTTCTTTTTTTTTTTAATAATAATTCTTCTTTTTCCTCTGTTTCAAATCATTTATTCAAAGGTTTCCCATCAAAACCTCTTTGATTGGATAACACACATTGTTTCTCTCTAATAATAATTATATTCAGATCCTCATCTATATATAGTTTAACTATACCACACAGACACTATTGGGTTTTTTTTTTTTTTTTTTTTTTAAATAAAAAAAATTAGATTAAAAAAATGTTTATTAATCAGGGTCCAAAGAGACATAATTCCTTATTTATGTTTACATTATTTACTAAATAATCAAGTTTCCCATTAAGAAATTAAGTTTTATTTTCTAATAAAACTTGGATCTTTTCATTTTCAATCACGGTAAACACATCTTCGTTAATAAATATATATATATATATATATATTAGTGGTTCTCTCATAAGGGATCCCTTATTTTAATTTCGGTAAGGACCACCATGAAATCATATCGATTTGAATGAATTTTAATCTGAATTTTTTTGTGGATGATAAGTTCGTTGAAATCTACCTATAAATAAAATTTGAGAATTTTTTAAGAACGAAAACTATTTTTACCGATTTTTTTTAAATATGAAGGCATTAGAAAAATAGGCGAAATATAGGAAATTCAAGAAAAATAGTTTTCATACTTGAAAAATTCTCAAATTTTATTCACATGTTCTTAAATTTATTTATTGAAACACGTGATTATGGATAAAATAGTATTTAAAAAAACAATTACTTGTTAACTATGCATTCTAAATTGGAAACAAGTAGATTGTGTCCCTATTGAAGTTATTCAAGACTGTTTGTGCTGCTTCTTTTATTGCTTTTTAGAAACTCTCCATCGGTTCCCAACACTGTACTTTTCAAGCTATAGCTAATAGGTAGAGTATCTTTGAACAGCAATATGTACATACACATATGAAAAGCCTATCTAGCTACAAAGTAATTACAGGATTGAGAAGAGGTCTTCAAATCCCCTATATTCTTCAATTACAGGATTTGAGCATATATACTGGTTGCAATGAAAAGTAGCTAAGAAAATTAATTACAGATACACTGATTAAAAACATTGCAAATGCTAGCTAGTACTAATTTCAAGCAAGATATATGGAAGTGCAACGTTGTTAGGTATAAATAAATATGATTGGCTATTCATATCATATCGCATATCAGATGTGTTTCCGAAAAGAACTACATGTTGTGTAAAAAGGGGAGAGTACTAGAGCCCCCACAAACTATGATTCATTCATTCATTTTTCTTCTTTCTTTCTTTCCAATTGATCATTCATTATTCTATAATATTGCCTTGCATTCTCTGTGAGTGTCTGTGTCTGTCTCTCTCTCTCTATCAGTATCTCATTAAGCAATACATATATTGTCATGCCTTTTGATCCAAGTAATTCCCATTGATGCCCTCACTTTCCATTCTCTCTTTTGTCCCTTCTCTTTTTCACTTTCTCTCTCTGTCAACTTCAGTCCTGTCCCAGATTTCACTCTCTCATCATATCCTTCTCTTCAATATCTCTCTCCATGTGCGCCTCTCTCTTTCTCTCTCTCTCTCTGCCCTTTTAAAACCTACACAACCCCCCTATCTCTCCATTTCATTGTATGCACCGGCTCTCTCTCTCTCTCTCTCTCTCTCTCTCTCTCTCTCTCTCTGTGTTCTCTTTGAAGTTTTTTTGTTTGCATCTCTTTGTTTTCTTCTTCTTCTCTGTCTTGAATATCATCATAATCATCATATGGAACCTCATCAGCAGCAGCAAGCAAACGAGGATACTAGTAGTGGGAGTGGAAAAGCTGGAAGCTTTATTTGCAGACCAAGCAGTACAAGGTGGACTCCAACACCTGAACAGATCAGGATTCTAAAGGACCTTTACTACAACAATGGAGTTAGGTCCCCAACTGCTGAACAAATTCAGAAGATCTCTGCTAGGCTTAGACACTATGGCAAGATTGAAGGCAAAAATGTCTTTTATTGGTTTCAAAACCATAAAGCCAGAGAGAGGCAGAAAATGAGACTCACCACCACCAACCCCACCACCATCACTCATGAGCTTCCCATGCAACAACATCAACAAAAACTTGCTCCAACTAATTGTGGATGGAAACCTGAAGATTACCTTATCAAGCCTCATCTCAACACAGGTGTTTTTTTTTTTTTTTTTTTTGGGGTCCTTTTTCCTACTTTTTCTCATGTTCAATGTTGTATATAGATAAATGTCTCATATGGATGGTTTTTGATGTGTAGCTCCTTCTTCTTCAACTGGGCACGGTGTGTACACAGCTGCACAGATGGGTAACTATGGAACATATGGATCTGTCACCATGGAGAAGAGTTTTAGGGTAAGTTCAATTTTTATATTTTTATGATTACAAAACTGTTATATATATATAAAATATTATATGTAAAGAAGTCAGTGCACAAGGTCATGTCCTATTCTTCTTTGCATCTCTCTCTATGAAACGAAATTTAAGGGAGGAAAAGCACCAAAACTCACCCATGTCTGGTTACAGTGTATGTTCTACTAACAGTATCTTTTTTTTGTTTACAAGTATAGAGTTTCACTCACAGGAATTTTTAACACTGAAAAGAAGCGACCAGTAACACAGTTTCTGAGTACAGTCCTTTAAAACATCCAAAAATGAACAATCCTCCTCTGCTTTTGCTTCTAGTTACAAAAATAACCTTAAATGGAAATTTTCACCAACACAAACCACCTTTTTTTTCTTCAAGTCCAAGCAATATATGTACAAATATAGTAGTTCATCAATTTTTTTGTGAACTTGTACTCTAGTTATAGATATCTAGTCTAGTATTGCATTAAAAATCTCTAACATTTGCTTCATTTGTTTTTTTTTTTTTTTTTTGAAACTAGGACTGCTCAATATCAAGCGGTGTTGGTGGATCCATAACCCATAAATTTGGTTGGGTGGGCATAGACCCGTACACTTCATCATCCTATTCTCTGTTTGGCAACAAGAAAGAAGAAGAAGAAGAAGATGATGATAATGATCATGATCATGATCATGAAGAAGAAGAAGAAAATGAAGAATCTGGTGATCATATTGAAACCCTCCCTCTCTTCCCCATGCATGGTGAGGACTACAACTTCAACACTACCTTCTGCAACATCAAACCCGACCCGAGTAGCTACTACTCCGGCCGCTACGGCTCCTCCAATGATGGACATGGAAGTTCTCGTGCTTCTCTTGAGCTTAGTCTCAACTCTTACACCAGTTGGTCATCGGGTCCTATCTGAAAACTTCACTGCATGTTGAAAAAAATATATTAATCTGCTAATTATTAAGAATTTTAGGTTATATATTAATTAGCCAGCAAATATATGTCTTTTATATGCTAAATTAAGCTGCTTTATTATTACTTATAAGTTATAATTAATTAACTACTGTTATTATTAGCTAATTTTATATGCTTCTTCTCTCTTTCTTTCTTTTCTTTGTCTTATTTTTCCAAAATAAAAAATAAAATTGGTTGCAACAGATAAAATATTGCTCGAATTAGCTAAAAATTTAAATTATTGTTAATCTTGTTCAACTATTTCAAAATATATGTGTGTGAAGCAAGTAAGTACAGAAACATCAACATTGTTGAAGTCAGCCTCATTAAGAAAAAAAAAGAAAGAGAGATATGCAGATTTTATTTTGTTGGGATTGGGAGATGGTTTTCTGTCTCTTTCAGAGAATCAATAGAAGTATTAATGATCCAATATTTACATATGTGTATGTGTAGACCCTATGGAGGTGAGGGAGGGTTGGTGCAATCAAATTTAGGGTTTTTATTGGTAGTAATAACCAATAAGAAGAAGAAGAAAAAAATGATGAGAATTTAGAACTTAGTAGTATGCATAGCAGCTAATGTTATCATAACCGGTGGGAATGGGATATATTTTGGAGTTTGAACCTACATCGTAAATACCACCAAATCATCGGCTTGTCTTGTCCCTTTTCACCTTTTAATTTGCTGGGCTGGGTTGGGGCTGAATATACAGTAGGTTCAATATTGATAGTATCCGTATCTACAAAATGGAATTGGATCACTTTCTCACTTTCAAGTGTTTTCACATTGTTCTCTTCTAAGATCAATGATGTGGATTATTTCTATCTTTTGATAGATAAATCATAAAAATTGATATAAATAATCTAGACCGTTGATTCTGTATATTAGACACGTATCAATAGATTACAAAGGTGTGGGCAATGTGAAGACACTTAAAATAAGGAGAGGATCTAAATCACTTCAAAATTCCCACAATCTTATTAATGTAGGTGCTAGATGCGTATTCCATGGGAAAGAGAATTAGGAAAATGGAACTCGATTCCTTATGTTGGAGGAGAGAATTATTAAGTTCTCTTTCCGAAATAAACTTATTTCATGATTTGTGCATTAGACCACGTAATTTGATTTCGTAAACACTATAATCACAAATCAGGAATTTGATTCTCTTTCCCTCGTTAGATTACTAATTAATAAAAACGTTAGAATTTACTACTGAACTTTACTTCCATCCAAACCACAGTCTTTTTTCTTTCGACTTTATTTCAAAAAGTAGTTTAATTTGAGTTAGCAATTACCTGAGTGAATGCAACTAACATAATTGAATAAAATTTATATAAAATGTGAAAACAAGACAACGATGGACATTCAACAAGGGAAATCTGTCAAATTCTATTCTTCATTTATCTTGTATTTGTATCATTATTGAAGATAAATACATAATAAAAGGTCCCAGTCGACAAGATTATAAATGGATACGGTTTCCTTTATTTGGTTTGACATGATTTCATTGTTAGTGGGATGTAGAATTATAGCAATATTGTCATTTAGAGCAGAGAGAGAGAGAGAGAGGAAGAGGAAGCTGAATGTAGAAACAATGGAGAAAGCTTCTTTCGTTGGTTGATAGATATTTGGGAAGATTTAGTTTGTAGATAGAAG
This sequence comes from Acer saccharum, assembly GCA_030490815.1. Taxonomy (NCBI): domain Eukaryota; kingdom Viridiplantae; phylum Streptophyta; class Magnoliopsida; order Sapindales; family Sapindaceae; genus Acer; species Acer saccharum. Next base: position 7,413,058 of record CM059868.1, read on the forward strand.
AAGATCTTGGAAACTTTTTTAGGGTTCAATTACGTAATGTCCTTTAACAGCAATATCAACCATCACGCTTTTCTTCTTCTTTCATGAAAGTGTTTTCAAAGGATTCATCACAAGTTGGTTTGCTTTCCATTTTCGATCAACTTTTGAAAACAAAAACTGCTTTCTTTGTCTTTCCAAGTAGTACTACTGATCATCAATAATGATCTTCAATTCATCAAATGTACATATATATATATATATTGAATGAAGGAAGGAAGCCAGGAACACTACGCATGTTGTCTTCCACATAAAACGCTCTCTATGTGTCAGTTTGTACCAATGAATATTGAATTTTATGTACAATCTTCTATATATGTTTTTCATCATGACTTTTGTTTTTTGTTTTATTATTATTATTATTACAATTTCCTTCTTTTAGGTTGTGAAGATTCCAACTTGAGAACCTCCATTACATGATATACATATATGCAAAGCTTGTTTTTTTTTTTTCTTTCTATTGAATCCCTTATAGATCAAATACTATAGAAATGAGTACATTTAATTCAGATGTCAGCTCTAGCTACTCCCGAGGAGAGAATTTCTCACACTTACACTTTTATGTGCAATGGAAACCTTCATTACATAATTTACCTATGCAAGGTACGTTGTTTTTTGTTTTTAGGGTTTCCATTAGCTAGGATCAATCGAACCCGTTTAAATCAAACACTACAGGTACCGGCTTCTACAAATAAAATTTCTCACACTTGCACTTTTATGTGCGCACAACCAACTTAACAATGGAAAAGAAACATCATGTATATAATTCAGTATTTATTCCAACATTCGGAATCTCCATGACTTAATATACATATGTTAGGGCTCTACTTGACCCGTTTAGATCAAACACCGTAAGAATGGGTATAACTAACTCGGATTCTACAAACAAGAGATAGTTAATTACTTGACAAATAAGGAGGAAATTTCTCACACTCGCACTTTTATATACATAATAGAACTTGTGTGCAAAACTTACTAGACTAAGATGGTGTTTGTTTTTTTATTTGATGTCTTATAAGACCTTAATTTTTTAGACAATACTTATAAGTCTTACAAATTAAGATACTATGATATCTTTATTTTTTTCATTTTTTAGACAATCGTCTCCCCCTTTGGAGTTGGTTAGGTTGCATTAGGGTTTATTCAAAACTTAAAATTTTTGGAAAATTAATTTTTAGGGTTTTATTATGTGGATAAAATTGTAAATGTATGAATTGTAATAGAGTATTTATGGAAATTTACTAAAAGGCTACACTCTATCACTTTTTCAATAAGATAAAAGCCAAAAAAATTATTTTTTCTATTAGACATATACATCTTAAAATAAAATATAAGTTAAAAAAAAAAATAAACAAACTGATTTATCTTAATTTAAAATATAATAGGCAATAAGTCTTATAGTGAAAGAAACAATCAACCCCTAAGTATTGATATGCACCAGTAGTTTACATTAAAAAAGACATTATATATATATATATATATATATATATATATATATATACATAAATTTTATTATCAGTTCGAACTGACAAAAGTTATATCAGTTCCTTACATGTGAGCCACTGGATTTAAATACTTTGACTTGGCTGTATTCACTTGTCAGTCAAAGTATTTAAATTCAGTGGCCCACATACAAGGAACTGATATAATTTTTATCAGTTCGAACTGATAATAGAAAGACTGTATATATATATATAATCAGCATTTGTTTTCAGAAGAATTATGAAAGGATTTGCATACATATATGCAGGGATGTTCAGGTGCGCAACAGTGAAATTTCACAGAAGCTTTGTGATCTGTCGAAAAGACAACCCATTTCCAAAAGAATGAAGTCCATGACAGTTATCATGACTGTCACAACTTACAAGCTACGAAGTTGGTGCTATTGATTATCCATATATAGTCTATATAGACAAAAATAAAAAAAATAAAAAAAATAAAAAATTAAATACAAAATCACTTTATTTCTCCCTTCCATCTAAATAATAAATTGGTAATTCTGATTTCTCGAAATTAATAAGAATTGTGCCATCCATCTTCTATTCATCCAAGTTGTCAATTTTTTTTTTCATACATGGATTTAGAGTTATACTTTATTATATATATTATGACATGATGACGTTGGTCTAATGGTATACTCCCATATCTACGAGATTGTGTGTTTAAGTTGTGTCCCATCCACTAAACCCAGAGTAGATATTCGGATCACACGTATATTTGTTTGATTTTGATAAGTTTCGGTATTTCGTAACTCAACCAGTCAACCCTATGGTGTCAAATTTAGAATCTACTTGTAAATATGTTTGATCCGTATCCAGAATTTTAACAATACATAATATTAGCCCGTGTAGTAGCTGCCGAGCATTATTGTTGGACTTGGGCCATTTGTACACTACAGGGTTTTTAACGACGCCGTTTTTTAACATATGATTAATCTCAAATGATTGAATGGTCTGTCAAAATCTTTCTCCATAACATCTGTTCTAGGTTTCATTAGATACAACAGTCAAGTGTTACTGTGGATGAACAAATGTAAGCGTAAAGAATTACTGTGGATGAATAAGAAATGTAAGCGTAAAGAATTTGGGAGTTTTTAAGTATTTGAAGATACTTTTTTTCATCATTCAATCAAAATGTATTATTGAACTCGTGATCATCATCAGCTTCTAGTTAAAGCTCCACCTTTTCAAGAATCACAATCACTTGCAAATCCAACCAACAAATGAAGAAGAAAAGTAGCAGAAAACAAAAAAAATGTCCCAATGATGTCAAGATAGACAACACAAAAAACAATCCCACAGCACCAACACATGAACACCTCTCTCAGTCATCAATCATCACTTCCTTCTTCCTCGGTGGGAAAACGAAGGTGCTTTCCTTTTGGTGTTGGCAATCCCTGTAAGCGTAAAACATTCGGCGATAGCCCACCATCATCACTCTCTTCAACAATCTCCTCCCCATCACTGTTGTACTTGTACATGAATCTTGTGTGCTTCCCAGCAAACTTGGCAATAGTACCAGTACTAGTAGTAGTAGAATTCATACTAATCCGGCTTACGCCTTCGCAGAGCTCATCAAGCAGCAACCCATCTTCTTCTTCTTCTGCGTCTGCTTCAATGACTTCATCTACATCTTCTCCATGTGTTGTCGTACTACTAGCATTCCCCTGAATGGACCAGATAGAAGAGTCATCATCATCTGGGGTTATTGATGATTTCTCTTTGGATGATTGGCCAGTCACCACAGAAGAGCATTCTGATGATGGTGATGATGAATTAGAAAACTCCAACTTCTCAGAGAAATCCAGCAGCAGAGACCTTGTTAAATTCTTTTCATATTCAATGCTTTCTTCTTTTTTCACATCAAAGATATCACTCGCCACCACCACCTGCCACAAACATCACAAATTTCATATAAACAATAAAAATTGGAATCAATAAAAATTATCACCAACTAAGAGAATCAATCAATCAACAAACCTGAGAAATCAATTGTTGATAAGTAACAGGAGAAGGGTTCATTGAAGCCAATCCATTGTTGTCGGTTACATCATCCCCAGAAAGATTCAAGATTAGCGGGGTATTGGCCGGAGTCGGAGCAAGTAATTGCAGTGGTGTGTTGACAGGGCCTTGAAGATGATGAAGAAACGGACGTCTCTCCAGCGAAAGCTTCGAGAGCTCAGCTTCCTCCTCCACTCTTTGAAGCAGAGTCTTGACTTGACCCCTCAGCAAATTCTCTCCAGACCCAGGTGTGCCTCTAAAACTCCTCTGTTTCGCTACGCCTGACGACGGCGTCTCCAAGCTCCCCATCGCAAGCCCCACGATCGGTGAATCGTTTGTTATGTCGATCAGAGCAACAGATCGATCTTGCTGTTTTGTGGTGGCGGTGGTGGTCCTCTTTCTTGATTTCGAAAGACCCTTATCAGATTCCTCAATCTTCCCTGAAAAACAAAAAACAAAAAACAAATCAAAACCCATTAACAAAGATTACAGAGATATACAAATCTTGAATCTTCTCTTTAAAAAAAAAACACAATCGAATTCAAAACCCAACTCTCTAGTCACTTACTTGAGATGGGAATATTGTTGCTGTTGTTGTTTAGAGAACCCAGAGTCTGAGATCTTGTGACTCTTCTTGTAGACGATGATGGGGTCTCCATTGAAACAAGCGTAAAAAGAGAAATACGAGTACAAAGAAAAGCAAAATCCAAAAAATCAAAGTAAATGAAAAGGGAGAGACAAAAGCAGAAATGTAGAGATGACTATGATTGAAGATTGAAAGGGATATAAATATGAGAATACAAATTGAGAAAACGGAGAGTGTTTAAACGGTAATATGACCGTTAAAGAGAGAGCGTACGCTGTCAAAAACTAGCCGTTGGAGGTTTTTCATTTGAATTGTGCTGTTGTGTACAGTTCGGGTTTCTACGGTTCGTTACGAGCATTGATAAACAAAGCCCATGAATAAAAGATTTTGGGCCCGGTTCAGCCCATTAAGGCCCAGCCCATAAACAGCCCATATTCTTGTTTTTGAACATTTGTTTGTTTGGCCACGAAAATCAATTAGCAATTCATCACGTATGTCCAAGGAATTTAAATTCTCTACTGATCTGATTTTTTTTCCTGACATTATATAATCTCATGACACGTAAGCATTGCAATGAATGTGTGGTTAAGATGTGATTGGTTTCTACAACTACTTTATCAACAATCAATCACATACCTTTAAAAATGTCATGAAATATATCAGATGAGGAAAAAGGTATAAATCCATGTCCAAAAAATTTGATATTGTAATTTGTACCACACTTTTCGGGTTATAGACTTATAGTAGACAAAATGGGGCCTCCATCTAGAAAGTCGAGCATTGAAAAGAAACTTGGAGTTTTGACAACGACAGAGGAAAAAAACAAGGGGCGCAAGTGTTTATTTTATGAGAAAAAGATAGGTAAGTTGCATAGTTGCATGCATGGTGGGAAACTGGGATCTTATTATAAAAAAAAATTGTAATAATTATATAAATCATGACACTTTGTGATGGATGATGTGTTTGTTACAATTCATTTACCAATTACCATATTATTTGGATAAGGTTAATTTTAGACAAATAATTTAGACAGCTTGACATTTAGTACCATGTTAAATCCAACGTGCTATTGTTAACATAATGAATCTAACTAATTCATTCCAATAGTTACATATTTATAGCATCTATGTCCCTATTTTGTAAGCATGAATGAAATAAATCGATTTTTTTTTTTTTTAAAGCGTTTATTTAATTTGACAATATTTTAGATTCGAATTACAAAACTGTAGATATTATATGTCAATAATGTTAGATAGCGCAAAAAAATAGCCTAAAAACCAACCTAAATGATGTGGCACTGGTTTTTTCATTAACCACATCATCCCGTTATTCATTTGGTAATGACAACTCACTTGCTAGTTATCCTATCATTTGGGTTGAATTTTAGATTATTTATCTAGGTTGTATATTGGATTAATTATTTGGATTGTATAGTATTACTCATCATATATATATATATATATATATATAAATGTTTAAGTTAGTGCATACTGATATAACTTCATCACTGCATTGGATGTTGACCATTAGATTTATATACTTTGACTCAAAGTGTATGCATTTGTCAAAACTTTTCCATAATCAATGGTTCACATGGATTGGTACTGATGTAGTTGCATCAGTGTACACTGATGTGAACGAGACCGTAAATATATATATATATATATATATGTGTGTGTGTGTGTGTATTTAAAAAAAAATATATGTTTTTTGCCTTAGAAGTGTAAAAAGCAACTGAATTTAGGATTTTTTAGGAGAGAGGGAAAACTCAAACCCACAACCTCGTAGTGTAGCCATACAAGTGTGAAGGGTTTACTGCCAGACCAACCTCGTCTTGTCAAAGCAACTGAATTTTATAATAAGAGCTGTTACTAAATTAACTCTTTTAAAATAGGGTAAATTGCAACAAAGTACCCTCACGTTTGCCTATACTGTCGCTAGATCGAACTTCTTACTTTAATTACAGAAAGGTACCTTTGACTGCTTTAACCACCATTAGACTTAACGATGTACTTCACGGTGCGATTCGTACCAGACCACCAATGTTATGTATTTACTGTAAAATGACCATTTTACCCTTGCACCGTTAAGTACATTGTTAAATCTAATGATGGTCAAAGTAGTCAAAAGTACTTTTCTGTAATTAAAGGAAAAAGTTCGATCTAGCAGTAGTATAGGCAAACATGAGGGTACTTATTGCAATTTACCCTTTAAAATGTAGAGTAAAATTGTAACAATTAAATTAGTTAGGTGGGCACATTCATGGCTACTAGATTAGTTAGGTGAGAGTCACGTGATGCCATATTCCTGTCTACGTGTCCACCCGGACCCGGCCCGAATTTTTTTCCATCTTCTTGCCACACATTGCAACAACCAACCTACTAATCCACACTCCACACCATCTATTACAATCAATTAATTAATATCCAGATCATATGGAATTATAGCCATTTTAATCACTCATTTTTACGGTTACTTCATAGTTAAAGTGGTGTGTAACCCTATTCTTAAGATATGGTCAAGGATTCGAATCGGATTATATACGTTTTATAATGTTATTTAATAGATTAATCTCCTTTTATGATATAATTGTGGATTTGATTTTCAATATATATATTTTATAATGCTATCTGACTAAACAAGCTGCGAACCGGTCGAATTTCAAATAAATAATATTAATAATTAGCCATTTAATTTACATATAATTAGTTAATACCCATATAGTATACCATTAAAAAAAATGATTTGATTAGATATGTTTAGTGGGTATGTAAAGACACAACAAATCCTAATTTCGTATCAAGCCATATGTAACCTGCATTAAGACAAGGATATATATATATTTTTTTTTGAAAGCTAATACAAGGATATATATTTTTTTATTTTTTATTTTTTATTTTTGAAGAAGTTGCAACAAAAAGTCTATAAACTTTATTCTTTTTAATCGTTGAATTAAAATTTAATAAATATTAACGATTTAACTTAGAGATATTAACTAGTTAGTAGTTAGCAAACGATACTCGAATTATATGATATGCTAATCGATAATATTATTCTAATTTTGTTGTTTTAAAAACTAATTTAAGTTTAAAAAAATCTTAGCCATTGATTCATTTACCTACTTCACCAGATCTACTATAGTATATCATCTGAATTCAGTATATAATTTTACAAATAACGAGAGTAGAAAGGGCCATTCTAGAAGCAATATATATATAATAGAGGGAGGGGTTTGGTAGTATGGGAATTGCACGCGAGGGATAGATAGGAAGAGGTAGTTAGAGCTGCCACCACTTTCCATTTCTCTAACCCCCAGTCCCCACCTCAACTCTCTCACTTGCCTCTTTAACATTTCCCCCTTATAAGCCACATTTACTCTTCACCTTTTTTTCACTCACTCTTCTTCTTTTTCTCCACCAACACACAGAAAAAAACTAAATTTGTCTATGATCAATGGCTCCCTCGACTCTCACAGCTCTTGCTAAGGAAAAAACCTTGAATAAGAGCTTTGTTCGCGACGAAGATGAGCGTCCAAAGGTTGCTTACAACCAATTCAGCAGCGAAATCCCGGTGATTTCTTTGGCTGGGATCGATGAAGTCGATGGGAGGAGGGCTGAGATTTGCAAGAAGATCGTTGAAGCGTGCGAGGACTGGGGAATCTTTCAGGTTATCGATCATGGTGTCGATACCAAGCTGATATCCGATATGACTCGTCTTGCGAGAGAGTTCTTCGCTTTGCCTCCGGAGGACAAGCTCAAGTTCGATATGTCCGGTGGCAAGAAGGGTGGCTTCATCGTCTCCAGCCATCTTCAGGTATTTTTCTTATTCAATATCTTCTAATTCGTTCGGTGTCAGTTTAGAAACCATAAATAAATGGAGGGATTTTTTTTTTTTTTAATAAAAATAAAATTCCTTTTCAATTGTGACTTATATTTATTTATTTTTTATGTTGCCTTGGTGAAAAATTGAAGAAGGAATCTAGAAAATTCAATTGAATGTAGGACGTAACGTTTTTCTAATCCAATAAATTAAGATAATTAATTAATAAATTGGCCAAAATTGCTTTCCTCAAAACAATTATGAGAAAAACTTGCATGGGTCAATGGCATTAAGGCAAGTTTTAAATGCATTATAGTATGTGAGAATCTCTTTATCTAACAATTAAAAATTTCCTTTAAAAAAAAAAAACAATTAAAAATTTGACACCTCAGCAATTGTAAGAAAGACAGAGAGAAAACGGCAAAGGAAATGTGTGAAAATCATAATTTGTTGATGTGTCAGTTTTTCAGGTCCGAAGATTATAATTTAAAATAAATATGATATTTAATAAAATTAATATACATATGTAGGGGGAGGCGGTGCAAGATTGGCGTGAAATAGTGACATATTTTTCATACCCGACGAAGACCCGGGACTATTCTCGGTGGCCCGACAAGCCGGAGGGGTGGATAGATGCGACAAAGGAGTACAGTGACAAGTTAATGGGGCTTGCATGCAAGCTTCTTGAGGTTTTATCAGAGGCAATGGGGTTGGAGAAGGAGGCCTTAACAAAGGCATGTGTGGACATGGACCAAAAAGTTGTGGTCAATTACTACCCGAAATGCCCACAACCCGATCTCACTCTCGGACTCAAACGCCACACCGACCCGGGAACCATCACACTCTTGCTCCAGGATCAGGTTGGTGGCCTCCAGGCCACCCGGGACAATGGCAAGACTTGGATCACCGTTCAACCTGTTGATGGTGCTTTTGTGGTCAACCTTGGAGATCATGGCCATGTAAGTATACAAAAACTAAGCACTCCAATTATAATTAATGTTTCGAATTTCAAGAAAATTTTCAATGCACCGAAATTTTCTCTGGACTGAAAAAAAAAAAAAAAAAAAAAACCCTTGCCAAGGGCATTTATACGTTACTAAGTATTTTCTGAACATGGGATGTTTCCTAATTAATAGTATTTATTATCTTCTGGTATTCATTCTTAGTTAATTATATTATAACATTTGACCTTTCACACACAAAATTAAGGGTTTTATTTTGACAATTTTGTCTAATCATGTTTTAAAGTGATTGAATCATAAAGTGGGGCTGTTTGTTTGGGGTATGTCCAAAATTTGTGTTAAAAAATAAAGTGGAATTGTATCCACTAGGGCCCTAGGCCCATCATTAAATGAGGATGATGTACGAAAATTTGGCGTTTCTTTTTATTATTTTTTAAAAAGTAGGTAGTACTTCACTATTTGGTGTTAATGAAAAGTGATTGAACCCTATATATATATATATATATATATATATATTATAAGGTTTCGGGTCTAGGTTTTTGATCAGTCCCGAACTTGAACCCAAACTCGATACAGGCTCTTTATTTTAGGTCCAGACTCGACCCATGCGGTTCAAGTTTAAGTCAGTACTCACAGGACTTTTTTCTAGAAATTATGGGTCATTGGGTTGAAGAAAAAAACCATGCAAGTTTTGATAGAAATTGACCCTTTGTAGAAATGAAATTGGTGGACCAAAACAAAGACCATTATTACATTCATTTATTACACTTACTACAAATCGTTAAATACCTAAATTATAAATTGAGATCTCTAACGTTGACATTCAATCTTTAATTATAATAAATGTTTAGAGAAGTTTAGATACACACGTATATGTGAGTTGTCTTGATCACGAAATGCAAGAATTAAATGTCTACCAGATTTTAACCAGAACCCATTAAAGCTCTCACTTTACTTTGATGTTAATTACAGTTCAAAAAAAGTCAAAAGGTCAAAGATACAGAAGTCTAATTATTTAATTGAATTTAACTGTATTGTATTGTATTTTATTGGATCAGTATTTAAGCAACGGGAGGTTCAAGAACGCGGACCACCAAGCAGTGGTGAACTCAAACTACAGCAGACTATCAATAGCTACATTCCAGAACCCAGCACCGGAGGCAACAGTGTACCCATTGAAGATCAGAGAAGGAGAGAAGTCTGTGTTGGAGGAGCCGATCACATTCGCTGAGATGTACAGGAGGAAGATGAGCAAGGACCTCGAGCTTGCGAGGTTGAAGAAGCTGGCCAAGGAGCAGCAGTTGCAGGACTTGGAGAATCCTAAATTGGATGCCAAGCCTATTGAGCAAATCTTTGCTTAGATATAAGCTAAATTTGCTTAATTTGTGATCGTGCATTTTGTGTTCTTTGTATTTTTCAAGAGCTTGGATTATTTTATCATGAACAATGTGTACGTTGGGGCCAGCCAGTGCGGCCTCGTTTGTTTGTCTTAAATTATATCATTACTAATAGATGAAAATAAATTGTTCCTAAACTTTATATTCGAAATCCGAGTTCATGGCTAGTACACGTAATATTAATCCACGACACTCACATCAATGAGATCCTGGGGTCGAGTAAAGACACTTTGCAATAATAATATATAAGCATCTATATTACAAGGCCAAATCAAATGATGGTAATTAAGGAGACTTTTACATCAACAATACCAAACTACTTTTAACCTTTTTATAGACCAAACTCAAGACAATAAAACACTTATCATTATCTCATTTTGGCTGATTAAACTGAAGAAACCAAATCGTTTATATCGATATGGCAAACTTTGTGCATAAGTTTCATTATGCAGATTTTACATCCTCCGGAGGAATACGTGTCACGTTTATCGGACAACCGCTTTTTAATCTTGAAAACATTGCTCGCTTCTCAACACTTGAGTCTGAATCGATCAACTTCCACCTGATTAATTTCATGTTCACAATTTGATTAATGTTGTTATAATATACTTGTATGCATTATATAATTGGTTGTAATTGAAGAAACTAAACAATTAATGAACTTTTCTTTCTCTTTTTCGAATTATAACAAATTTGGGAGAGATACGATTCGAACTCACAATCTCAGAATGAATCGAACTATTTAGGGTGGAGAAAACTCACTTGTAAGTTGTGATAAGGCGGTGTAAAAAGACTAGCATCATGGCTTTAGCCATGTTCAATCCGAGGCATGTCCTTCCTCCCATGCCAAAAGCTAAGAAACTGTATGGTTTTGAGTCGTATTCCTGAGCTCGAAATGAAACAACTTATTAAGGGTAATTATTAATCATAAAAAAAAAAAAAAAAAAAAAAAAAAAAAAAAATCGGTGTGCTTTAGTTACAGAGACTTACATCAAATCTTGAAGGATTGAACTTGTTGGGATCATTGTAAACCATAGGATCAAAGTGTATTGATCTAGCAACAATGTTAACATTCCAACCTTTCTTTATCTTATAACCTATTTATAGATATATAATAATGATTATAAAAATAAAAAATAAAAAAAATAATACAAATGAAGGAACTATATATGATTTATTGTGGTTAGAAAAACCAATTATTACCTTCAATCTCACAATCCTGAAGAACTAGTCTTGGAAACCAAGCTACCACTGATGCCATTCTTAAGGATTCTTTAACAACCTGATTAATTATAATTAATACTCGTTAATTGAATTATTAAAGTAAATCGTAATCTGTTGTTTGTATTTGATCTACCTTAGAAGCATAGGGCATGTTGTTTAGATCTTGCAGTGTAAGAAATGATGACTTTGTTGATGTTAATTTTTCAGCTAGCTTTAGTTGCTCAATCTGCTCCCATCAACAACAACAACAACAACAACAACAACAACAAAAACACACATGTACATATAGGTTGACGTATAAATAAAATTATGAATATTCAATGAGATTGTGAATTCGAAATTATAAATCTGATTACCTTAACTGCGTTTAGGACCTCTTGGTTCTCACTCAGGTACTTGACCATCCATGTGATTGCACTGGCTGTCGTATCTTGACCTATCATATTCATTATTTTGTAAATCTATACGTAACAACAATTAATTGTCCAATTACAATTGGAAATATATATAGTTTATAGCAGGATCTTAATTATTTAAAATATGTGTTTATAAACAAATGAATCTTGATCTAACCTGCAATTATCATAGTCAAGATATTATCTTGAATTTCTGTGTCGGTTAATCTGAGGGTTTCATTAGCAGAATCTTCATTATCTTCTGTCACAAGGTACTGTAGAAAATCTTCATTACAAGAGTCAAAGCCTCTTCTTCTCAATGTAATTATTTTCTCTAATGTCTTCATAAATCTTTTTCTTGCCTAAATCACCATTCAAACAAAACTATAATAAGTATTATTTTTTATTTTTTATTTTTTAAAATAATTTCATTTGCATCCCAAGAATGCTATCTTGATACTCAATTTGTATTTAGGTCGATCCAATAATTGTTTAACAAAATTTCTAAATAAAAGGGGTATCAAAATAACATCGGTGGGGCATGCAGATATATAAACATGGACCGATAAATATTAGGTTTTGTTGTTGCTTAAAACAAAACAAAAAAAACCTGAAGGCCTTTGTAGAATCTTGTCCATGGCAACTTCAAAGGAAAAGCAAGCATTGCTTTACAAACATCAGCTACATCCTTCTCCATCATCTCTGCTTCTTCTCCACTCTCAAAGCTCATCAACATTTTACACATCGCTTTAAATGTTATCTGCCATAATTAATTACTAATAATTAAACACGTTAATCACCAGGCGTATCAATTGATCGTATATAGTATAGATCCAGATGTATTGAAGTTTTTCATGTCACGATGTTACTAAAAATAAATAGGCACTTTATAATATAAAACGTCTATTTTTGGTGACAACGGACCTTTAACGCTTCTTTTAGAACCACCACCGTGCCTCCATCTTGATCCCAGCCACTGAGAGTTGTGATGATTAATTCATCAAACTGTTTGGTAAATAATGAGAGAGATTTAGTTGTAAACAAGTTACTGAGACGATGACGGATCAGTTTGTGGTGATCAGGTGAAGCACATAGTAGGCTTTGATCTCCTACTAGTTGTGCAATCGATCTTAGGTATCTCTTCGTGAATTTCCCAGAGTCGGTGTTCAGGATCAATTTGGCTGCCTCGGTGCTCGAAAAAAATATATGAGTCTGTCCAAAAATGTTGGTCTTGAAGCAATTTCCATACCTGAGTACACGAACAAAAATTATGATGAATTTGATTTTAGCTTCTCAAAAACAATATCAGACGATCGTACCAATACATACCTAAGACAACGAGTTTGGACAAAGTCATAGAAACCTTTGCTACTATTGATAGCAGCCATGAACTGGATCGTCTCTCCAATCAACGGTAGTCCTTGACTGCCGGGAGGAACATCATCAGCCGTTGATTCTTGATTGCGATTACGTCTGCCCGGCGGCAGCATGTTGATGATGATCGTTATTTGACATGACAAAAATATCAAGGCAATAACAACAAGCATGCAAAATAAACAAAGGAATGAAAATTCGAGAGCGAAAAAGATCAAATTCACATGCATTTTTTTTTTAATAAATGTTTTTGTGTGTATGATGTATGACCACTATGGTCATTATAAAAGGCTACGTTTGTGTATGTAAATTATAATTATCTGAGAATTGTATGGAATCTAAATCAATAAGGGAGAGACACGTGACACGTGTAGGGTTTAGAAAAATGATGGTGATACTTTGTCAAACATGGTATCATATAGTGTTTGAAAAATTATTTCCACTAGCAATCCACCACCATCATTCATATGATCTTCAAATGCATTAATCCATGGAAGTTGATAGTGCATTTATCTTTTTTGTTGAAATGACCATTCCAACATCAATCTGCATCTAGTCTCTTGTAGTCTTAGCTACTCCATCGATGCTCTGTGCGGCATTCCGCACAAGTCTTTGAACAATTATACGTGTCAGAGATCTATAAGTTGTCTCAGGAGGGGACAATCCATTGAAAAAAAATATCACGCGCATTGAATTTAATCAAAACAGTGTAAGATTTATTAGTCATTAATTAAGTACTAATAGAATATATCGAGAAATTCTCTAATGTAGTATCCTTAAATAACTAGTGCAGTAAGTCTTGATAAAAAAACGTATGGGATTTCTTCATCTAATAATTTTTTATTTTTTATAATTTTTTTTTTTTGGATTTCGCCATTTTTATACCCAATATTTCAATTTTGGGCTCAAGAATCCCACTAACCGAAGTAGAGGGTTTGGTCATATCGGTTATGGGCCATAACTTCATAACCAAAGCCCAGGGCCCAAGCTTTCAAATTGAGTTTGCATCAATTTCGGCATTGGGCTTGCTCGGGTATACCCAACTAAAAACTTAGTAGTGGATTTGATACCCAATAGTAGAGTCCATGCCAACAAAGGCTTAGCTCAAATGATAGATGGACGAACTTGAGACTTGAGAAAATGACTCTGAGGCCAACGGCTCAAATCCTACCAATAATAAAAGCTTTCAAAAAAAAAACCTGTTCCCGAATCACAAAGAATTTTATTTTGTAGGTCTACATTAAACCTTGAAATATTTGTAGTCGTGAAATTAATATCCATCCACAATTTTCATTCCAAATCAAATTCATTATCTATTGTAGTTTTTGAAATAAATATCGTGTTTATTTATATAATAAAAACTTTAACTAGAGATATATTTTACAAAGGACAAAAAAAAAAAAAAAAAAAACAGCTAAAAAAAAGCCGGGTCTCTCCCAAAATTGAGAAGAAATGCTACAAGATAGTTACAATAGAGGCTTTGTGATAAAAGAGCGCTCATTCAACAATGTGTCGGGTTCGAGTCGCCGCACCGCATGTTGTACACATCTACGATATAACTATCATGCGAAAATAGCAAATTTTTGTTTTTAACATAGTTGTTGGCTCGTTACGGACATACATACTGGAGTTTAAATACTATAACTCCATCATCAAATTCAAACTTCGGTGCAAACAGCAGCAGCATCTGCAATTAAGCAGAGCAATTTAACCCCTGAGAATAAACTGCAGAAAATCAGTATCCACAAGATACAAACCAGCAATATAAGCTTCATATGAATTCAGGGTAGTATGTATTTGGCATCATTGTACAATACCAATTATCAAATTGCAGTTCCATTCAGCAGACAAAACCAGTAATCGACATGCTGTCGAAGCATACAACCATGTTAGAAACACCACAAAGAGAAATTTAAAGGGAGTGGCTGCTATGTTTCCATCTTTACGCTGAAGCACACAACATGCGCGTGCAAGAATGTTTCTCTAATGGCAATTCTTGAATGATGTATTGTTTGACTACACATATTAGCTAATTTTTTTCCATCTAGCAAAGATGAAGAATGATGAACTTAATTTAATGGATGCCATACAAAGTGTTGAAATAAAGATGAAAATGATGTTTGAAGTTGAACAAGCAAAAAACTAGCTATTAAAGGGCCAAACATGAACAGTTAAGCCATGTAATTCTTTCCTAAAATGTTAAAACATGATTTGGTGGAAACTACAAGGAGACCATGTTGATTTTCATATCCCACTAGTCACCCAACCACTTCCTCTGTTGAAATTCTAACTTTTTTAGTTTTTTTTTTTTCCCTTCAATTTCTCTATATAAGAGTAGCAACACAAGTTGGAAGTCCTCATACCTTAAAATCAATAAAAAAAAAGCACTTTTAGCACTTCGAGTTGAGAGTAGTAGTATTAGAAGCAAAAAAAAAAAAAAAAAAAGAAGAAAAAAATGAGTTTTCAAAGAAGGAGAGACAGCAACAATTCGGGCGAATGGCTGAGTTTAGGCAACAAGAAGGCATACCCGTGTCTACTATGCGACAAAACGTTTGATACGGGACCTGCATTAGGGGGTCATCAGAATGCACATAGGAAAGAAAGAGAAGAAGCTGCTAGTAGGTTACAATTAGCTTCTGTTATTTCCAGATATATGGATGTGCAACCTAATCATCCTGTCGGAGGAGAATCAGTTAAGGAAGATATAGATTTAACTCTCAAGTTATGATTAGCTAGTGAATGTATCACATATATATATTTGTAGCATTTGAGTGTGAAGTTATCTATCACAAATGATACAATAGACGGAAGTCAAAATGGACCAGTGGTAAGTCCCTCACACCTACGTCAATGAGATTGTGTGTTTGAGTCATGTACTCATGTTCTCCTCCCCCTACTCCCAAATCTGTAAAACCTACGTCAATGAGATTGTGCGTTCGAGTCATGTTACCCTCCCCCTACTCCAAAATTTGTAACACCTATATCAATGAGATTATGCATTCGAGTCATGTTAGTATTTTACGTTATCCTCCCCCAACTCTGGAATTTTTAATGGTTAAAAATGTATGATATAATTTGAGATTAAATGCATCCTTTTTGAAACTTTCCCTTTGTACTTGTAGTTGTAATTGTATAATAAAGTTGTGGTTAGAGATAATAATAATTTGATGATCAGCCTAAGAAATCTAAAATTATTCTCTAATTATTATATTTCAATCTTGCAAAAATACAATTAATTTTAGAATTCTACAATCTTGGTTGAACAGTTGAACTAAAGCCTGAACCAGCATACAAATTATAAACCATAGTAAACAATAAAATTAATATCTTCAATTAGCCCAGAAAAAACATGGAGTAGATGATAATAATAATATTAAAAAAAAAAAAAAAAAAAAAACCTACAAGCAGAATAATAACATCATCAGGAACCAAAAGCTTAAAAAACCTTACTCTTGAGTAAACGAAGAAGAAGAAGAAGACTGTTCAAGATGGAGCAGCTTGATTGGATTGGCTCCTGTTTTGCTTTCTTTTTCTTCTCTGACAAAGTAATCATTTTGTCTGATATATTGTGGTGTTCTTCTAGCTGTTTAAAACGGGCTTGGGCCCTGGGTTTCGGTTTGGGCTCAATGATCCCTAACCCAACAAACCAAACCCGCTGAATCTAAAAGTTCGGTTGTATTGTGAGTAGCGATATTTACGCACCCTCTAAAACTGCATGTGCACCCCTTTTGTTTGTGTGCCGTGTTCAGTATTTTTTTAAAACTTTTAATTTATGCATGGAATAGCTTTGAGTGTGGTTTAATTACAAGAATTACAATACTAATAATGAAAAGATTTTTTTTTTTTTCTAGCATAAACTTAATTCTTGATTTGAATGTGTAATCTACGTGACTTGATTCATAACATTTTTTTAGTAAATATTGTAATCATAAATTATGAATGAATTAATTTTTTATTACATTATAATTCTCGATTAGTAAACACGTCATAAAATAAAAAAGATGAAATTTTTCCGTATTAGCTATATTATAATTTCGAATGTGGGCCATAACTTCATAAACTAAAGCCCATCAATTGGGCTATCTTCGGGCTCACTCGGGTCATACCCAACAAAAAAAATTGTAGTGGATAGTAGTATTAATCCCCCTTTTTTTTTTTTTTTCTAAAAAGAAAAAACATTAACAAATAAAATAAAATAAAATAATACTCACTCAATACTTCTGTGTGTGTGGACGAAAAATGAGGCATTTCTTTGAGTCCATGTCGGTGAGAAATTTATGTCAAAGTCATGTACAGTATGAAAATCTTCATTGCACCGGGTTCTGAACGTAGCATCCGTCCACTGAAGATCTGATGTATGCAATTATCAATTGTGAAAAAATATTTTTAAAAATGATAAGGTGAAGGGATAGGAAAATAGTAAAGGAAAACTTTGAATTTAGATTCTCTGCTACTCTGATATTTTTTCTGACCTATATAAATCTAGTGACATGTGCAATCAATGGCTAGATTTATTTATTTTACTTTTTATTATTTTTAAATACATAATATTATCATGAAGTGTTTTATATCAAGAAAAATATTAGATCAACAGATGATCCAAATCCGAAAACTTCATGAATGTGATTTTTTTTTTATCGAGCGTTGAATCTTCTGGTGCACCAATCAATACGTGTGCATTAGGTGCATAGAGGTTTTTCTCCATTTGACCAAGTCTTTTAAAGTCACCTGACAAGTGACAAGTGTATGAGTATGACACTTATGACCCTACACCATCTATTATTGGATTATCTGTTTTCGTTTTTATGTTTCTTTTTCTTTTTTTTTTTTCCTTTTTCTTTTTCCAATGATAATTTGTTCCCTTACTTCTTGGGACATCTGATTTTATTAAAAAAAAAAATGATTTTTCTTCTTTTTCCTTAAAGTTAAAAGTTAAAAAAGGTACATTTACAACTATTTTTATGTAAAAAAGTGAATTAGTACCAACTTAATTTGTAAAAAAAAAAAAAAAAAAAAAAACTATTTATTTCAAATCCCATCTTAAAAGATAATTGAATGTTGAAGTTAAAAAATTAAAATCATAAAATTAATTTAATATATTCTGACCTAAAAAGATTTAGTTGAAATATTATCATATTCGAAATAATACAATTAATTTTTAAAATTTTATGAAAGTTTTTTGAATTCTTTTAAGTCTGAATCCAGCACGTGTGTGTTATGAAATTAAGGCTACTATTAATCATGAAAGTTAACTAAAAGATTAGTACTAATAAAGTTGGTAAATGAAGTAAAGGTTTGTGATAAGACACATTAGAGGCATCGGGGGGACCAGTAAGTCAGTAACACGTGTTTTTTTTTTGGCTATGTTAAAAGATTAAATAAATATTTATGTTAATAGTGGGCGATATAATTCCAATTTGTGTTCATATTGGTATTGTTTTTAATTAAATTGTTGGTTTCCCACTATGTTCATATATCTCAATGATTGCGCATACCATCTTTAGTGAGTGGTCAGTAATATTTAACCATTTGATACGAGTGGTGCTATTAGCACCTCCTATACTGAACTATTTATACTTTACTTTTAAAATATTAATTTTTATTTATTTATTTTCATAACTACCTTTTTACTTATTTTTTAAACTTAATATACCGTATCTTTAAAAATAAAATAAAAAAATAAAAAAATACATATAATCTCTTTTTCAAAAAAATAAAAAATAAAAAATAAAAATACACCCATCTATATAGTTTTTTTTTATTTTATTTTTTTTTATTTTTTTTTTCTTAACAACCTATATATACAATTTCTCACCCATTGCATGACTTGTTTTTTCATCTTATTTTATGATGAAACCATCCTTTTGAATACAATTTTTTTGTTCTATAGTCGATTGAATTATGGTGGTAGATTGAAAGTGTTGTATTGATCATCACTTTTTATTTATTTATTTATTTATTTATTTATTTTTTAGCAATTAAGTTAGGGTTTTGATGTGTTTCGTTTCGTTAGAGATTATATTTTCTTGGTTGAGATTTTTAGTGTAATTTCGTTGTTTTGGTTGTTGTTGGTGTGTGTAGTGCCGTTTTTGTCTGGTTGTAGATGCTTGATATCAGTCTGAGACAATTCTTCCAAATGCTTGATATCTTTCTCATACAATTCTTCCGGATTTTTAATATTATTCTCAGGCTCTTCAATAATATTTTGTATGTGTATAGGAAGCAAATCATTGGGTTTAAGAGTAAAAAAAAAATTTTAAAAAAATCAAGAAAACAAATTACCGATGAACAATCAAGTTAGGTTTCATTATTATTAGTATTATTATTATTTTCAAAGGAAAGTGGGGTTTTATTAAATTACTTTGTACAATAATTGTACGTCTCTTTGAGTAATTTTAAAAAAGAAAAGATCAGAACACTAAATAATTTGATAAATGCTATTAAAAATATATTGATTATTTGTTTACACTCCATTTTAAATTGTTTTATTAATGACAATTTTAACTTGAATTAAATTACTAAAAAAACAATAAAGTTCTAAAGGCACTCCAAACCATTTTTTTAGAAAACAAGTTTTTTTTTTTTTTTTTTTTTTTTTTTCCATTATTTTTTTTCCACTATTGTGTTTTCTTTTCCTATTGTACAAACCCTAAAATATTTTCTTCTTCTTTTAAAAATATTTTTTTTCTCACACACCATCGAACCCGCCATCATTATCATCACCAGTTATATATATATATATATATAAAGTTTTGTTGTTTTCTAGTTCAACCAAATTTGATATCATTTTTTTTTTCTCAAATACCATCCACATTCAATCATCCCCATCACTAGAAAAATATATATATTTAATTTTTTTTCTTTTTTCCATAAAAAAAATTATTTTCTTACTCAATAGATTTTTTTTTTTTACTCAACTTCAAAGCTAAAAGAGAAAAGTAAATATATATATATATATTTCACGGATTGATCTCTAAAAAAGTTTTCTTAAAAACGGGTAATATTAAAATAAACTGAAATGTTTTTAGAAAAAAATATATATACATTTTAATGGAATATCTTTAGAATACGAGTTATTTAAATTTTTAGAATAAAGTGTCCATAACAATAAAGTGTAAAGAGAAAATCATCGATCCATCGTAAAGAGAAAGTTTCGATGATTCAAAAAGTGAGGCATAAAAAGGTAAGCAGAACAACACTCTACGATAATTACTTCCCTAGTTGTATAATATATCTGGTCGACTGGACGACTGGTCTAGCTTCCCATTCAAACACTGCCAGCCAAATTTCAACAGTTGAAACTTATAAATCAACGACACTTGTATATTTCATGGAAAAAAGAACAAGTTAACGTGTTGTCCATATATTTGATGACTGACCAAACAAAGATAAAACAATGAAATGATGAAGAAGAAGATTGAAAGTCAAAGTCACTATGAACATATTCACACACACACACATATATATATATATATTTATATAAGAATATGAAACATAGAGAAATGCATGATTTTATTCTTGAATATTCTTGTTATTTGTTAAGAGTATGTATCTAGCTGTCTACTTATCACTGGATACTCAACAATCAACATATAATACATATATGAAAAACAATTAATCATACTACCTACCATAAATAATTATTTTTTAGGTTTGAGTCTCACCTTTCTTTCTTTCTTTTTTTTTTTTTTCTACTTGATTTCACATGTCTCAAAAGACATTTGATCTAGTTGACGTACCTTCCCCTTCATATCGATGATAAGAGTTTGGGTTTTATTTTATTCATAAAAAACTATCAAATGTCGACAAAACAAGACTACCACAAACTAAAACACTAAAATTTAGAGGAGCTTTTGAGAAATACTTCATAAAAAAAGTGTAAATCGAACCTCATTAATGCCAAATTACAAGTAACAGTTACATATTATTTCATGATTTACATTATATTATATTTACAATCAAACTAGTTATGTTATGACATTGTGGTTTTAACAATTCTTCGTGTTCACATATGCCAAGTCACCAAGGCCTCCTTTTTGAAAATTGAAGTGTCATTTCAAGTTTCAACATAGAAAAAAGTTGCAATATATGTGTGTTTATCATGTGTCACCAAATTTTAAAGGAGCTTTTGAGAAATACTTTATAAAAAAGTGTAAATCGAACCTCATTAATGCCAAATTACTAGTAACAGTTACGTATTATTTCATGATTTACATTATATTATATTTACAATCAAACTATTTATGTTATGACAATGTGGTTTTAACAATTCTTCGTGTTCACACATGCCAAGTCACCAAGGCCTCCTTTTGAAAATTGAAGTGTCATTTCAAGTTTCAACATTGAAAAAAGTTGCAATGTATGTGTGTTGTGTCATGTGTCATGCGTGTGTTTTCTTTTTAAAATTGTCAACAAGTAGACCATTCTCACATGTATTTTTAGTCGTCATAATAAAAAGGGGGGTGGGCATAGGTTGGTTTGGGTTGGGTTTGACGATAACCAAACCAAACCAAATTACAAGAGAAAACTAAACTAGACCAAACCAATAAAAATCAGTTCAGTTTGGTTTGGTAATTTAAGAAAATAATTACATTTTTTTTTATTTGAACAAATATAATAATATCAATATAAGTATTTAAACTCATTATCATAAATGATAATATTAAATTTAACCAAAGTGCATAACAATAATAGTTATATATATATATATATATATAAAAACTCAAGTGTAAAACGTATAAAACTTATAAAATAAATAAATAAATTGTATTGTTTTATGTGTTTTTGTACGAAACAATAAAAGAATAGTTACTTACCCTTAATAAATTTGTTTAGTGCCAACAACTTCGGATGGAATGAAATAACTTTGAGAATAAATAGAGGGGTTAGAACTTATAACTAGGAAAGAGATAACCTTGGAAACAAATAAATTATAAAATTAGGTTAAATTAATTTTTTTTTTTATATGACAATTTAATTATATATATATATATATAATTAAATTGTCATATAAAAATTTAAAGTTTATATATATATATAATTATGCAATGGTTTGGGTTGGGTTATGTTGGTTGATAAAATACAACCCATCGGGTTACTAAAAAATAACCCAATCGGTTTTTTTTCTTTAACAAAACCAAACCAACCAGCTTAAATTGGTTTGGTTTGGGTAGGTTGATCGGTTTGGCGGTTTGGGTGTCCACCTCTACCTAGGGGTGTAACTTAGTTGATAGATGGACAAGCTTAGGGTGTGGGCAAATGACTCTCAAGTCAACAGCTTAAATCCTACTAATGATAAAAAACTTAAAATAAAAATAAAAATAAAATATAATCTAGATAGGTGAATAGATAAATATTGTTAAAATAATAACAGTAATAAAGCAGAAACCGGGAAGAATACAAGTAAATTCAGTATCTTGGTTTGTCTCAAGTTGGGAAATTAATTATTAATTAATTAATCTTACTTGGAGTGTGCAACTTAAAACAATATAATATAAAATAATTAATAAATAAAATAGTATGAATGGGAGAACCAATAAATTATCAATTAGCTAGACGGTGGTATCCTCCTATTAGCCCCCATTGGGTGAAATTGCAATACCATTGTATAAAATAAATAAATTCATAGACTGACTTTTCTTTTATTGATTTTTTCATGATTATGTCACATTACTATTTTTTTTTTGAAAAAAACTAAAAATGTCACACTACTATTATACATTAACAAATTAGTAGTTTGGTAGACCATGCACAATTTGCATTCAATAATTGTGCTAATTTTTTAAATGAAAAAAAGAAAAAAAACAAAACAAAAATGTCTATTTAACAGTTGTTGAACACTTGTCATAAACCAATCACTTGTATTATTATGAATTACCGACTCGTTATTGGTTTCAATTTCAAAAAAACCAAAATAGTATATTCCTAAATAATCTAAACAACCATTTTCGATATTAAATAAATAACAGAAACATAAGTAACATAACCGAAGTTGAGGTGGCCTATCCTGTCAAGCCAACGATAATAATATTATAGATTCAAAATATGTTTTTTTTTTTTTTTTTCTTTACAACTCCCAAATTTCTAATAATTCATAAAAATAAAACCAATTTAAACTAAAAACTAACAAAATATTTCCAATAACATATAGGTTTTTTTTTTTTTAATTTTTAATTTTTAATTTTTAATTTTTTTTATTTAAGAATAAATAAATAAATAAATAAATAATAATAAAACCTGCAAATTTTTTACAATTATTTATTTATTTATTTTTGGTTTCAAAAAGTCTCTTTTGACCACCTCCACGCTCCACCTTCTTCGTCGACCCATCTCTCTTTCTTCTCTTCTTCCACCTATCTGCTTCCATCTTTCCTTTCTCTTCAATTCTCAAATCATTTCACATAAATTAAACTCTCATGGATTGCATCTCCCAATAACACATCATTTTATTTTAT
The DNA here is from genome assembly GCA_030490815.1 of Acer saccharum. Classification (NCBI taxonomy): domain Eukaryota; kingdom Viridiplantae; phylum Streptophyta; class Magnoliopsida; order Sapindales; family Sapindaceae; genus Acer; species Acer saccharum. The sequence goes on from CM059868.1 coordinate 7,436,805, forward strand.
TTTGATAAAAAAAAAAGTAAAAGATCACCGGAAAATATAACATGGGTACTTGTTTTTCTTCAAGCAAGGTAAGTGGGTCCAACAACAACGCCAATAATAATCGCAAAGAAAGCAATAAGCCGTCGACGACGACGACAACGATAACGACGTCGACGACGACGAAGAAGAATAAAGAAGTGACGACAACAACAACGACAACACGTCTGGCTCATGCAAGGAATGAGACGACGACGCAGAAACAACAAGAACAACAGGCTAAAAACAGAAAAGAAAAAGCGAGTTCTAGACGACAATCTGGGATTATACCTTGTGGGAAGCGTACGGATTTCGGTTATGCTAAGGATTTCGATAAGAGGTACACGATCGGGAAGTTGCTCGGACATGGACAGTTTGGTTACACTTATGTTGCCACAGACAAAGCCAATGGAGATCGTGTTGCTGTCAAGAAAATTGAGAAAAATAAGGTATTGATTGTCTTCGTTTGTTTGTTTAATGAATTGGGTATCTTTTGCTTAATTTGAATTCTGTTGCTTTTGCTGTCAAAAATGAATCTTGGTTTGTGTTAATGCTGTGGATTTCCAATTAAAAATGAGATTTTTTTTTTCTTATTGGGTTCTGGATATTCCAATTGTGGATTTGATAATGGTGATTTGATTTGATTTGAAGATGGTTTGTTTTTCTTTTCATCGTAGATTATCCACTTTTTTTTTTCCTTCTAATCAGACTTGCCTTTGCTTGATAATCAAGCGAAAAGCTCACGCTTTTGGGCACTCATTATCTGATTGCTGTTACTCTAGTGGCTGTTCAATTATTACTTTTGCTGTTCTTTTTGGAAAAATTGAGAGGCCTTATTGTCATGAGAGGATGCTTAAAGTTATATAGTTCGTTGACCAGAGATTCTTATAGTAGTTTTACCTTGATTACATGGATTACACGTTTGTGCACATTGCGCGGATAATGGATTTGTTGGAGTATTAACGTATGAGCTTAAAGCAACTTTGAGTTTATTGTGCAACATTTATATCGTATAAATGCTCAATTGCCAGTCACTTCATCTAGATATGGAAAAAACTGCTACTGTAACAGGTAAATGGGATTTAGAGACTAGAGAGCATGCCGTGGGAAGGGGGATGGGTATTGATAATGTGGATTGGATGAGTATTGTACTCAATCGCCTACTTTATTTCCATTTAGGAATTTACTTTTAGCTTTGGATTTTTTCCAACCTCTTTCCGTTATAAGGCCTCTTAGTTGAAAAGATTTAGTTGCCTTCTCCGGTTAATTGATATGTAGTTCTGTTAGTATCATGGTTGTGGTTAATAGATAGCTAACCGTTTGTAATTCAGTTGGGTAAAGCTTTGATTCATCAAGATGGAATGAGCATTATTATGGTTATCTCCTATGAATTCTTCTTCTCTTTGTTTCTATTACTTTCTTTAAATAGTCTGGAACGTATTAAAACCAGTCCTTGGTTTTTGTGGCAGATGATTCTTCCCATTGCTGTAGAGGATGTCAAGCGAGAGGTCAAGATATTGCAGGCCCTTGCTGGCCATGAGAATGTAGTTAAATTTTATAATGCGTTTGAAGACGACTCCTATGTATATATAGTAATGGAGTAAGTTGCATATTTTCAATCAGTTTTGAGTTTTTCTTTTATCTGACTATTCTATGGTTAATTTGTTTGACTATTCAAATAATTGCGCTGTTTCTAAGCATCATCCTTTTTTGACTATTCAGCAATTCATTTGTGTATTCTTTAAATTTAGCTGCATTGCACTCTTATTCATCTTGTCTGATTCTTATATTAATCCAAATTGGTTTTTTCTTTAATGTGCGCATCACATCTGTTTTTCCTTTTCAATCGTCATATTTTGTCGTTTTATAAATTGACTTTGTCTTTTGTTAGGTTATGTGAGGGGGGTGAATTGCTGGACCGGATATTGTCCAAGTAAGAATTCCTAGTTCCAGATATTGCTATAATTGCTTCTCTTTCTTCTATATATATATAATAAAATTATTTTAGAACATTTATTTACTCCCTCAGTCTTAATTCTGCTTGGTTTCCTGTAATCAGGAAGGATAGCCGTTATTCAGAGAAAGATGCTGCAGTAGTTGTTCGGCAGATGCTCAAAGTTGCAGCTGAGTGTCATTTACATGGTTTGGTACACCGGGACATGAAACCAGAGGTATGAAAAGTAGTCTTGCATGGATACAATGTGAAGTTAGGTTACCTGGGTTCATGTTGCTTGACAGTGGTTCCTTTGTTTCTCCTTCTGTAGAATTTCCTTTTCAAGTCAACCAAAGAGGACTCACCTCTGAAGGCTACAGACTTTGGTTTGTCAGATTTCATAAAACCAGGTGTGTAGAATAACCATAATGTATACATCTTACCCTTCATCATGAATGAATTTTCTAATTTATTCTACTGTAAGTTTTCCAAGAGTGACTTGCAGCTGTTGCAAAACTCATGTTAGCTTGCAGTCAATGGTCATACTGATCTGTATATGAAAGCTCCTATGCCCATCTAATCCAAAAAGTTCAATGAAATGCAGGGAAGAAGTTTCAAGATATTGTTGGCAGTGCCTACTATGTTGCTCCAGAAGTATTGAAACGCAGGTCTGGACCTGAATCTGATGTCTGGAGTATTGGCGTGATTACCTACATTTTACTCTGTGGGAGGCGCCCCTTTTGGGATAAGACTGAGGATGGGATATTTAAGGAGGTGTAGCACAATTCTCTATTCTAGATATAATTTTGTTTTCCCTGTTTTCCTTGGATTAGTCTCCGTAATGTATAATGTACAGTAGATATATCCGGGATGTATTATTAATTTGTTTATGTTATTATTTTCCGGTTGAATATTTGCAGGTTTTGAGGAACAAGCCTGATTTTCGCCGCAAACCGTGGCCAACCATAAGCAATGCTGCCAAAGATTTCGTGAAGAAATTATTGGTGAAGGATCCACGGGCAAGACTCACAGCCGCTCAGGCCCTATGTATGTTTACGATCCATCATATTAGAGTATTATCACTGGAATATTTTAAGTGCTTTAATGTGTTGTTGATATTGGCAATACAAGTGATTTTCCTTTGGCCTTCCTTTTTTGTTATCATTTTATAAATTTACGGTTTAATTAATTTTGACCTTGCAGCTCATCCGTGGGTTAGAGAAGGAGGAGAGGCATCTGAGATCCCTATTGATATATCTGTATTAAATAATATGCGGCAGTTTGTGAGATACAGTCGTTTGAAACAGTTTGCTTTAAGGGTAAAGCATTATAATATATTTGACTATTAAGAGTTACGAAGAAAGTTAATTCATCCATCGATCATCTCCTTATAATTAAATTAATTTCCATGTAGGCATTGGCTAGCACACTCAATGAAGAGGAGCTCTCTGATCTTCGCGATCAATTTGATGCAATTGATGTGGATAAAAATGGTTCTATTAGTCTCGAAGAGATGAGACAGGTCTTCCTTTCATGCTAACCTGACATTGTATATTTTTCTCAACGAATTTTCTTTCCCATGCACATCATTGTTTTCTTTCTCCTGACAAAGATGGTTTCAGTGCAGGCCCTTGCTAAGGATCTACCTTGGAAGTTGAAGGAATCACGTGTCTTAGAAATTCTTCAAGCGGTGAATATGCCCCCTTTATTCCTTCTTCCTTTGCTTTTGATCTTATTCTTTCTTGATCACTTTTTACATTCTTCTCCCTTACAGGGTGTCATATCCATTGATCTTCAATGATATGACTTATATTTATAATCTACTTCCATTTTGTTTCAATACTGCTTCCTTTCTGTTAATTTTTATTTATAATTTACTGGTTTTCCTGTTGCAGATTGACAGCAACACAGATGGACTTGTGGATTTTCCTGAATTCGTGGCAGCTACACTGCATGTACATCAACTGGAGGAACATGACTCTGACAAGTGGCACCAGCGATCACGGGCTGCTTTTGAGAAATTTGACATAGATAGAGATGGATTCATAACTTCTGAAGAACTTAGAACGGTGAGTCTTAATTTTTTTTTATCATTAGAAGTCCACCCTCTCAATAATTGCCTTGTCTTCCCCCAGAACCAGAAAAAAAGTATCCATAGAAATGAACACATACATGACAAGTTCTGTTGTCTTCTCTTTTTGTGAGGTGGTATGTTGATTAAAGTTTGGGGTGGCTATTGACTTGCAACAAACAATAAGCATCTTATATTTTGGCCGGGTTTGGTGGGTTGTGTATTGCTTGCAGAAAACCATGTTTACCATATTGAATATTTAGCTCCTACTAAGATTGCCTTGATTTATTGCAGCATACGGGTTTAAAAGGATCCCTCGATCCATTTCTTGAGGAAGCGGATATTGACAAAGATGGGAAAATAAGCCTATCAGAATTCCGCCGGCTTTTAAGAACCGCAAGCATTAGTTCAAGAAACCCTCCTACTACTACTAGTCCAACCACACATCTAACTTCCAGGTAGTAGTAGATTAGACATAGAGGTTTTTAAGATTGAGAGAAGGGGAAAGGGTCAGAGAGACGGGACTTCATTTTCCAGAGTTATTTATTTGCAAGATCTCGGTTACCCTTTTAAGGGATGTATTGATCGAAACTAAAGTTTTGAATGATGGAGTCAGTGTGCTATGCAAGGAAGATGACTCCAGGTATATGAATCATAATTCATATCAGTGTACATTTCATTTGGAGTTGTGGGGAGTTCTAATCAGTCACCCCACGAATGTAATGTAATGTGTGACTCTTTAAATATCAATGGAAATATGGTGTACCATGTGAAAATAGAAAGATAAGAGTAAATGTTGATAAAAGTCTCAAGGTGTTTGATTAAATGTTTGAGAGAAATATTCAGAGCTTTGAGAATTTCATTAATGGCTTCCTTGAAGCTATGTTTACAAATATCAAAAGTAATATATTCTGGAGTCACACCACTCTCGTGACTTCCTGATTATATATATATACAAATAATCTTTGCTTAATCTAAACGCCAACTACTTGACTTCTAACAACTATCCTGAAGATCAGGAGAGCTCATCCAATAATGAGATGACACATCAGCTATTGTAACTGACTCATTTTCCCAGACTAACTTTCTTTCTATCAAGTCTCTGAAGCTTTACTGTACTCTGATAGTGAGCTTTATCAATCTCACGTGTTGCTAGACCAGTGTAAGGTTGTGAAGATTTCATTCATGTGTTTATAAGTGTGTTCTTGAAGAACATGTTTCAATGTATATGATCTGATATAATATATTTTCTCAAAAACCAGCTGTGGTGGTCATGTGCTTATGTTCAAAAGCTTACAACTATTATTCTGAGAAGAAATCAGCAATCTATACGCGACAGCAACCAAAACTTCTTGTAAATAAATATAAAAAAAAAGCACAAACAAAATGATACGGTAGGGCAGATACCTACTGAAAATAGCTCATCAGTTTGCATACCTACTTTTCCAACTACTCCATCATTTTGTCCTACCAAGTAGTTATCTGTTTGGACCAAATTAGAAGATTATTTAAAGGCACAAATCAATAAGTATCCAAATGCTTCACAGTTTATGAGCATCTCCAACGGTCTTGCTCAGAGACCCCCCCTTAGCGTAATTAAGGGAGAAACTGTATTTTTACATCTCCAACAGGTCCCTTAAAGACTCCCTTAAATGTAATTTGGTGGAGTTCACTCCCTTAATTAATGGGTGGCTTCAGTCCCACTTAAATGAGCTTTACATATTCAAATTTATTTTATTTTTTTGAGAAGCCCAAGATATTTAACTTTTAAATCTCAACAGCATTTATATAATAATAAAAAATTATTAAAGGAGCCATTTAAGGGAGTATTGTTGGAACACATACTGCCTTAATGGCCCCTTACAACAACATCCACTTTTATTTAAGGGGGTCTCCGAGGGAGACTGTTGGAGATGCTCTAATAACCTTAATAGTGATCAATTTTTTCTTTCTTTCTATTTTTGGAAAGTTTACACAGCTGTGGGTTAAGAGTCGGATCTAACCAAATTGGATTTTATAAGCACGGTTCAGATTACAACTCCCACAACAGGGGAGAGATCTCCCTGCACTTAGCGATTTAATGGGCAAATCACAAATGTGAGACTATATTTACAATATCAGGATTTGGTGGTAGAGCTTCATTTTGAAGCTTCCAACCACCAAGGCAAGAGATCCTTGGATTTATAGCGCTCAAGTTAGGTCACGACAAGTGGCACATTTGTTGAGATGTTATAGTAGTAGAGCATGCATATGAAGCTTCTCAACTGAATTTTATATGTAAGAATGTTATACTTAATACCAGACTCTGGCTTGATAGGCTGTGGTTGACATTGATCATGAGACTGGCCTTTGAAAGATTCAACTGGATTGTGTATGGTTGGTCAAGTGCACATGTTAGGTAATGTAGATAAAATCCTTGCATCCAGTAGCATGAAAGTTGTGTCTGTTGCAATAAATATTTGATATAGTTGACAGCAATAAGTCAATAAAGAAACTAGTTTAAAAGGGATTTCCAGAAGGATACACTGTTAAATTAATTTTGATTTGGTATAACACAACTAATCAACTGCAACATATAAACATTAGGTGCCTTGTACAGGTAATTTACATGCAGATTTTCATCCACCTAATGCATTCAATTGATTTCAAGATCTAAACAAAGTATCCACCTCATCGCCTATAGGAGGATCGCGGCTAAACCACGAGTCAATTATTTTCTCTATGACTATACTAGAGATTTAGTTAGAAGATGTGTCGGAACTAGGTCAAGTTGAAGCTCAAACTCCGGATATTCTTACAGGGCATAACGAAAAACACAAAATGTCGAGTGTGTATCAGTTTTAGTGTCGTAAAGAACCATCATTTACTAGACTTTGAGACATCACCGACGATGTTAGAGGAACTATCCTGAAGACCTTGGGATGAAGATAATCTGCTCGACGAGTTCCCATTTGTAACACTTCTTTCTTTCTTCTGTGTTTGCTTGCCTTTCCTTTCTCCGCCTGATGTATCCTGCAAAAACGATCCAGTCAGGATTCTGTCTTCTATGCTCTGAGAATTTCCACAAGGGTTATTCAAGAGAATTTCAAAACTACCTGCTGTGTTGATGATCCAGGCATCTTAAGTTCAAGGTCTGTTGCTACTTCTTCGTTAGAATCGCTGGATCTTTCAGCCTTGTTGCCCTTTTGATGATTTGATGACCTGCTTCTTGAATCTTGTTTGCTGGAAATCTGGGAAGAGGATGCGTATTGTGTAGACTGCTGCTCAATTGAATGGTTTGTTGGAGTTGGATATTGAATAAAATTTGAACATGGATTTGGTATCGCAGCAGGATTCTGATTTCCGTAGTAGGGAAACGGCTGGAGTGAAGGGTGCATGGGAATTGGACCTGGAGGGACAGGTAATGCAACTGAGTATGAATAAGGCGGCGGAGCAATGACGACTGGGGCCTCAACACCAGCCCATGGGAACATAATTCTGAGTCTTTGTTGATACTGAACATTTAGATTTTCAATATCGGATTTTAAAGATGTCTTCTCTTCTCTGAGTTCGTTCTTCTCCTGCACTAGCTGTTTATAGAGAAAAAAGGAAAACTATTAATGACAGAATCAATCAAGAACTGTAACTTCGAGGTTTAGACATGAAGAGAACATCACCTCACGGGATTCTTCAGAGAGCGATGCAGAGTCTGCCTTTAGCCTGTTAACTTCAGCAGTTAAATCTTTTATTATTTGGATGGTGTCCGTAAGAATGGTCGCCTTGTCATTCTTAGGCCTAACCGGGTCTGCATTTCGAATGTGAAAGATTAACATTAAACCAAAACAAAACACATCAAAATTTGGCAATGCAACTACCTAATGATAGATTATTTGATGCCATATTCCAATTATATTAAAACAACATTAAAAGTTTCCTTCGTAAACCTGGCAATTTACGAAAACAAAACAAGTACCAGAGGGACGAAGACGATCCATCAAGCAACCAATCAACATAATCAGAAATTCAACCCATCCATCCATTGATCCCTAGATATCTATGCCTATCACACACACACACATACACACACACACACGGCCCAATTACCTAGAGAAGCCTAATTATGCATCTAAAAAAGCTAAACTAATCATAAACATATTAATGAAAGCAATTACACATACATGATTGCTGTTGAAAGGAAAAAAAAGAGCTGGTTTTTTAAGTACCTAGTGTGTTGCCCAGCTCAAGAAATTGCTCGTTTAATTTGTCTCTTCTTAGTTTTTCACGATCTGCCTTTTGAACTTTTCTTGCAGCAATTGGATTCTTCACTTCCATCTCCGAATTATTATCTCTGTCAATCAGACATTTAAAAAAAAAAAAAAAAAAACCCCAAGTAAAATTCAACGAGCCAAAGTAAGTTCAATCACTGAAGAAGCAGGTGGGAAAATGTTTAAAAAGCTAAAGACGAAACCTTTGATCGGTGGTCGAGTTGTGAAGTTGAGAATTTGAAGTTGAAGTTGAAAAATCGTTATTTGTCGTCCATTCTTCCATGATAATTCTCCAGGTGGGTGGTTCGAATCAATCTGGGTTTTTTGTTAGTTACTTGAAAAAGAAAAAGAAAAAGAAAAGATGTATGAAGAAAGTAGAAATGTAAAAACAATGGGCACCAACAAGGACAATAACTTGTGCTTTCCACGAGCCACCATTACGCACGCACTCATTTCTCGGATTTTTAAAATGAAAATAAAAATAAAAATAATCATTTTTTAAGTATTAGATTTATAAAGCTGACCTCTCTAATCCGTAAAACGACGCCGTGGTGTTAAGCTGACCCAATTATTGCCCCCGGTCTCAAGGGCATTCTTTATATATATATATATGTATTCTACTAAATCTTGAATTCTGTTGGACTGGGTTCTTTGGATTGTAGGAGGAGGTAAAGACACAGTAGAAGATAATCTAGTAGGACCTAAAGAAGCAGTAGAGGGAGTAGTGGTAGTGTTTGCCATTTTTTGTGAAATTTCTTCCTTCTAAACCAGTCTAACATACTCATAACAGTCTAACTCTTTCCTGGACTCCAGGTACTCGAGACAAGGCTCTGATACCATTCGGGTGGCAGGTACCCCCTGGGTGCCTCACTTTCAGGTTTTAGAGCTTTCCCCACAATGGCGGCCTACCCACGGCCTAAACAGGGTACTCACAAAGCAACCATCAAGAGACAGACAGGGACCTTAAGCCGATAACATCAGCCAAATATCTCATTTTCTGATGTGCAGGATCCTCAACTAGAGGCAAGCACAGAGCATACTGAGATAATTACAGACTGCTAATTCGTATGAGAGACATGGCATTCAAAGGAAGAAGATAAAAATTTAGCAAAACATTTTTGATTAACACGAGAGATATTTTACAAGTCTTCTGAGATTGTCTAAGATTGAGCTATTACAAGAGACGACCTCTCCTTATATAGGGGAGAGAAAAGATACAGATAAGATTAGTACACAGTGAAGCCACAACGTGGCAGCAGCCTATCAAAAGCAGAAAAGAGTAAGGCAGGGCCATCAGCCAAAAACTTACAGACAATCAAACCAAATGAAACAAACCATGCCTAATAAGACAAAAGTACATAATTAAACCTAAGAAAGCCAAAACAAGCCTAATAAAACAAAATAGCTTTATGAAAAGCTTCACGTGCTGGATCTAGGCTGAGAGGCAATTACGGACTGGTGGAGAGATTGCAATTGACATGATCTTCATCATCTGAGTCCTGGGCTCCACAGATAAAGCAAGGCCAAGCTGAATCAAAGGGTTCCTAGGAGTCAATCATGTATGAATTTAGGAACGGATTCCAACTTTGACCGGGGTCTCTTGGGACATTGGGGAGGATGTAAATTTCGTCAGTGGAGACGTAATTAACATCACAGAGGAAATTGAGTAATCCTGTATGACTGGAGAGGATGATGAGGGACCAGCATGAGATGAGGAGGGACCAGTAGGAGAAGCCATGTAGATTAGAAGATAGTGACCTGTGGGTGTAATGAGATGAGTGAGTGGTGGCTTAGTGGGTTGAGGCCTTGAGAGCATATCAGCAATGATATTATGATGGCCTTTCACGTGGCGAACAGTGAAGTCATATCTGGCAAACCAATCTTTGAGCCTCAACAGGAGAGGATTGGGAGGAATCTTGTTACGAAAATCGAGGACTTTTGGAAAAGAGGAGTTGTCCATTTCAACAATAAAGTTTCTTGTCCTGAGGTGAAAATCGAGCTTTTGGATTCCATTTTTGACAGCAAGAATCTCTTTGTAGATAGTGTGATAATGCTGTTGGGAATCTTTGAATTTTCCACTAGCATGACCACAGTAACTTCTTTGTCCTGCTTGATCTTCAATGAGCACAGCACCCCAAAAAATATCACTGGCATCAGTCTGGAGGATAAGTTGACCAGAAGAAGGAATAGTAAGAGCCGGAGGAGACTGAGAGATCTCCTTTAATTTGGCAATGGCCTCAGTGTGAGAGGAACTCCAGGGAGGAGGACGCTTCTTGAGAAGTGTAGATAGAACTGAAGTGTAATGGCTGACATGGGGAATGAAATCTCTGACATAGTTGACGATACCAAGAAATTGTTGAATTTGATGGACACTGAGATCTGAATCAGGGAAATCCAATAATCGAACAGCCAAATGAGGACCAGGTCGATATTGGCCATTGGCAATGTGCATACCAAGAAATTCAATTTCAGATTTTCCAACTATGCTTTTCTTTTCGGAGAGCATGATACCATATTTGTTAACAATGTCATGGAACTGTTGGAGAAGAAGGATGTGGGAGGTTTCATCTGGAGAGAATAAGAGAATGTCATCAATGTAGATGAGAGCTGAGTGTAGAAGAGGATGAAATATCCTGGTTACAGCTTTTTGGAAAAGGGATGGAGCAGTTTTGAGACCAAAAGGGAGAACAGTCCATTGGTATTGAGCATTGGGAAGACAGAAGGCTGTCTTATATCTTTCATCAGGATGAATACCAATTTGCCAGAAGGCACCTTTGAGGTCAAACTTGGAGAAGACCGTAGCTCCAGGGAGCTGAGAGAATAGGACATTTGGCCTGGGGACAGGGAACTTGTCATCTCTGAGAAAAAGATTAAGTGGCTTGTAATCCACAACTAATCTCTTTTTTCCTCTGATCAATTCTGAACACTTTTCAACATAGAAAGCTTGACACGCCCAAGGCGAGGAGGTGTGTTCTATCAGGCCTTGACGAAGGAGTTCATTGCACTCTTCAGTAGCTAGCTTGAGGTCTGAGGGAGACATGCCTGAATGAGTAGCCTTGGTAGGATTAGAATCTTCATTAAGCTTGAAGGGGAGCTTGATAAAGAAATCTGGATTTTTCCACAAAGGAGATGGATGAGAGAAAGAGGCATGGTTGTCAGCACAAAGAAGGAGCAATTTCTGTTGTATCTGCTCAAAAGGGGCTTGGATGGCAGAAAGCTTGAAAATCTTGGGGATTTCAGAAAAAGCTTTGAAATTCTTTTTGTACCGAATTCCAGAAGGGAGGATCCGGAGGGATTTACACTGGCGAAAAACATCCCAGCCGATGAGGATGTCTTTATCTGGAAGAGGTGTACCAAGGACATGGACCCAAAGAGTAAAGGATGGGAAAAATTGGATACCAATCTTTTTTCTGGAAATCAGATGAGTGGCAAATACTTTTCCATCAGCAGCTATGAAATGGTGTTCTTGGGATTTCCAATACTCAGGAGGAAGGATTGTTGGATTCATCATGGTGTTGTGAGATCCTGTGTCAAGATAAGCGATGACATCGACAGGTTTGGAATATTTGTCAGGTCGAATCCGAACCGGAGCATGGGGTCCAAACTGAGGAACGAGGGGAATAGCTTGATAAGCTTCTGGAACACAACTGTAATCTGAAGAGCCAGAGGATTCTGAGTCAGAAACATCTTCTTGAAGAACAAAGGTGGTAGAGGGATCTGTTTGATCTTGTTCAGAGAAGATTGATTCAATATCTGCATCAGATGGAACTTCATCAGCAATGTCTCTTAACTGCTGAACTAATCTGGCTGATTTGGCCTTTTTGTTGGGACATTTCTTTGCATAAGGCCCGGGTTTGCCGCAAATGTAGCAATGTTGGGATTTATTCCAACCTCGCTTTGTTTTCTTTCTGAAGAACTTGAATCTTTTTGAGCTACCTTTCTGGTTTTTGAAGTGTTTGAAATGATTCTTCTTTTTCGTTTTGCAGGTGCAAGAGGAGGATTTGCACTTAATCTGGAGAGACGGTTGACGGCATTGGGACTGAAGGTTTTTGCCTTCTGTGAGCATCTTGGAGAAGAATCTTTGGGTAGCACAGAGTTTATCCAGAGCGCTGAGAGCATACATGTGGAGTTCACCTAAGGATGTGTCATTGAGAGATCTTCCTGAGGTGTCAATTTTCCGTTGTATCTCATCTTGGAGGTCATCTGGAAGGGAATTGACATAGACTTGTTTAAGGCTATGATCATTAATTCCGCCGAGGGTATGATACCGTCGGGACATCCTTTTGTAGTGGAACATGATGTCTTGCCGTTTGAGAGAGCAACAACGCATGTCAAAGAATTCTTGTCGAGCTTGTTTGTAAATGTGATCTGGATCACCAAGGAATTCTCTGAAAATATATCCCATGGCTTGGGAGGCTAAGGGAACTCGAACAAATTGGAGTTGTCGATATTCACCAAGAGCCTGGTACCAATCTCTGAGAGAACCAGTAAAACGAGAGACAAACTCTCGTAATATTGATTCGAGATTCTGTTCAGATTTTGCCAGTTGGAGGTCAAGCCATGCGCTCATCTCAGAAACACGTGTTCTCCATGAACCAGGAGAAGTGTCATCAAGAGTGAACCAAGGACCATTAGTTGGCTTGGCAGGAGGACGACCGGGAACATGATCTGGAGGTTCTTCGACAAAAGGAGCAGGAGCAGTGGAGGTAGTCTCATCAGGAGACTCATAGGTCTGTGTCGAAGGTTGAGGATCTGTACGAGATGCCATATACACTTGAGTGAGATCAGCCTGATCATGAGGAGAGGAGATGGCAGTATCCAGCCAAGAAGACTGACAGGAAGTCTGAGATGACTGAGAGGAGACATCCTCAGAAGTTGAATTAGACTCGGACGATGAGGGAGAGACCTTGGAGGCCAATAGAACTGGGTTATATGAACTGGAAGCAGCTTGCTTGTCTTTCTACTTAGAAGGAGATCTCTTCTTTTGTTTTGCTGGAGGAGAAGAGAGGACAGGATATTTTCGAAACAATTCACCAGTGGATTTGAAGTGACCGGAAAATTCCTTAGGTTTAGATGGAGGTGAATGTGTAGGAGATACAGGGAAAAACAGTGATTGATGGGAATATGGTTTTGGTTGGGAAGAATGTCCTCTGGAATGATCGTTTGTCAACTGTTCAAGTTGTGCTTTGAGTTGCTGGATTTCTTTTTCTTTTGTATCAAAGTCAGGACCAGAATATCCATGAGAAATATATCTGTGAAGATCAGAATGGAGCTTTGCAATTCTTGATTGAAGGTCAGAGGCTAAATCTCGGAAAGTAGCATCAAGACTTTGGAGATGATGATCGTGTTGAGAAACATGTCTTGTGACTCGATCAATCTTCTGATCAATAGAGTTGAGGACTCTATTTTGAGCTCTGGCATTGTGGGATTGCCAGTTGAGGACTTGTTCAGCCTGGGAGGGCTGTTTGAAGGAACCATCAGGTTGGACTTCTGTAGATTGGACAAAAGGCTTGGAGAACCGGGTCTTTTCTTGATTTGAAGAAGGTTCAAGTGGAGGGAAGTCACAATCATAATCTGAAGTCATGTAACAAGGAACCGGTGGAGGTAAGACAGGAGCTGCATGGTCCAGTTGTGGAGGTAGAAGACCTTCAGAACGTAAGATCTGTAGAGCTCTGTCGTAGATGGGTAAAGGTTTCTTTTTGATAGGATGGAGACCTATCCAAGGACTGTCTGGGCTTCCTGGTTTGTGAGGTTTGGGCCAGGATTTGCAGGAGCGAGGAGAAGTATCCTTGAGACAGCGCCGGCATATGCAGTCAGCATCACACATGTCAGGATCAACATCCCAAATGAAGTGTCCACGGATCTTGTCAGTGTAGATCGGAGATCCGTCAGCTTCAAAACTGTGGATAGGAATGTCATCTTCAGTGATGACAGGCTGGATCATGAGAGCCTGAAATATAGGAGGAGTGTCCGAGCTGGATGGGGCTTTTGATCCAGTAAGGGGTTTGTAGATTGTTTTGATAGTGCCATCTGGTTGGGGAACATATATTGTGTCGGTAGCAACAACAGGAGCTTCATCCTGGAAGACTTTTTCATAGTTCGTGAGCCATTCAAGAGGCATGATCTCGGTGAGAACTTCTCTGGGTAGTTGTTTTGGAATCTGGAGGATGGTGGGGATTTCATCTTCTCTTTCTGCTTTGATGAAAATCGTGTCACCATTATGACCAGGAAGTGGGAGATCAAGTGCATGGTCTTGAAGTCTGTAGGCAAGCTGATGATGGACGGTGGCCATGTAGGAATTTGCTTGCATGGGAGCACCAAGGATCTGGACTTGGATCTTGAGACATTTGTGGAGATTCTGATCTCTTAAGGGAATGTTGAAGTTGGGATAGTATGTGAGAGAGATGCTTCCATCATGAAGAGTAGAGAGGCAAGTGCCAATCACAGCATGTTCATACTGAGTGTAGATTGTGTTGAGCAAAGCCAGTCGGGCAGTAACAGGCAAGCCTTTTCTGCCGTGGAGAGTGAGAATGATACGGACAGCACCTATGTGGAGATGGGAGTATCCGTCTTTGATCCATTGATCTATCATGTCTTGATCAATGGTGAGAGTGACATACTGTTCATTGGAAGAGGACGGAATCAAACATTTGTCTAAGCCTGTGGACTGGACATATTCTTTGATGGGAAGTGGTCTGGTATGGACAAGACGAGTTAATCTAGTGGCAAGAGATTTGCTTCTCTTGAAGATGTTGTAAGGGTTAAGCAGTGGGAGAGTAGTTTCATTTATCTGGGCTGAAGCAGGGATATGAGTGTATTCTACTAAATCTTGAATTCTGTTGGACTGGGTTCTTTGGATTGTAGGAGGAGGTAAAGACACAGTAGAAGATAATCTAGTAGGACCTAAAGAAGCAGTAGAGGGAGTAGTGGTAGTGTTTGCCATTTTTTGTGAAATTTCTTCCTTCTAAACCAGTCTAACATACTCATAACAGTCTAACTCTTTCCTGGACTCCAGGTACTCGAGACAAGGCTCTGATACCATTCGGGTGGCAGGTACCCCCTGGGTGCCTCACTTTCAGGTTTTAGAGCTTTCCCCACAATGGCGGCCTACCCACGGCCTAAACAGGGTACTCACAAAGCAACCATTAAGAGACAGACAGAGACCTTAAGCCGATAACATCAACCAAATATCTCATTTTCTGATGTGCAGGATCCTCAACTAGAGGCAAGCACAGAGCATACTGAGATAATTACAGACTGCTAATTCGTATGAGAGACATGGCATTCAAAGGAAGAAGATAAAAATTTAGCAAAACATTTTTGATTAACACGAGAGATATTTTACAAGTCTTCTGAGATTGTCTAAGATTGAGCTATTACAAGAGACGACCTCTCCTTATATAGGGGAGAGAAAAGATACAGATAAGATTAGTACACAGTGAAGCCACAACGTGGCAGCAGCCTATCAAAAGCAGAAAAGAGTAAGGCAGGGCCATCGGCCAAAAACTTACAGACAATCAAACCAAATGAAACAAACCATGCCTAATAAGACAAAAGTACATAATTAAACCTAAGAAAGCCAAAACAAGCCTAATAAAACAAAATAGCTTTATGAAAAGCTTCACGTGCTGGATCTAGGCTGAGAGGCAATTACGGACTGGTGGAGAGATTGCAATTGACATGATCTTCATCATCTGAGTCCTGGGCTCCACAGATAAAGCAAGGCCAAGCTGAATCAAAGGGTTCCTGGGAGTCAATCATGTATGAATTTAGGAACGGATTCCAACTTTGACCGGGGTCTCTTGGGACATTGGGGAGGATGTAAATTTCGTCAGTGGAGACGTAATTAACATCACAGAGGAAATTGAGTAATCCGACTTGAAGAATTGTCGGATACATTTTTGGATAATCATATGTGGTGTGCCATTCATAACTGGTGTTGGCAGTCCAAAGAAGTCTTTTGTGAGGATTGTACCTGTAAGGCCTATGGAAGATCCATATACAGCATACCGAGGCAGCTGATTCATAATCAAGCTTCCAAAGGTTATATTGTCCCATGAGCTTAGTGAGCTCATTTTTCCAGTTTGTCAAGGACGTGAACCATTGGAGAAAAACCCTTAACAAAGAGTTTTGTTGAGAAGGATCATGAAGATGACCATACAATGCCTGGAGAGGGAAGACAATGGCATGATGATGTAGAACTGATAAACACCAGAGGAACCAAAGCAGCTGAGGAGAAAAGTAGTAGAATGGTGGCATTATGAATGGGTCTAGGAATGGTCTGGATAAATTGGTGACTGTGTGGCGACAGTCTTGGCTGTTGATGCTGGCTAAGTAGACTGGAAGTTGGGCCTTGGCGAAGGACTGAATCTAATCTAGGGAAGGTTGTTGATCAGGAGGCAAGGTGGCTAAGAGTTCTGGGGGGAACGAGTAATCTTGTATGACTGGAGAGGATGATGAGGGACCAGCATGAGATGAGGAGGGACCAGTAGGAGAAGCCATGTAAATTAGAGGATAGTGACCTGTGGGTGTAATGAGATGAGTGAGTGGTGGCTTAGTGGGTTGAGGCCTTGAGAGCATATCAGCAATGATATTATGATGGCCTTTCACGTGGCGAACAGTGAAGTCATATCTGGCAAACCAATCTTTGAGCCTCAACAGGAGAGGATTGGGAGGAATCTTGTTACGAAAATCGAGGACTTTTGGAAAAGAGGAGTTGTCCATTTCAACAATAAAGTTTCTTGTCCTGAGGTGAAAATCGAGCTTTTGGATTCCATTTTTGACAGCAAGAATCTCTTTGTAGATAGTGTGATAATGCTGTTGGGAATCTTTGAATTTTCCACTAGCATGACCATAGTAACTTCTTTGTCCTGCTTGATCTTCAATGAGCACAGCACCCCAAAAAATATCACTGGCATCAGTCTGGAGGATAAGTTGACCAGAAGAAGGAATAGTAAGAGCCGGAGGAGACTGAGAGATCTCCTTTAATTTGGCAATGGCCTCAGTGTGAGAGGAACTCCAGGGAGGAGGACGCTTCTTGAGAAGTGTAGATAGAACTGAAGTGTAATGGCTGACATGGGGAATGAAATCTCTGACATAGTTGACGATACCAAGAAATTGTTGAATTTGATGGACACTGAGATCTGAATCAGGGAAGTCCAATAATCGAACAGCCAAATGAGGACCAGGTCGATATTGGCCATTGGCAATGTGCATACCAAGAAATTCAATTTCAGATTTTCCAACTATGCTTTTCTTTTCGGAGAGCATGATACCATATTTGTTAACAATGTCATGGAACTGTTGGAGAAGAAGGATGTGAGAGGTTTCATCTGGAGAGAATAAGAGAATGTCATCAATGTAGATGAGAGCTGAGTGTAGAAGAGGATGAAATATCCTGGTTACAGCTTTTTGGAAAAGGGATGGAGCAGTTTTGAGACCAAAAGGGAGAACAGTCCATTGGTATTGAGCATTGGGAAGACAGAAGGCTGTCTTATATCTTTCATCAGGATGAATACCAATTTGCCAGAAGGCACCTTTGAGGTCAAACTTGGAGAAGACCGTAGCTCCAGGGAGCTGAGAGAATAGGACATTTGGCCTGGGGACAGGGAACTTGTCATCTCTGAGAAAAAGATTAAGTGGCTTATAATCCACAACTAATCTCTTTTTTCCTCTGATCAATTCTGAACGCTTTTCAACATAGAAAGCTTGACACGCCCAAGACGAGGAGGTGTGTTCTATCAGGCCTTGACGAAGGAGTTCATTGCACTCTTCAGTAGCTAGCTTGAGGTCTGAGGGAGACATGCCTGAATGAGTAGCCTTGGTAGGATTAGAATCTTCATTAAGCTTGAAGGGGAGCTTGATAAAGAAATCTGGATTTTTCCACAGAGGAGATGGATGAGAGAAAGAGGCATGGTTGTCAGCACAAAGAAGGAGCAATTTCTGTTGTATCTGCTCAAAAGGGGCTTGGATGGCAGAAAGCTTGAAAATCTTGGGGATTTCAGAAAAAGCTTTGAAATTCTTTTTGTACCGAATTCCAGAAGGGAGGATCCGGAGGGATTTACACTGGCGAAAAACATCCCAGCCGATGAGGATGTCTTTATCTGGAAGAGGTGTACCAAGGACATGGACCCAAAGAGTAAAGGATGGGAAAAATTGGATACCAATCTTTTTTCTGGAAATCAGATGAGTGGCAAATACTTTTCCATCAGCAGCTATGAAATGGTGTTCTTGGGATTTCCAATACTCAGGAGGAAGGATTGTTGGATTCATCATGGTGTTGTGAGTACCCTGTTTAGGCCGTGGGTAGGCCGCCATTGTGGGGAAAGCTTCTAGGATTCCGTATAAATTTTTCATACGGCTTACTAACCGGTTGGAATCGGTGATTTTGTTTTTTACATTGATTTCAAACGGTTGGAATCAATGAAACCGCACGAATTCGTACGGGATCCCGCATTAGAAAGTTACTGCTAAATTCATACGAAATCATTAATTCTAATCGATTGGAATCGGTGAAACCGCACGAATTCGTACGGGATCCCACATTAGAAAGTTACTGCTAAATTCATACGAAATCATTAATTCTAATCGATTGGAATCGGTGAAACCGTACGAAAATTCTTAAGAGATCCCACACTCGAAAGTTTATATATATATAGCTAGGAATGTAAGGTAGTTTACATATTTAATATATATTTTTAGAAGTTAGCATATTTAATTTTTTTAAAACCATTTAAACAGGTTTTAACTAGGGATGACAATTAAACCCGATCCCATGGGACCCGCCCGAAACCAACCCGTTTAAAGAGGGTTTGGGTTAGGATAAGTGTACCTGTGGACGGGTTTAGGTTTGAAAATTGTACCCGTCACGGATTTGAGTTCGGGTATGGATTTGGAAAAAAAATCCATACCCGAACCCGCATACCTACGAACAATAAAAATTATATAATATTTTATTATTTAAAATATTATAAATTTAAACCCCAATAAAAACTTTTTAATTATATAGAGAATAAAATGTAAACATTTCAATCTATTAAGTGTTTTTATTCTTTAAAATTATAATATTTCATATATTTAAATAATATAGAAATAATTTTCAAAAAAAAAAAAATTGGCGGGTTCGTGGGTTTTACCTGTGGACCTACTTGTTTCACGGGTTCATGGGTGGGTTTGGGTGTCCCCCAAACCCGTAGGTAAAACCCAAATCCAAACCCATTTATTTTCGTGAGTTTGTGGGCAGGTTTGGTAGACACAAAAATTCACGAGTTTGGGTTTAGATTTTACTAAACCAACCCGAACCCGCCCCATTGCCATTCCTAGTTTTAACTTGATTACAATTTACATAATTAAATCACAAAGTGTGGGAAATCTTCACCTGTAGTATGAATTGAATTTTTTTTGGACTGAATTTGTATCGGTTGATTTCGTCAGATCTCATTAAACCCTAATCCAATCATTGGATTAAAAAAAAAAAAACATTGATAAAGTACATATATGAAATAAATAATCGTAAAAATTTATTTAAGAAGTTTAATATAATTACCAATTAAAAATGTAATAAGAGTAATAAAATTATTTTCAAACTTGTAATGGACTGAAGAGACACAGACAAGTATGAAAATAGTAACGTACAACGTTAACGGCCTGAGGCAGCGAGTCTCTCAGTTCGGTTCTCTTCACAAACTACTCGACTCTTTCGACGCCGACATCATCTGCTTTCAGGTCACACTGCATTTCTCTCTTTATTCAATATTTTAGTTTCATTTGTGTTCTGTTGTTTAATATAGTTTTACTTAAATATTTTGCGGCCCGCGAAACAGGAAACGAAATTGAGGAGGCAAGAATTGAAATCAGATTTGGTGATGGCCGATGGATACGAGTCGTTTTTCTCCTGCACTCGTACCTCCGATAAAGGCCGGACCGGTTATTCCGGTAAAGCTGTTCGTCAAAATGCCTCAACCAGTACAAAAACATGTAATTTCAATTTCAAAATGCAAAATTTTGAAAATTTTCGTTTATAACGGTTTCAGGTGTCGCGACGTTTTGCCGTGTGAATTCGGCGTTTTCCAGTAACGAAGTGGCGCTGCCGGTAGCAGCAGAGGAAGGCTTCACCGGTGTTCTAGAAGGTTCTGGAAGCGTAATCGCGCCAGGTCTCGAGGCTTTTGCTAAAGATGAGCTTTCTAGTGTTGATAATGAGGGACGGTGTGTGATCACAGATCACGGTCATTTCGGTTAAGTTGAACATGCTTTTTAGATAGATTGTTTATATGAAAAAGTTTGTTTCCATTTTGCTTGATTAGTTAGTGATGGAATTTTATGCGTGCTTATATTGGTTAGTTCTATTTAATATATATGGACCTCGAGCGGATAGTGAGGATGTCGATAGGATTCAGTTCAAGCTTCTTTTTTTCAAGATATTACAGGTGAATTCTTTTGTATATCTTGCTTATACTTCTAGTGTTGGCATTTTTTCGGGTCTCTAGATATGGAGGCTTATTTGAATGTTTGTTTTTCGGGCTGATTAGTGGTGGATTAGTTGGTTAGATTATGTGACATGATATGTGAAAATGAAGATATTTTTGCATCTGTTGATTTATACTGCTATCTTTGTTCTAGAAAAGATGGGAGTCGTTTCTGTCTCAAGGGAGGAGGATATTTGTTGTTGGCGATCTTAACATTGCTCCTTCTGCTATAGATCGCTGTGATGCAGGACCGGATTTTGAGAATAACCAGTAAGCTTGCCGGTGCTTATTTGCTTGCAGTGCTCGTTTAATATGCGTTTGTGAATGCTTGGGAGCTGTTTTACCGTTTTACAAGTGTATGCAAGTGAATAATATTATTTATATGAATTTCTTTGCAGGTTCAGAAGATGGTTTAGATCTATGCTGGTGGAATCTGGTGGCTCATTCTTTGATGTTTTCAGAGCAAAACATCCCGAGAGGTTTAGAACTTAAACTGACTTTCTTTTTGTTAGTATGATTTATGGTGTTGGGCAATCATAAATTGCTTAAATCTTGGGTTTGATATAATTTCACATATACGTCGGACTCTTCTACATGTTAGATTGTTAGCTTAAACTTTTGCATCATTTTCTCTATGGTATTAAACTAAGATTTCTGTTTGGCCTCTTTCATGGGTCCCTCTTTACCTGTTCTTATATTTCACATCTGAAGTCCGTTCTTCTGTTAGGCCTGCTTGTGGGAGGAAATATTAAGGAATTTCACTCAACTAAAACTTGGTTTTGATATGTCTGCCTACATTATGACGGGTAGAGTTAAGGAACCCCACATCGACTCATTACTGGGTTTAATATGACTTCATGTACCCATAGGACATTATTATCTAATAATTTAAGGTTTTGTGTTGGTTTTGTTACCAGATGGATGACAATTTGTTTTGTCTTTGTATGACCAGAATAATGATTGATCATTAGCATTTGGCTTTTCTTGGTCAGTAAATAGTGAATGCGTTGGTTTGTTTTAAGTTCTTTTCATTCTCCAAATTCCACCAACTTTTCTCATTATTTCTAAAATACTTAAATAGATTATGAGCATTATCACTACTAATTAGTAAGTCAATGTATATCGTGTCTTTAAAAGTTTTGAATTTGAATACAACCATTAGTTTTTTATGCTCACTAGTTATATTTCTGTTCAATTGAAATTTGTACTACACCATGGTATGCTCCATTCTCCTTATCAGTATTGCTAATGTTATCAGAAGTTTTTCACTATTCTTGCATGATGACCTTCTCTTTTTGTCTTTTATTATTCTACAGAAGAGAAGCATACACATGCTGGCCGTCACATACAGGTGCCGAACAATTTAATTATGGATCAAGAATTGATCATATGCTCTGTACCGGATCATGCCTACATCAAAAGCATGACCTGGAAAGCCATAACTTATTAACTTGCCATGTTAAGGATTGCGACATATTGATAGAGTACAAGCGGTGGAAAGATGGAAATACACCTAGGTTAGTATAAATCTAAATAGTGTAAATGTGTAATGACATGATACTTCAGAAATGTTAATACAAGTTTTAGTAATTGAAGTTCTTTCTCAGATATCGGTGGAAAGGAGAAGGGTTGAACATCAAATTAGAAGGTTCAGATCACGCTCCTGTTTATATGAGTTTAGAGGAAATCCCTGAGATTCCTCAACACAGCACTCCATCTTTAGCTTCTAGATATCTTCCCATGATTTGTGGTCTCCAGCAAACACTTGGTAACAGATACGTTCTCATTATTTTTATTATAGACTCTTTTAATCAGATATTTGTACTTGTATAATTTAATAACTTTTGTAGTGACCTTCAAGTGGTAAACATATTCTTGAAACCTTAATATTTGGCTGAGCAAGAGTTTCCTTTCTCAGTTTTACTATCTTATATTGGGTTTTTGTGTTAGCTAATTAAATTTATCACCGATCAAATTGGTCAAGGTTTTGTTAGGTTTGACTTATATATGGTAGACTAATCATCAATATGCAGCTGCTGTGGTCAGTGGAATACGTAGTGTATTGGGATGATAGTAACAACTCAAAAATATGACTCTTAAGCCTCAAATATATCAATATCAAGCTCTCTGTAAAACATTAAATAAATATAACATTGTTGAAGGTTTTGAAATATTGAACAGAACCCCACTTTAATACATTCCGTCTATGTTTAGAAGAAAAAGATTTTACGTTTACCCTAGACATTCATCATGGCTTTTGAGGTTTGGAATAGATGATTACAATATCATTTAAGCCACTATCTTGTTGAAATACATTAAGTGGGATTTTTAATTGAAAGGACTCAATTGTTTAAATTGTTCCATTTTAAAATCCCCTGTTCCATACAGGTCTCTGATCCAAATGTAGTAGGGAACAAGCTGCAGTGGCTCTTTGTGAACTCCACATTTGAGGTATCATTGATAATTGAATTCAAGAAACAAATAAAGAAAATTTTTGGTTAGTTCATGAGATAGAAAATCATTAAGTACATCAAGCAGTTAACTGATGCATAACAAGACTTTGTTGTCAATAAACGTTAACAAAATCATAGATGAAAAGTTTTCGTGTGAAAGCTTATGGGTACTCTAAATCCGGTATTCTAAAATGCCTGATCAAATGGAATATGAAAACTGGAATAACTTCTAACAAGCATGTGGATGACATAGGAAATATCACACCGAAGTGCATCACTACCAGAGATTTGTAGATTGGAGTGGAAAACTTGTTACAATTTAATAAAACTTAGCATGGCTTGATAGCAAACATGCCACTTGCTATAAATTCTTTAAAGTTTCCATAGCTTGATTAAATGCTACTTTATATGTATATTCTTCCATTTTGGGAAAAGAAAAACTAATTGGAATGTCATGCTTTTGAGTAACTACGTGGTAAATTTATATGTAACCCTTGATCTTGTGCAGTGTCCATGTTAATGAAAAGAAAAGTTGGTGAACAAGGCACCCGTGACGTGTCAGTTTCATCTTCGGCTCAAACTACCACAGTAAAGAGTTGCAGCAGTAAGAGTGTTGAAAGACTGTTCAATAGCTGCAGTGAATCTGACATGTCACCCAGTGGTTTTTGTTCTCCTTTGAATCAAGAATCTGAAGGAGGATCTTTGAAAACCCAAGAGGTTTGCAGAGATCTTGCTAATGAAGCTACTTGTAACACCAAAGTTACATCTGGGAGTAGTAAGCATATTAATCCATTGCCTGGTGAAAGAATAAATAAAAAGCCAAGAAAAAGTCAATTTTCCCAACTCTCTCTGAAGTCATTTTTTCAGAAGAGTTCAAAGCTTAGCAATGATGTGCACAGCTCTGTTACTGATACATCGATTGATGAGGTGGATGTCCCAAAGTCTCCTCATCATTCCAACAAAACTCCTGAGGCAGATTGTCCCAGCAGTGGCACCAATCCGCATGAGGCGAACACAAGTGAATGCTCTCAGGACCGAGATTTACAAGATGGCAATTGTTCACTGGACAAAGAGAAAAATAACGTTGCTTTACTGGAATGGCGAAGGATACAACAATTAATGGAGAATAGTTTACCTATTTGCAAGGGCCACCAGGAACCGTGTGTTGTTCGAGTGGTGAAGAAACCGGGTCCTACATTTGGTCGTAGATTTTATGTTTGTGCTAGAGCTGAGGTATTTCATATTCTTAGTGTCTCGTAAGGTCCCAAACTTCCAGTTCATATTTTGAAGAAAGCGAAAATGTTAGAGAAAGAAAATGTTAGCCTTTTTCAGTGTATAAAGTGAACAGTTAAAATGCAAGTCATAAGCTGAATGCTGTTCAGATGTGTGATGATTAAAAGAAGATTAGGAAATTATAATGATGCTTAAAGCTCAGTTCCCATTGACGTTTTCAATTATTTTTGACATTTTGAGTAATAGTTGATTTATTAGTTATCGTAGGGGCCATAGCCTAGTGTAAGGTTTCAAATTTTTTAAACAGCCCTTATTGCAAAATATGAATGGAAAAACTATATTTATGAAAAGGCTGCCGATTGGTGTGTTCCATCTTCTCTTTTAAATAACTGTTTGTTGACAAGAGCTGAGCTGTTACAATTAAAGGTTTTGTGTACTCAGTTATCCTTATTTGCTTCATTAATTACTTCCGTTGCTAGTAGAGACACAAACGTCTGCAATTTCTTTGTTTTAGGTATTTCCACTTGCTGTGTTGGTCGTCTGTTTGCCTCAAGCTTAAAGGAAAGTGGATAATGTATGAACTAATGCCTTTATTAACTTCTTACAGGGACCTGCATCAAATCCCGAAGCAAACTGCGGTTACTTTAAATGGGCTTCTTCTTCAAAATCCCGGCAGAAATGACAACAGTCCCTTTTTGTTTCAAATAGAAAGGTTGGAGATGCCCATCCCCCATCCCCCATCTCTCTAGAGTCTTGGCTTCTTAACGGTCATTACGGAGAGCATGATTTGTAAGTCACCTTCTTTCCCCATGTTGGAAACTTATAAAATGGGTCTCTTTTGCTCTAGTGCCATCTCCCTATGTTGTGTCCTACATGTATTAGCAATTGTAATTTCTATTATAGTTCCTTGTTGCTTAAGTTGAATGTTCTACACGAGCGTTTTGGGGAAAATGAAAGTGGCTCTCTTTTCCTTAAGTAGGCAATTATTTATTTTCTCTGCTACATAATTTTTTCTTAACTTTCACTTGGCTTCTAGAAATAGTGAACCTCATTTTAGCATAGGCTCATGCAAACGCCCACTCACCCTCTCATTGCCCTTTTATTCACAACTAAATGGAGCTCCCATTGATTCAAAATTAGTTATATAAAGTTAGAGTCCTATATTATTTATGTCGAGAAAGTTTTAATGAAGTGACATGGTTAATGTTTGAGACATCTGAGCAAAAGCATCATCTTTGAGAGAATATGAATTTCATGAAGGACAGAAACCCATGATACATTGGCTGAACTTTTGATATCTGAATAAGCAAATAATGGAATACATATCAATGTTAATGAGAAAAAAGCAGTTGTCAATAGGAAGTAACCATATTTTGAGGCATCAATTTATGGCAAGTAATTAAATATTATGAGAAACCTTTTATGTGGTCAAGAGCACAAGTTTAGGCATAGAAGGCAGGAAGCATCGGGGACCAAGAGAAATGAGAATATTCTATGTCAATATATTGTCGCATTCTAATCCTACCGTTAGCAGTTTATGTTTGGAATAAAACAGAAAAGCCAGTTCATCTACAATAATTAGGTTTAAATTAGAGTACTGTATTAACCTACCATAATTGATCTTTAGCCTTTATGGATTCAAGTCAATAAATAGGTGATAGAAGTATAGTATAAAAGTTCAGAAGTTAACGGTGGCATCAGGATAGTCAGGCTCTAGCGTAAAAAGGGGTGCAAAATTTTGCTTATACAGCCACTACCATACCTAGCCTTCCTGTTTATCTCTCCA
Organism: Acer saccharum; assembly: GCA_030490815.1. Lineage (NCBI taxonomy): Eukaryota > Viridiplantae > Streptophyta > Magnoliopsida > Sapindales > Sapindaceae > Acer > Acer saccharum. The sequence continues at coordinate 7,463,004 of CM059868.1, forward strand.
AGCCATGAATACAGCACAATATTTTTTTGACTCTCATAGGTGCCTCTTGGGAGATTCATTGCCTAAGTCATACATGTACCATCAATACCTAAGCCTTTGTTTGACAATCATTACCATGGTTGTTATAGTTTTTATGTTGCTTATCGCTTCCCTTTACTATTGTTTTTTTTTTTCTCTATTGAACCGCTTTCCTGATCACCAACAAAATCATGATCATCATGCCACTACATCTAGACAAGCAAACCACCAAGAGCTTGAAGCCATTGCTGTATTCACTAATGGCACCATGACTTTGCCTTCTTCTACTATGTCGTCTGAGTGTGAAATATGTGCGATATGCTTGGATGAATATGTACAAGAAGATGCCATTAGGGTTCTGCGAAGGTGTAAGCACATGTTCCACAAGGATTGCATAGATGAGTGGATGCGCAGGAGATCTTTGAATTGTATTTGTCCCATTTGTAGGGGTAGCATGATCGAGCAGAGTGTGGAAGTTCCAGGGAAATCTTGCAGATTTGGTGCTGCTGTTCATAATAATACACATCCATTAATGAGTATCACCTTTGCTAACAACGCTGGAAGACCTTCTGATTTGTAAAACCCTTTCGGGTACATATATGCTTTAAGTTTAAAGAATCTGCATGCATCCTTGATTATTTTTAGTTGGGATGAGAATTGGTATCAATACATTGAGCATGAAGTACTTTAATTGTTCCCCCCTTCATTTTATATCGAAATCTTGTTTTTCTATCTGCATTTGTGCTGAAGAAAAAATTTAGATTAATAAAACTTATATGTCCCTTTTGCATCTATAATTTTGAGCTGTTAAATTTTTTGTATATCATTCCTTGTGTATCCATATCTCTTCTATCTTCTTACCAGTCAAGATTGTTGAGTGGATTCACATTAAACAATTGAAAACAAGATTGTTGAGTGGATTCACATCAAACAATTGAAATCAAGATTGTTGAGTGGATTCACATTAAACAGTCGAAAGAAGAAAAAAAATAGTGATTTTCAATCATACATAGATTGGTGTAGTCACATTAAAACCAAGACGAAACAATAGCTATAAGTCAAATAGACAAAATCATTTGTATATTGACACATTGTATAGAGCTAGATTTAATCACATAAAAAGTATAGGTGTGATGCATTCAAGTGACAAGTTAGGGAAAATTTTGAATCTCATGATTTAGTAGAAGTTGTTCTGATACAATAGCAAGTAACCGTTACATCTAAAAATTTAAACGGTATTAGATGCACAAAGATTTTATTGAATAGATTACTCAACATAGTTAGTTTGATCCAATTAGTAATTGATGACCAAAAAGCTACTCAATTTCGAGTAGCTTTTTCTACTTCTTGAGTTCTGATACATTTTTCTTCCATGATTTATGTTCAACTATTATTTGATAATGATGATGGTGAGAGTCATAAATCTTGAGATGCACTAGAGTGTCAAGTCATCTTATAGAAGAATAAAGCAACACCATTTATATGGGTCTAGAAATAACCTAGTATAGATAGAATTGCATAAAATGGGTCACGTAATGTCAATAAAATCACTCCCACATTAAATTGAGTGGCCATCACTTTCTATCTTAAAAGCTAATGATTTAAAGTGGCCATATTGTCTAGTAGCTCAAATCCAACATATGAACAATCATGCATGGCTAACATATTGTTTGGTTGGTAGTTCATTTATGAGTTGCACGTAAACTCTTGGTTGAAAGATTTTGCATTTCCTTGATGATGGGGTTTAAGTCTCACATATACTTATATTATGAGATTAGAGCCATATTGTTTGGTCGGTAGTTCATTTATGAGTTGCACGTCAACTATTTGTTGAATGATTTTGCATCTACCCTGATGACGGGAGTTTGAGCCCCACGCTTATTGTTTTGTGAGAGTAGAGCCATATTGTTTGGTCAGTAGTTTATTCAAGAGTTGCACGCAAACTCTTGGTTGAATGATTTTGCATCTACCCTGATGACGGGAGTTTGAGCCCCACGCTTATTGTTTTGTGAGAGAATAGCTATTCGGATCGTACTAATTGTCTATGGTCTCAACAGAACTTCCCAGAACCTTGACTGGTCTCAATATCAGGTTCCAAAAAAAATAAAAAATGTTCATTTATGAGTTATCTTAATCACATGAACAACCACTTCATGCATGCAGGCTGTCAATAATTGATATAGATGTGTTCCTTCGTCCCCTTAAATCTATGTCTTAATTGTTGATAGTCGAAAGCAATAGTCAGGTGGTAATCACATCTTTCGACGAAGTTGAGATACCATAGTTTAAATCTCCCTTACCTAAGTCAAAAAAAAAAAAAAAAAAAAACCTGTTGATAGTCACTGGTAGTACTGGCAAAAGTACAACTGAAGGTAATTTCATGTAAATAGGTTATTGTTCTCATTGGTTAGTAACTTAGTATATATAATAATTATCGAGATCCTGTACGTTTTTTTTCGTATGAATCTTAGTTTATCTATCTTATAAGTACTGGTACAAGTACAACTGAAGGTAATTTCATGTAAATAGGTTGTTGTTCTCATTGGTTAGTAATTTAGTATATATAATAATTATCGGATGCGGGATCCTGTACGTTTTTTTTTCGTACGAATCTTATTTTATCTGTCTTACAAATCGTTTTGTATATAGAGCTATAAAACTGTTTATCGCATTTGATAAACCTAAAATCCCGAAAGAAAAAAAATACGGGATGGAGCACCCGATAAGGACTCCTATTTAGTAATTGAGTCAGAAATGTCCATTTCCCTCACTTATTTAGTGATGTCAAGTCCTTACATAATATCAAAGGTCTTTCTCAATCTGACATGCACCCACATTAACTTTTACCAGAGTACTAATATTTATGTATTATGTACTCATCATACCATTCTCATTTTGCTCTCTTCTTTTTATTCAAAAACCATGAATGCCGATCAACATAATCTTCACATTTATAGAAAGTTCTTCCAGAAATCTATACCAGTTAACATTAATGATCGCAACAATTACTATTCAAGTCCTCAAAACCTAACAAATAATGATCAGAATTATCTTCTGTTTTCTATTTCATTTCTGGTCTTCATCTCCCTTTTTGTTTTACTTTGTATAACTCCTATATGTGTCTGTATCCGTTGCTGTTGCCGTCGATCCACCGCCTCGTCCCGTCGTCCAGACAGCAACCAACCGGAAAATGCAAGGAACGTTGCACCAGCAGCTCTGGAGTTGGTCTACGAAGCCAGAACAACCTTGTGTTTTCCTTCTTCTGTGTCGTTGGAGGCTGGTGAGAAGTGTTCGATATGTTTGAATGAGTATGGAAATCAAGACAGTGTTAGAGTTCTGACAAGGTGTAGACACATGTTTCATAAACATTGCATTGATCAGTGGCTTCCGGGAAGGTCATGGAATTGTCCTATTTGCAGGGAGGACCTCACGGTACAATAGTATGATTTGAACTCACAATCTTATCGATGCAGGTATGAAAAACTTACCATTTTCACTGTATTGTAAAGCATTCTCGTTTGAATATAGCATTATAAACCCGCCCCGGTTTCCCCTTTCTTAACTATGTATGATATTCTCATGATCAGGAGTACTATCTTTTATAACATAAGCTACGGTCGATATTTAAAAAAATCTTGTTATTATCACTTTAACTAATATTAATTATATAGAATTTAATGATAAAATTATCTAACAACGACACGTTGTAGGATCTGAATATTAGGCTAATAACATGTTTATATTAGAATTAGGCAACAATTTGGTTTATTTATTGTATTGCATAAGGTAAAATCAATCGTCCAAAGGCCCAAAAATAGCAATCGAAAAGCCCAATAAATTCAAAAATATCTAAGAACCCAATTGAGCCCATTAGGCCTATCAGGCCCAAAACCGATTTATAGGCCTAAAGGTAATTATGTGTAACTACTAACTAACTCGTTCAAATGTTGAAGGTGAATGACCAAAATGCCCCTAAATGTAGGACAGGGATTGGAGCCTGTAGAAGTTGAAGCCATAGACTATCACACAGAGGATCAAGATTCAAGAATTTCCCACCACTACATAAACCCCCGCCAAAACCCTCCTCTGATTTTTACTTAGAAATCATAATTCAAAACCAGTGAGTCAATCCATCAAAGAAATTGAAGAAAAATGAGTTGTTACAGCAATCAAGAACAAGAACAACAGATGTTCTTCATCAACCACCCATCAGAAGAAGAAGAAGAAGAAGAGCTCCTTCTTCTCCAGGAGACCACCGCCGCCGCCGTCGACTCCCCCTCCGCCACCAACTGCTTTTCCCTCCTCAACCTCCACGCTTTACCCCCTTCCTCTTCCTCCTCTGCCTCCGCCCACAGCCACCTTCATTGCACCCACTGTGGTTCTCACAAACGCTCGTCGCCTGAGCCCTCCTCCTCCGCCGCCCATGACCGTCAACAACCCAAACACAAGAAACCCTCTTTCCACGGATTCTCCAAGATCCCTCTCCCGACCCAAGTAGTCACCAACACTGCCACGCAGGTTTTGTCCGATCCTCCGCAATCGCCGCCGCAGAACGCGGAGATTGCCCGCCCAGAGACCCCACTATCATCGGCTGTGAGAGCTTCTGCTGCTGCGAAGTTGCCACCTCGGGCACCGACCCTTAGGAGGACCGTTTCGGATCCAAATCTGTCTCCGTCGCGCGGGACGATGGGAGGGTACGAGAGCCCTAATGACAAGGTGAGATCTTTTTCTCTTTGGTTTAAAAGAAAACGAAGATAATCATAAGGGAGATGCGAAAATCGTAATTAGTATTCTTTCGTACAGATAAGCTGAAATTTCCTATGTATAATGTAATTCAAGTAATTGAGGTTCAAAAGATCATCTCAATGATATTTTTGTGTGAATCTGATGATGTCCAGAGATAATTTGATCAACTTTTGTAGATATCGTATCGCCTATCAATATCATTTCAAAATTGCAGTAGCTTTCTATGACTTTGACAGCTTCAAAATTGAATTTTGACAAAGCTCCAAAACTTACTTTTTTTTTCATTGTCGCCCAAACACATAGTAAAAACCACACCAACTTTTTCAATGCAGTCTTTGCAGATAACAAAAAGGTGAAAAATATCACTTTCTTCATTTCATGTGAAAAATACCATTTTCATCGAACAAAGATTTTGTTTTGTCATTTTATGTTTCTTCAATTGTGGTTTGGTTGTAGCAGAGGTTGAGGAGGATGCGAAATTGTATAAGGGAGATGAATAAGTGGTGGGATGAGATTCTGCCCGAGGAAGAAGGCATGGTGATCAACAACAACGGTGCAACAAATTTGGTAATTCTCGTTGTTTAATGTTTAATTTCAAGAAAACTGGTAAACAAGTATGTATCTATCTTAAAATTTTTGGTGAATTGAGGAATTAACTTAACTTTGTGTGGTTGTTTGTCTGTGAAGGAAATTTCTGAGGCAGATATTGAAGAATCTGTGAGTGTGGAAAGGGCTGGGGAGAACTTGATCGTCCATTTCAAATGTCCCTGCGGAAAAGGATATGAGATTCTAATATCCGGAAGGAATTGCTACTACAAACTCATGTAGATTTTGCTTGTGTAGTTTCTTGCTCGAATACTGTACAAAACTTGAAATGAGTTTGTAATTGTCTTCTTCTATTCTCTGTATTTCACTTCTTGCCTCAATCATTTTCTGAATAATAATGCTGTTGTAGATGTTAGTATGTTACTTTCAATGTAACGTGTTTGATGTCTCAATGAAGAATATAGTGGATGTTCAACAAGTACACCTTTATTATTATTATTATTATTATTATTATTACATGCTTAATTTGGTTAGCGTTGATATTTTGATTATACTTTTTTGTTTTTACTTGATTTTTATTTTTATTGGTTGCTTTCCGGAAGAAATATATGCTATAGATGACGATTAGTAAACGTGTCATAATTGTTTTAATAGAATTTTTAAGTAATTTGGTTTGTAAGAAATGTGGTCTAATGAATCTGGATTAAAAATTTGTATAAAAAAATGGGTCAGAGGGAGCATCTGGTACTGCTTCTTGCCAATATGGATGTGAGGAAAAAGAATCTTGAAGATTATACTGAGGTAAATATTCTACTTTTGGTTTGTTTTATACTGTTTGATATCTTAAGCTGTGTCAGTTTGCTTAATAGCTGCCTTAATTATATGGTTTTGTCATCATATATTGAACATTGATCAAAACTTGTTGATTTTGCAGGAAGCGTATGGATTTTGGATGTGCTAAGGATTTCGACAGGAGGTACATGATCGGGAAGCTGCTCAGACATGGACAGTTCGGTTACACCTATGTTGCCACTAACAAGGCCAATGGAGATCGTGTTGCTGTCAAGAAAATTGAGAAAACTAAGGTATTGCTGTCTTCGTTTATTTGTTTAATGAATTAGGTATCTTTTGTTTAATTTGAATTCTGTTGCTTTTGCTGTCAAAAATGAATCTTGGTGTATAGTTTCTGTTTCTGTTTGTGTAAATGACTAAATGCTCTGTGGATTTCAATTAAAATGGGATTTTTTTTATTGGGTTCTGAATATTCCAATTGTGGATTTGATTTGATTTGGAGATGGTTTGTATTGCTTTTCATTGTAGATTCTCCACTTTCTTTTTATTTTTCTAATCAGACCTGCCTTTGCTTGATAATCAAGCGATAAGCAAGCTCATGTTTTGGCACTCGTTATCTGGTTGATGTTACTCTAGTGGGCATCAATTGTTATTTTTGATGTTCTTTTTGGAAAAATTGAGAAACCTTATTGTCATGAGAGGATGCTTAAAGTCTAATAGTTCGTTGACCTGGGATTCTTATAGTAGTTTTACTGATTAGATGGATTGCAAGTTTATGCGCATTGCACGAACAATGGATTTGTTGGAGGATGAATTTTTGAGCTTAAAGCAACTTTGAGTTTATCATGCAACATTTTGATTTCATATCGCGGGAAATCAATTAATTTTAGGTATATAAATGGGATTTAGAGACTAGAGAGCATGCTGTAGCCTGTAGGAAGGGGGATGGTTATTGATAATGTGGATTGGATGTGTAATGTATTCAATCGCCTACTTTATTTCCATTTAGGCATTTACTTTTAGCTTTAGATTTTTTACAACCTCTTTCCATTATAAGGCCTGTTTAAGTTTAAAAGATTTAGTTGCCTTCTCCGGTCAATTGATATATATAGATAGCTAACCGTCTGTAAAGCTTTGATTCATCAAGATGGAATAAGCATTATTATGGTTATCTCCCATGAATTCTTCTTCTTTTTTGTTTCTATTACTATCTTTAAACAGTCTAGAATGTTTTAAAACCAGTCCTTGGTTTTTGTCGCAGATGATTCTTCCCATTGCTGTTGAGGATGTCAAGTGAGAGGTCAAGATATTGCAGGCTCTTGCAGGCCATGAGAATATAGTTCACTTTTATAATGCATTTGAAGTTCCTATGTATATACAGTAATGGAGTAAATTTCACATTTTCAATCATTTTGAATTTTTCTTTTATGATTTTATTCGATTATTCTATGGTTAATTTGTCTGCACAATTCACATAATTGCACTCTTTCTAAGCTGCCTTTTTTTTTTTTTTTTTAATATTCAGCAGTTCATTTGTGTATCCTGTAAATTTAGATGCATTGCACTCTTATTCATCTTGTCTGATTTTAAATTAATCCAAAGCGGTTTTTTCTTTAATGTGCACATCACATCTGTTTTGCCTTTTGAATCATCATATTTACGTCTGTTCTATAAATTGACTTTGTCTTTTGTTAGGTTATGCGAGGGAGGTGAAATGCTAGACCGGATATTGTCTAAGTAAGAATTTTTTGTTCCAGATGGTTTAATTTCCTTTGCTACAATTGCTTCTCCTTATTCTCTCTCTCTCTACAATTGCTTCTCCTTATTCTCTCTCTCTCTCTCTCTCTCTCTCTCTCTCTCTCTCTCTCTCTCTCTGCATTAGTCATTAGTCTTACTTCTGCTTGGTTTCCTGCAATCGGGAAGGATAGCCGTTATTCAGAGAAAGATGCTTCAGTAGTTGTTCGGCAGATGCTCAAAATTGCAGCTGAGTGTCATTTACATGGTTTGGTACACCGGGACATGAAACCAGAGGTATGAAAAGCAGTCTTGCATGGATACAATGTGAAGTTAGATAACCTGGGTTCATGTTGCTTGACAGTTGTTCCTTTGTGTTTCTTTATTGTCGGTAGAACTTCCTTTTCAAGTCAACCAAAGAGGACTCACCTCTGAAGGCTACAGATTTTGGTTTCTCAGATTTCATAAAACAGGTGTGTAGAATTACCAGTGTATACATCTTTCCCTTCATCATGAAAGAATTTGCTAATTTATTCTACCATAAGTTTTCCAAGAGTGAAAGAATTTGTTATTGGCAATAAAAGTGATTTTCCTTTTTTTTTTTTTTTTTCCCATGCACGTCATTGTTTTCTTTCCCCTGACAAAGATGGTTTCAGTGCAGGCCCTTGCTAAGGATCTACCTTGGAAGTTGAAGGAATCATGCGTTCTTTATTCCTTCTTCCTTCGCTTCTGAAGTTGTGGGGAGTTCTAATCAGTCGCCCCGCGAATGTAATGTAATGTGTGACTCTTTAATATCAATGGAAATATGGTGTACTAGATTTCATTCATGTGTTTATAAGTGTGTTCTTGAAGAACATGTTTCAATATATGTGATCTGATATAATATATTTTCTCAAAAACCAGCTATGGTTGCCATGTACTGATGTTCAAAAGCTTACAACTATTATTCTGAGAAGAAATCAGCAATCTATACGTGACAGCAACCACTGTTTCCAGATATAGCTTGTAGTTCATTTCATTGCCGAGCAAATTTTGGAAACATTGTTAGAATTTGAAGTCATATTGGGATGATTGATTTGCGAGAAAAAAAATTGAGCAACTAATTACATGGCCTGATCAGATTGGGAAGAGTTAGTTTTAAATTTTTAATGGTCGAACACGCAACTCAACAGTCCCGATCATTTCAACGGAAGCTCTTCTCAATGATTTGGGCCAACTCACTGCTTTGTTACAAGTACCAACTTGTAGGCCCAAGTTTAAGCTGTGGTTGAGTCAACCCTAATCAAGGTCTACAAGTCTACAACTCTACATGTAAGATTAATCTTTTTTTTTTTTTTTTAAGGTAATTATTTAATAAAAAGTAATGTTAATCTGTGTCTTACTAAAAAAGGATAACATTTATTACAAATATACTTGTAATACATGTTTTCCTTTTTAGTAGATTTTTAGTTGTTAACATATATCAAATACAGGTTCACACTACCTTTTAATAAAATCAACTTTTGCGTCTTGTTCGAAATACTTGTAATTTCTACTAATCAAAATTCAAAGACGTCAATTTAAAATTTTAAGAAGAAACAAAAGCAAATCACTGTCTTCTACACATAATCAACATACGCCATCGTTTTTAATGGATAGTTTTTGAAATATTAAAATAGGAACCAAAGTTTTGATGTTGAAAAACTCTATCACTTAGCAATATAAGTTTTGATGTTGAAAAACTCTTATCACTTAGCAATACAAGTTTTGTAAATTTAATTAGCCCCTCTAAAGACATTGAGTTTAATTCCACCACGGCCAATATGCATTAATTCAGTTTAATAATGTATTAACTTTGAGTCGCCATACCACGAGTGTGATATATATATATATATATATATATATATATATATAGGAATTATTAAGTGAGATATCCTTAACTTTAATTTCGGTAAGGACTTTGATGAAATCATGTCGATTTTTATGAATTTTGATATGATTTATTTATTTATTTATTTTTATTTTTATTTTTATTTTTTTTATGGATGATAAGTTTAATGAAGTCTACCAATGAATAAAATTTAAGAATTTTGTAAGTACTAGAACTATTTATCCCAATTTTGTTAAATATAAAGGCATCGGAAAATGAGAAAAATATAAGAAAATTCAAAAAAATGTTCTAGTATTTGAAAAATTCTCAAATTTTGTTTATAGGTAGATTTCATTAAACTTATCACCCACAAAAAAATTCAGATCAAAATTTATAAAAATATATGTGATTTCATCAAGGTTCTTACCGAAATTAAAATAAGGTATACCTCACTTGAGAAGGTATATATAATATATCCCAGTTCTCCCTCCCAGCGTTGCTCTTCCTCTAAAGGGAAAGGTACTTATCTGAGTTACCTATTGTTTCAGTCTGATATGCCACTCTCCATTCGCCTTGTTTAACTTGTTCGCGAGGTGCCACTCTACTCAATAAGTGCCAGGTTCGCCCAGCCCTTAAAAGTACGATATGGCTTTTTTAAGCGCTAAAGCTGACCCTAAGGCTCAAACCTTTCTTAGCCCGTTGAGTGTATAATATATATATATATAAACATATTGGCTGAATATATATAAATAAAAATATATTGGTTCAATCCTACGACTTATGACAATGTAAGATTTTCTTTATGAATTATTATTTTTTTAAAAATGAATGAATAATATTGATAGGTCATAATCAATGACACAAGCTCTTTCTTCTTCTAATGAAGCGTTCTTTTTCAAAAAAAAAAAAAATGACACAAGCTTAGCTTTTTAGGAGATAGATTCAAAGTAATATTTATATGTATCCTTGCTTGAAAAGGAATGGAATGGGGAGGTGGACAATTGGATATACATTCATGGAACATATACACTATTATATACAAGTTAATCAAGTCCTTATCATTGTATGTGACTCTTGGCTCCTCATAAAGCTACCAATTAATTAACATTAACAGTTGAATCTTATTTGATGTTAGTGGAGAGTTGATTTACTTGCATGAAATCAACTTGGCAACTGGGTGAATTGACAACAAAATATAGGGGAGGTCACGAGATATTACTATTAGGACTGAAAAAAAGAACAAACGAAGATGATGATGATGATAAACAACTGTAGGCCAGGTCACCTCTCCAACTGTAGGCCAGGCCAGATTTTTTTTTAAAATCTGACACTGAAAGGGTCATGTAATTGTCGAGACTTGCTGAAATCAAGTGTCAGATGATCTGTTTAGATACTCTATCAACCGGAAGATATCTACTCCCCATAATACATGTTTATAAAATACAATAAGGTATAATGTATACGGTGGGACTAGAACATCCCACGAAAAAAAAACAAAAGATCTAATGGAGTACCGTTGAAGATAAACATTAAAGAGGATGTCTATTTCACGTCTCAAAAAAAGTCACTTTGGAGATGGCATCCATTGGTTTCAATGAAGGGATCCCTAATCACCGTATAATTTTGGATAACAATCTCATGAAAACCTCTTTCAATATATGTATTTCTTTCATTCTTATCCATCCAATTTAAAGTTGACTACTGATGTTGAAAGCTTTGTAAAACTAGTTACATGCTTGAATCCTATTTAGCAAATATGTACTTGTAAAAAATCAAATTAGACATAAATTGAGGCAATATAAAAAATATAATCATATATAATCATATCATTCACACTCACTTCAATGAGATTATGTATTTTAATCGTAATTATCTAAAATCAATGAAAATAGTATTCCCATTTTTCCGCAACAAACATCGGCTGAAATTAATCTAATCACCAATTTCTTTGGAAAAAAAAAAAAACCAATGATGTTTTTTTTTTTTTTTTTCATATATCCAATGATTGTTTGACAAACACAAACATGAGAAGCATATAAATTCAAATCAAATACACCTCATATGATCATATCCATTTCCTTATAAAAAGTAAAAAACCACTAGATAAGCTGACTCATCAACCAATTTTTGTCCTCCCATATCCTCTAAGCCCTTTTACATTGGTTGTCCTCCCATATCCTCTAAGCCCTTTTAATTATTTAATTTTCTTAACCCCACTAAGGGCGCGTTTACTAATCAGGAATGGATGGAATCAGAATCAAGTTTTTTTTTTTTTTTTTTTTTTTTGAAAGGCAAATCGGAATCAAGTTACTAAATTACATTCCAGTGTTTACTAGCAATTTAGGAATCGGAAACAGAATCAAATTTATTCTATTTTAGTGTTTACTTAAACCAAAGAATCGGAATGATACATAATTGATTACATAAATACCCTTATGTATAAAACATAATAAAAATATTTTTTTATTAGTATGAAAAAATATATTTTATATTACTCATAATAATTATAAGTTCTTGATGGAAAGGGAACTTGATTCTTGATTTGTGAGTGGGATCCACAGAATTTAATTTCCTAAATAGAAATAAAAAATCAGTGGAATTCAAAAATCAGGAACTTAATTCCCTTTCCTAAATAGAATTCTTGATTAATAAACACACCATAACTCTGGTTAAAACCATTAACTTTCATCCGAACCCATAAATTTATGGTTTAGGTGTGAGTGGTATACCACTAAACGAACCTCATATCTTCAACTTCGAATTTATTTATTATGTTATATGTATTTATCCGAATACTATTTCATGCAAGATTCAAAATTTTAACTTTTCATTCTATAAAATTACAAAGTCTAGATCTTTAATGTTTTAAAATTTATTTATTTTTAAGTACCACACCATTACATAAATTTAGGGTTTTTATTTTTTAGGGAGACGGAGGATTCAAACCTATAACCTCACGGTACAGTTGTATAGGTGTGAGAGTTACCATCGGACCAATCTCATATCGTCTTAATATTTTAATATTTCAAAGTGAAATCGTTACGTATACGAGATCCCATCAGTTTTTTTTGCCCCATATAAATATATATATATATATCACAAAACAACATTCTAGTTCACTTTGACATTTCATTACAACCATACAATGCTCTCTTCTTTTTCTACAGTTATCGCTCCTCCGGTACTTTCTATAAAATTTAAGAGCTCCTCTCCCGCCCCGCCGCGTGTCAGACTCCATCCTTCCCTTGCCACTGCAACAACAACAACAGCAGCGTCGTCGCGTACTCAAACTGAAGAGCGAAGGTCAACGTCGACGTTCCTGCGGCCTGATCACCTGATGGCGTCGTTCGCATCGACTACTACGCTGTACGAGATTCTGGGAATACCGGTGGGGGCCACCGGACAGGAGATCAAAACGGCGTATCGACGGCTGGCGAGGACTTGCCATCCGGATGTCACCACGTACGACTGCAAGGACAGGTCAGCAGATGAGTTCATCAAGATTCATGCTGCTTACTGCACGCTATCGGATCCCGATAAACGCGTCGTTTATGATCAGAAACTGTTCCGGAGAAATAGACCGTTGACTTCTGCGTCCGGAATTTCCGGGTATTCTGGTCGGAGCTGGGAGACTGACCAGTGCTGGTAGAACGAGTTGGTCAGATTCTGCTTACGTCATTAATCGATATTAATGATAATCGAATTAATATTTTGTAAATATTTATGGAAAATTTGGTACATGTTATAGATTAGTACGTATATATGAATTAAGAAGCTTAGAATTATATTAAATTGACCTTCAACACGTACCATCGTGTGTTCTGAAACAAATTCGGGTTGCGCTAGTAGTATTTGTATTTATTCTAGAAAAATTTCACCGCGGAATTCACCGTATATCTACTATTGTGATTTTCGGTTGCAATCTCATGACTTTATGGTAATTGGTAATTGGTAATTGGTAAACTTAAAACAAAATTTGCATGTCCATCCCGTTTCTTCCTGTATTATTGAATTAAGTTTCCATCTAATTCAAGTGGAGCAGTTTCAACGTACAATAAATTTGAATATTGTCAAGATTCATTAATCATTTCTAACATATAAATTTGATTGATGATCAAATTTTAATCTCATTTTTTCTTGATTCACAATAATGTGTTTGAATAATTAAGAATAGTGTTAACCTTCGTCCTAAGGACACGAGTTTTATGTTTTTAATATCAATGGCGTAGCTAGGATTTCTAACTTGGGGGGGCTAGACTAAAAACCAATGATCGATACAATGGAAAAATCAGCTGTCTATATGCTAGGCGGACGCCAGTCGGCTGGCCCTTTTCTGCCAAATCGGTCATATTAGACAACCGAAAGAAAATCGGCTGATTTGACCGGGAAAATCTATCTAAACGGGGTCATTGACTCTACCTAGTCGTTGCAAAGACTCGTCGTCCATGGAAGATGTAACCCCGGATCACGTTCGAGAGCACTAGTATCGACATCTTTAACCTCAATTGTATTATGCTTAGAAATATGTTGGTTCTCAATAATTGGAACATCAACATTTGATGGAGAAACTATTTTACTTGATGATTGATTCTCATTTGATTTGGGAAGAAATTCAAAATATTTTTCCTTTTATTTAATTTTTGATTTTCTGGCATAATAAGCTACAATAGTAAGAATCCAATAAGAAACACACACACACACACATACACACACACACACAATATCAATCAAAAATCATACAAATAATATGAAATACGTAAATATATTTTCCAAAACAATTTAATTCCACATCTCTAATTCTCTAAATGACCAAATCAGTAAATCTCATCATCTCAACAATTGAAGTGTATTTCAAATAATAATAAAGATTCAGATAGATAGACTTGCCTTCAAACTCCAACTTTTCTTGAGGAAATTTTTTTGACCTGTTTCAATCCGTAATAATGTTTACCAAATTACCAATCATATAAAAGTTAATCAATCTAATTTCTTAAAAATTAAATCAAACTCCAACTTTTCTTGGGTTTTTTTTTTTTTAATTGTTATTTTCTGAATTAGTGGGTGACATTTGTGATTTGATAGACTATTGGGTACAGTAGGTAGTCCCACACAAAAAATAAAGATCATGGGAGTAGAGATCATGTGAAAGAAGTCAAAGAATACAAAAACAATAATATATATAAATTTTTCTTTCGAAAATTGAGACCGGGCTACAGCCCGGTGTAGCCTCTATGTGGCCACGCCCTTGGTTTTTATCATATGTCCTAACTCCTAACACTGCCTAATAATTAAATATGGCAGTGGAGTGGAAGTAATTACCTCTTCGATTAGAATTTAGCTATATTATATTCGATCTATATAGTTAATAATGACTTTAAATGAATGGCGGTGACTGGCGATTACATTAATTAATCCACTACCATCAATAATTAATTTCACTTTCAAAACCAGTTTAATTTTGATAGGTTTAAAATTATTGTTGTCATGCATCCATTTGTAACATTTGTTGTAATTACTTTTACACTATTATTTTATATTTGTCGATTGCATGTTGCCACGGTGCCACCCCACCAATTACCAAAGGTCATGGTAATTAACAAATGCGCCAATTAAAATAAATCCATTAATTAATGAACGTTTGAGTGAGAGTGAGTGGTTATATTACAAATCAGTAAGATTTTGTTAATTAATTATCAAATTAGTGATATCTTGATTCGTGAGTCATCCATATGTATGATCCATCAAATTTTAAAAACAAAAATAATGATGTTTTTTTCGTGAAAAGTAAAAACATTCTTTCTTGATTTTCTGTTCATTTATTGAGTTTTCACATCAATTTGGGGAAGTGGAACACTCAAACACTGTACTAAAAATAAACATTAAGGTGTAAATTGATAACACTTGCTAGGTTCCATGATGTTTGTCACCTTAGTACTACTACTCAATTTTCATACGTCAAGGAAGAGAAAGTTTGGATTAATACATCTTATTCATGTGTCAACAGGGGCGTAGCTTAATTGAAAACTAAAATAATGATATTTTTTTTCGTGAAAAGTAAAAACATTCTTTCTTGATTTTTTGTTCATTTATTGAGTTTTCATATCAATTTGGGGAAGTGGAACACTCAAACACTGTACTAAAAATAAACATTAAGGTGTAAATTGATAACACTTGCTAGGTTCCATGATGTTTGTCACCTTAGTACTACTACTCAATTTTCATACGTCAAGGAAGAGAAAGTTTGGATTAATACATCTTATTCATGTGTCAACAGGGGCGTAGCTTAATTGAAAACTAAAATAATGATATTTTTTTTCGTGAAAAGTAAAAACATTCTTTCTTGATTTTTTGTTCATTTATTGAGTTTTCATATCAATTTGGGGAAGTGGAACACTCAAACACTGTACTAAAAATAAACATTAAGGTGTAAATTGATAACACTTGCTAGGTTCCATGATGTTTGTCACCTTAGTACTACTACTCAATTTTCATACGTCAAGGAAGAAAAAGTCTGGATTAATACATCTTATGCATGTGTCAACAGGAACGTAGCTCAGTTGATAGATGGACGAATTTGAGTTTTGGATAAATGACTCCTAGATCAACGGTTTGAATCTTACCAATGGCGAAAGTTTTAAAAAAAATACCTGGTCCCGAATTAATAGATATTATTAAAAAAAAAAAAAAAAAATCTTATGCATGCATCTTTAATTTAATTCATGTTACATAAATGTGATTGATTAATTATACAAAATGGTATTTAGTTAAATGAATCAAATGCATATCTAACTTTGCCTTTAAATGCTTAATTAACATAATTGCAGTTGACACTCAATCCAATTTTTACAATCTATGGCAACATTCAATCAAAAGTTCAAAACCCATCAAATGGATGATGTTAAAAAGACAATGATGCAATTTAAGTAAGAGTTTTACACATCAATATGGCAAGATTTAAAGATTTTTTTCGTCAAACTTCAAAGATTCAACACTTGAGCAATGGCACACTACGTTCCCGATTTTGAATGATTTTTTTTTGTTTTTTTTTTTTTGTTGCCTAAATCTAGTTATTTTTGTACTTCACTCTTATCTATTGATAAAGAATTAAAGGGTGAGAAATTAGTGAGAAAAAGTGATAGAGGAACAGAGGAGTGAGAGAAGAGTGAAAAAAAGAAAGAGAAGGAAGATGTTAGGGGTCTTTTTGTAATTTTTTCTATGGGATGAAATGAAATTTCCAAGATTGATTACTATCAATCAAACTATTAGATGTGGTTAAAAACAAAATTTCACAAATGATATAATTAAGTTTAAAAAATTTACACAATTTTGATGTATTTCTGTTATGCTTTATGCTTGTAATGCTGTGATCATAGAGAAATATGAAATCTTCAAGTTGTGATGGTTTTTGGTTGAGTCCATAAATGTAAAAGTGTATAGAATAATTGACTACAACAGCTTAAAAAAGAATTAGGCCCAAAATGGTTTTTGTTTTTTGTTATTTCAGCCCAAGTGTATAGAATAATTGACTACAACAGCTTAAAAAAGAATTAGGACCAGATCTGAAGAACCCTTTTTCCATTTCTGAATATTTTGTATCGATCTTTCTTGTCTCTTAGAAAAAAAAAATTATGGAAAAAAAATTGCTAGATTGCATGAATGTGTACTATAATCCATAAAGGACAAGGATCATCTCTTTACCTCACCTCATCCTCACCTCACTTAATCTTATGACACATAAACATTGCAATGAATGAATGGTTAAGATGTGATTAACACTTTATTAACAACCAATCACATGTGAGGAAAAAGTGAGGAAAATGTAAGGATGAGGTGAGGTGAGGAGAGGATCCTGGTCCATCTATAAAACGGGTTGAAGGAAGAGTAATTTAAGTAATATTGGTGACGCCCCAGGGGTGTAGTTCAACTGATAGATGGACGAGTTTAAGGTTTGGACAAATAACTCCCAAGTCAACGGTTCGAATTATATCAATGGCAAAAGCTACAAAAAAAAAAGAGAAAAAAAAGGGTGAATAGATAGATACTGTCATTAAGTAAGACATACATTAAAATTTAAAATCGATTATTGACACTAAGGGCCAGTTTGGTATTGCTATAACTTTTATAATAATCATCGTTAGCTGTACTGAAAGAATAATCAAGTGTAAAGTTAATCGGTAGATGTTTTGTTAATTGTATTTTTAAAACTACTGTATAGCTCAAAAATATTATACATATGTTTGGTAATTTTATTACAAAAGTGTTGATATCAGTTACAACGACTAAAATATACATGATTTTATAACCGTACTTCATTTTTTTTTTTCATTAATTATATATATTTATTAAATCAATTGTTAAGTAGAATATTTAAATTAGAAAAAAAAAATTCCGAAAGAACAATAAAAATATTTTTAAAAGATTTTATAAATCAAATCAATATTTAAGTAGAATAATTAATTTTGAGATGAAATAAGTATATAAATTATTTTAACTTGATTTCATAAGGATAATAATGATATTTTAGAACATTAATTAAACGTTGAAATAGATTATTCCATAATCAATTTAAAAAAGTAACCCCCGACCTACTTCTCAGAATCACTATAAAAACTTGTCAGATTATCATTTAATCACTTATGAAAGTTTTACCCAACATTATTTTTTGTCAAAATTATAGAATAAGCTGATTTTAATTTTTTAATAGTAATACCAAACTGGCCCTAATAATTGGTATAAAAACAGTTAAATAGAATTTGATAGCTAGCTTATGTAAGTTTGGAAGTATATTTGTTATATATATTTCTTAATTATGTGGTCGTATAAGAGGTTTTAGGATCAAATTCTTTTCACTCTAAAGTTTTTAGAGATTTTGGGTTTATTGTGTAATTACATTACAAAATAGGAAAAATAGAAAAAGAACTTGTCAAAAAAAGAAGTGCAAAAGAGATTATTTTTTTTTTTCAAAAAATGGCACTAGTGATCATAGTAAAAGTCTAAACTTGCAAACTCTGATTTTCTGGGTTCATAGTCGGGATTTGATTGGTTTTACTTTGAAACTCCTGTTGTATACAATGTAATTTATTTCTATAAATTAGCAAATGCCATAGTTGTCATTTGATTTAATTTAATAGAAAGAAATGCAATCTCAATAGAATCACATTATCACTTCAATATATATACATGTATTGGGGATTTGTTTTGTTAAAAAATGAAGAAGCAATTTTCAATATTTAATCACTTCCCTTGACAATATTGATCTTATTTCAAGACATTTTATACATTTATATCAACAAAAAAAAAAAAAAAAAAAAAAAATTAAGCCCAGCCAAGTGAACAATGAACAAAAACACTCTTTGTGATTATTTATATTTTTTTTTTTATTGAGGGAGATTATTTATAAATTATAATTAAAGTGTGTTGTGGGACAATTTTTTTTTTGGTCTTGGTTGTCCTCATCAACTACCAGAAATCAGTTCCTTGACTCAGCCCAAAAATAAAATAAAAATAAAATAAAAAACCATTACCAAAATAGACCAGAAACTCTTTACGTTGCTTTGATTTTATTACTATTTGCCAATTAATTATATAATCTTCTTCTTCTTCTTCTTCTTGATTTCCACTTCTTGTTCTCATTTTCCATGTGATGTACCAGGCACAACTTTATTGTCTGTGACAGAACTTGTGGTCCATTTGATTTTTAATTTAATTTCAATCATCCAACTACTATTTTGGATCTCTGCCCTCCTAACCAAAACTTCAAACTTCTTCCCTCATCTTCTTCATTTTTCTTTCTATGTACATACATTTTCACTTTCACTTTCACATATACATACATTAATCCAATCATTAATTCAATAACTCGTAAATGCATTTCATAGACTAGAATCTCGTATTTGGAATCCGAATTACAAACTAGATAGTTCATTATAGAGGTCAATTATGTACTAACTAGTAGAACTCTTCTTGTTTTGTAATGGCAAATGGATAGGTGGAGATAAAGAATAGAGATCGATCATCAATCACCATGCATGCATGAACCCACCATCTTATCCTTTTTACACAACATGTACCCGATCATTGAATGTTAGGATATGATTTTTTTTTATTTTTACTACATATCCAAACACATCTAACAAGGAATTGAAGTGATCGAAAAAGACTTATCAATGAGAGAAAGACATAATTTAATAAATGGAAAACTATACACCCAGTACGGCGAATAATTTTTCCAATCTCAGAATATAGTGTGAGTTGTAAGTAGTAGTAGAAGTAGACGAATCCTTCAGAAAAACTTGAACGATGTATGGGGAGGAGTTTGGAATGAAATGGGACCTATTTGTCCTTAAAAGTTGCAGCATTGCAGGGTAGTACCCTTGAATAGGGTTATAAACTGATAATGCAAATCCTTTGTATACACATACAGTACCCTACTTTTTGGCCTCTATTCACTGCCCCCACACCCCACATGTTTTTAATTTTTCAGTAGTAATACCAAACTGGCCCTAATAATTGGTATAAAAACAGTTAAACAGAATTTAATAGCTAGCTTATGTAAGTTTGGAAGTATCTTTGTTATATTTCTTAATTATGTGGTCGTATAAGAGGTTTTAGGATCAAATTCTTTTTACTCTAAAGTTTTTAGAGATTTTGGGTTTATTATGTAATTACTTTACAAAATAGGAAAAATTGAAAAAGAACTTGTCAAAAAAAAAAGTGCAAAAGAGATATTTTTTTTTAAATGGCACTAGTGATCATAGTAAAAGTCTAAACTTGCAAACTCTGATTTTCTGGGTTCATAGTCGGGATTTGATTGGTTTTACTTTGAAACTCCTGTTGTATACAATGTAATTTATTTCTATAAATTAGCAAATGCCATAGTTGTCATTTGATTTAATTTAATAGAAAGAAATGCAATCTCAATAGAATCACATTATCACTTCAATATATATACATGTATTGGGGATTTGTTTTGTTAAAAAATGAAGAAGCAATTTTCAATACTTAATCACTTCCCTTGACAATTTTGATCTTATTTCAAGACATTTTATACATTTAAAAAAATAAATAAATAAATTCCATACATTTTTTAATTTTCGATAACTAGGCATGAATATACCTTATGATAAAGTTTACTTTTATTGTGATTAACATCAACTATATAATATAAATATCTAGGAAGAAGAAATTAAAAAAAAAATTAGGTTATCGTGCCACCAAAATCCATATAGATATATCCAAAATTGAAGATGGAAAAAAATGGTTGAACTGTACCTTTAATCGTTTTATAATTCATAATATACCTTACTTTACACGATAGAATAATTAGATCATAGTCAATTATTAATTGTAGATTTTAATTAATTACCCAAGTAATTAAGTAGCTAGATATGACAAGTTGACAAGTACTAGATATTCAATGAGAGCCATCTCCTTATAAAGTGATCCCCTTCCTATGTCACTTTCAAGTTTCATTGAGATATGTACTCTCTGCCCAGGAACACTCCAAAAATGACTTGAATGTATACAGGGCTCGTACCATCTACGGTGACTAGTCTGTGTACTACACTGGACCCAATTCAACACAATAATTTATATGTACCTATCAACTACTACTGTATATATATTGTTTTTCTGTCAGAGATCGATATCCAAGTTGATATTTATAAGCTATCTCTCTACTAACAGAGAAATTTGTGTGATCTGTCCGTTTGTGTATCTGTTGTTTAATAATGGCGATATTGAGGACACATGCATTATGCACACTTGTCCTGCTTCAGCTTTTTTTTTTCTTCACAAGATTAGGTTTCAAATACGATCTATCATGCAACGGGATGCACATGCGTCTTCTATTGCATTCGTACTAAATGACACGTATGTACGTGGTCAGTTTGACAACTTGCTATAATTACAACGGACGATACATGATGCATTGGCTGCAAAAAAGATTTATTGGGAAGGCTCAATAGCGGCTCTAAGACAAGGAGAAAAAGTTGAATTGCTGTCATGTATATAATTTTTCTTTTATTAGCACACATTATAGATATATCTATAGTATACTAATACATATCATAACACTTTTATCATGTAAGCAACATAACTCCAATTATAATAATGTACATGTTAATATGGTTGTCCTTAGGGATTCAAATTGTCTTTCAAGAAATGGTGTCGTAATTTATATCTAACCAACCAAATTTAGCCATGTCAACCACTATAATCATGAGAACGATGGATCAATGTCAAAGAGAGGCAGCTTCATATGGAACCAACCACACCCCTATAGTTGGCTAGCTAACCATCCATGCCCAACCCTGCATCAGCTACAATATCGTTTTCACAGTTAAGTGTTATATTTTTCCTCTGCTAGTGCTAATATATACGTATCATGAGTAGTAATCATATTAAATCTTAATATAGATTGTGTAAAAGGTGATAGATTGATGAACACTGACGTTGTCTTTGTCCGTTTGTCGACGTCGGCCAATGTATATGTTGAATTAATGCGTTTGAAAATGCTTGATAATATACCATCGATCTCTCACTGTATATATAATACGGTTTGTTTAAGGCAAAATTCCTCCATTTGCCCTGGAAATTAATAGGGTTTTCAAAACTGTCCCGTCCCAATAAATTTTCTTTTTTATCCAAGAGAAATATTTTTTTGACAAGTATGCCCTTATCTACTTTTTAGACAACTTTAATATTTTTTTTTCATGTTCTTCTTGTTCTTCCTTTCAAAAAAAAAAAAAAAACTTTTTCTCTCTTTTGTTAATTCTTCTTGTCATGTTTCTCTCTCTAAAACTCTTTTTACTCTCTTTTCTCTTTAAAATATTGTTCTCCTCATCGAAACGATTCCAACGGTATATTACGGGTGAAAATCGAATATCGTTTGCCCTTTCAAAAGTCGTATTCAGGTTCATGTCTTTAAGCTAAAATCTTTACATACTGAAATGTCAACATCTTTACACGATGAAAATCTTTACACGCTGAAATATTAATATCTTTACACGCTGAATGCATCTTTACAAGTTGAAATTACAATTTCAGCGTGTAATAATCCTGAAAACTTCCATTTTTTCAATTTTTCAATCTCTCATCAAATTTTTAATTTTCTAAAATAAAAATAAAACATTTTTTTTTCAGACCTCCATTGATGGAGCAGACAAACCTCCATTATAAAAAAAATTCAGATCTCCATTGGTGGAGCAGACAAACCTCCATTGATGGAGGCGATGAAAATGATTAAAAAAAAGTTGTTTTTCTTACCCGTAATATTTGCACTGAGGGCATTTTTGTCCAAAATCATTTCTCTTTGATAAAAAAAGAAAAGTTATAGAGAAATGATATTTTTGAATATTCCCTTAATTTTAGGGCTATTTATGTTTTTGGCCCTTTAATTTGTTTAATTACACTTTAGATTGTGACATTTACAGTAAGAAAGTAAGAATCAAACAATCTTGATATCCGTGATGCTCCTAAGAAAGACGTACGCACTAGAACCGGCCAAACTGGTTGTATCTAGCTTTATATATATATATATATATATTTATACACACGAGAGTGTCAACCCGTACGATGCACGGGTTTGTTAAAAAAATAATATTTAAAATACATTGAACAATATATATATTTAAAATACATTGAAATATATATATTCAAACAAAAATATAGAAGCATCGGGTAAGAATAATGTATTTTTATAATATATGATATGATGATATGATGACTTATAAATAATTGAACACTAAATACGGACACTTGACATCTTCTCGTCTCTTTCCCGTTGTCTCTCCTTTTATTTTCTCTCTTTGTCCTCTTGGTTTTTTTTCCTCTCTACCTTTCTCCTTAGAGCATCTCCAATAGTCTCCCTTGAAGACCCTCTTTAATTTAATTAAGGGAGAAAATGTATTTTTACAGCTCCAACAGGTCTTTTAAAGGCTCCCTTAAATGTGTTTTGGTGGAGTTCACTCTCTTAAGGTGGCTTCAGCCCCCTTAAGTGGGCTCCACATAATTAAATTTATTTTATTTTTTGAAAAGCACAAGATATTTAATTTTTAAATTTCAACATCATTTATTATCCATTTAGTAATTTGTTTTACAATAATAATTACAAAGTAAAACATAATAATAATAATAATAATAAATTATTAAGGGAGTCATTTAAGGGAATATTGTTGGAACACATACTGTCTTAATGGCTCTTTATAACAACATCCACCCTTATTTAAGGGGGTCTCCAAGGGAGACGGTTGAATATGCTCTTATAGACTCGTAAATAGGTGGATATATATATATATATGAGTAATTTTCCAATGAGGATTTTTACAATGTATACTTTAAGCACCTTCTGATGATATTGCATGTAATCAAATGTTTTTGATGAGATTTTTTGTATGTATCCTTAGAAAATTAAAATACACATTTGGTAAAAATTTGGAAATTTTTTGGATTTGAGAACTATTTTTTCTTATAATTCCCTATTTTTAAATGTTTTTTCTTCAAAAAAATCAGAAAAAATTAGTTATTGCACCCGAATTAAAATTTTTTTTTCCATAAATGTATTTCAATGTTTTAACCATCCATACAAAAAATCTTATCGAAAAACATTTGATTACATGCAATTTCATTAAAAGGTGCTTAAAGTGTGCATTATAAAAGTTTTCATTGAAAAATTACTCATATATATATATATCATGAGAATATGACATAATAATAACCAATAACGTTCCCAGTTTGTCTTGGTTGTCTTTCTTCCTTCTGTTTTGTTTTTCTTTCTTTCTGCTGGGTGCTGTGTTTCTAGTGTGGCTTCGGTGCCTCTTGTTTGCTTGTTGCTTCCTGTTTTGCTCTGGCTTTTGCCTAATAAAGTGGTTGCTTTTCAAAAAATAATAATAACCAATAACTATGGAAATAATAATAATGAAAAGGCAAATGCACACATTTAATCCAAAACAATATGGGTAGCTACACGTTCAAGGAGAAAAAAATGGGTGCTCCTGTTTAATACCAATTAACCAATTGCAGTCCACAATCACCCAAGAAAAAAAATGAGAATCTAACATGAGAACAACAGTGAAATGAAAATAATAGAATTTATCAAATGCAATATCCCATTTCGTATAACGTATTAATATTTGCTTTTGCCAAAATTGGGATGTTTTGATTGATTTATATACCCAAAATTGCAAACTTTTGAACTCTAATGTCATTATTAACTTTAAAATAATCAATTAATTAGTTCATGCATGTTTTTTTAACTTACCAAAAATTAGTGAATGTATTTTGAACTTAACAACTAAATAGTATAATAATATGATAATACGATTAATTAATTAATTAATATCTGTTGAACACTTGAACTTACTTAAAAATTAATTAATTAATTAATATGGTAATATGATTAATGATAATATGATTCATATATTAAATTGGATGAATACCAACTGAATTTTAAATATTTATTAATATTCTTAAATATATTAATCGGAGGAATGCCAAGAGAATTTTAAATATTTATTAATATTCTTAAATATATTTAATTTTATATTAAATTCTTAACATCATGATAAATATTTTTGAAAGAATGCAAAAAGAATTTTAAATATTTAATAATATTTTCAAATAAATTTAAGTGTGAATAGAGTAATAAGTGCATGTATTTTTATTTATTTTTTGAAAGAATGCCAAAAGAATTTTAAATATTTAATAATATTCTTAAATAAATTTAAGTGTGAATAGAGCAATAGGTGCATAAATTATTGATGATGATAATATTAGTAAGAATTTAAATCAAAAGCTCTCTCACAATGATATGTGACATCAGAGCATGCACTTATCAAAACATCTTTTAAATCCAATGACCCATATGTAAAGAACTAATATATTTTATATCATTTCGAATTGACAGTAGAAAAACTATATATATATATATATATATATATATAGTCTTTCTACTGTTAGTTCGTCAAATATATCAGGACGAAGAACGTAGATCATAGATTATGGAGAAGTTTTGACAAGTGCATACACTCTGCGTCAAAGTATGTAAATCTAATGGTCCATATGTTTCGTAATGATATAAAATATATCACAATGTACTGACAATAGAAAAACTATATATATATATATATATATATATATATATATATGTAGCATCTTCTATGGTATTCTCAAAAGTAGGAGAGTAATCAAATTTTAATTATTTATCCAAAAACACTATCCAATAGAGTCATTAAAATTTGAAGATTGACTTTCAATCATCAAATAAAACTTAACCCAAAATAATTGGTGTAATTTTATTCTTTCTCTCTCTTCTGTGGGTTTTTTTTTCTCTGATCACCTATGTATCTTATTATTGTTTCGAACCCAAAAATTTCATCAGGTAAAATTCGTCTCTTCATTACGAATGGATCAATACTCATATTATATACCTTTTCTTGTCTTATATATATATTTTTAATTTTTAGCAAAAAAAATAATATACCATTTCAAGTGTACCATTATAGACTATACAATCATCAAATTTAGTAATCCTTAAAAACAATCCTCAAATGCTAAGATGTCAACTTTTAAACAACCAAATTTTCTTATACCATTTGAGATGCTCTGACACTTCTACAAGTCTACAACATATACAAAGTTGCCGGACCTAGCCGCATTTATAATATATATATATATATACAAGCCGACAACATAGACAAAGTTGCCGGACCCAGCCGCATTTATAATATATATACATATACACTGCTACAAGCCGACAACATAGACAGAGTTGCCGGACCCAGCCGCATTTATAATATATATACATATACATGCATGTTTATCTAATGTATTTAACCTATCTTAGATTATACTTGATGTTCATTGATATGGAATCATTCAAGAGAGAATAATCCAAGTAACACTTTTTGGTCAAAAAAATAAAAGTGCTCTCCCAGCTCTCTTCTTTCCTCTCCTTCCTGGTTGCTACCTTTTTTCGTCAATAGAGATAATATATGTTCGCCATTGTTAGGACATATGTACGGATCTCAACGAGATCAAAATTATAAATAGGGAAAATTACACTAATACCCCTACTTTAGGTGAAATTGGACCTATAGACAAAAGATCGATTTATTGCACAAACCTCCTCTGGATTTCGTTGACCAACTAACTACAAGTTAACGGTTGGAAGGGCAAATTAGACTTTCAAGAGTGATATTAAATAAATTAAAGAAAAATAACTCTTGTCCAATCATAATGGAACACATCAACTCTCTATAATTTAAATTAACAATTAAAAAACTTAAACAAATATTAATTTAAAATAAATTAAAATGTGCTTGGGAAAAATGTTCTTGTATTGTGCATACCACCTGTTTTGCAAATCAAGAACAAATTCAATCTCTATATCCTTCTCAAAGTCTTTATCAGCAAAACCCACCACCAAAATGATCTCATCCATGGAGATCCAATCTCTCCATCATCTTCTCTTTATTTCAATTTCTTTTTAGAAAAAAAAAAAGAAAAAAATAACAATTGATCTCCACCAAATGGAGGTAGGAGGAGATCAATTCAAGCAATTATCAACGATGGCGGAGAACGATTGAAGCTCGTCATGTGGGGGGAGAACGACGGCGGCGGCAAGTGTACGTAGCTGGAGATGGAGAGAACAACGACAACGAATGCTGCCTTAACCCGTCGAAATCCACCAACCACCACCCTTACAAGCGCCAAGGAGATCTTGGCCGCCACGTCTTCTTCCTTTTTCCCTTCTTCCCATTTTTCTCTTTCGTTCCATCTCGCTCTCCCTCTCTCTTCGGCACTGGTGATGGTTTTTTTCTGGTGGGATGGTGGTGTTTGACAGATTTTAGTTTGTGTTCAACATTTTTTTTATAAAAAAAAATCGATTTCTTTTGTATTTATTGGTGATGGTGGTGTTTGGATTTTGGATGATTGATTTCTAGTTATGTTTGGATGGTGGTGGTGTTTGTGATTTTGATTTTTGTGTGAGTTTTAGAGGGAAAAGAGAAGGGATGGTTGAAGTTGAGTCGATGGTGGTTGGGTTTGTGGTAGCCGCCGGCGAGGAGGCCAATGCCGGTGTGGTGGGTGTGGGTTTGAGTGTGGTTTTCTGGTGTTGATCCAGAACACTGTATGGTGAATTTAAAAAAATAAATAAATTGTTTTTTGTTAAGATGAACACTATATGGCGATGGGTGACGATGGTTGATGGTTGATGGATCTGGAAACCCATCTCCTTTTGTTTTCCAGATCCATCTCTTTGAACTTCAATTTTATTTTATTTTAATTTTTTGTGTTTTTTTGTGTTTTTTGTTTGGAAACCCATCTCCTTTTCTTTTCCGGATCCATCTCTTTAATCTTCAATTTACTTTTTTTTTTTTTTTTTTCCAATATTTGGGTTTCATTTTCCAGATACTTTGAATGTGATGCACTGATTTTTGGGATGGTTTAATTGATTTATTTTAAATTTTTAATTTCACCATTTTTTTTAATTTTAAAAAATTGATTTGGTGGATCTCCACCGTCCATCCCCATCTCATGAGATGGACGGTCTGGATCTCCACCAAATCCATCTTTTAAATTTTATTCATTTAATAATAATAATAATAATTATTATTATTATTTTAATTATTTTTTAAATATATTTTAATTTTAAATTTAATTTGTTTTTGTTTTTTCATTTTTTATTTAATTAGGGTCTAGGGGTAAATGTGACTTTTCAAGAGTCAATCATGTCAACAGTTAATCTTAACTATGGTCAACGTTTGGTGAACGAAATCCAGGGGATGTTTGTGCAATAACTCGATCATTTGTCTATAGGTCCAATTTCACCTAAAGTTAGGGGATATTAATGCAATTTCCCCTTATAAATATATATGAAAATACGGAATCACTAATTATCATAGGAGAGAGTCAGTGTAAAAACTAAAAATTACACTATTACACCGATTATCTCCTCAGATAATCAGTAATTTCGTATAAAGAAAATTCGTAGGGGGTGGATAGTCCACATTTTCAACGATATAATTCAAAACATTCGCCAATGGCCCCTTGCTAAGATGGTTGGACCCTCCTTTGGAGCCCTCCACCATCACCACCAATGTTCAAGTGCCAAGGCATGCATGGATATATGCAAATTTTCTTTGGTCCTCCTAGTGTGGATGTTGTCCCACCATTAGTGTGGGTGTTGTCCCACCTTTGTGTGGGTGCTCTCTCCCTATTTGTGGGAGCGTCTGTCTGGGTTGTGCTTGTAGTTGTGTCTTATTCTCGCAGGGTCCCAATTGTTATAATCATTTCAATACCAATAAAAAAAAATTCAAAACATTCAAAATTACATTGATTGTTTATAGAATTATAGCCTCGTGAGTCGTGAAGGGATCTGATGATGGAACAGATGATTTTACTGTAGAATTGTTTTCAAGCAAAACTCCAAGTTGAGTCACTTCCCACAAGAACAGAGACCAGAGAGAGTAAGAATTTTCAAGCAAAACTCCAAGTTGACTCTGAGTTAGTCGTTGGTGAATGTACACTGTATATAATGTAACAAATCAAAACGAAATTGTTTAATTTCAAAAACGAAAAAAGAAAAAAAACGAATGAAAACAAAATCATGTTATTGTCTTTACTACATCAATCCCCTTACAAGTTTAGGTACTGGCTTAATTTGTAGTTTCTCGTTGGACTGATGTGGTCACAGTTTTGTGCTACTGCTCTGCTACTTAATTCACAGTTCCACTAGCGTCGTCGTCTAGGGCACAGTTTTGTGCTACTGGCCTACTGCTCTGCTACTTCACAATCCCACTAGAGCGACGTTCTGAAATTATAAGTTAAGAACGTTCAACCACAGTCATACGTTCATATTGAGTGTGGATATTTATTAATGTGTGGATGTGGGCTCATTTAAAACATATGGTTGTGAGAAGTGGTCTTGAAATTGTCACCCTAATAGGAGAAGGATCACACATATATATATATATATATATATATATAGTCTTTCTATTATCGGTTCGAACTGACAAAAGATATATTAGTTCCTTACATGTGAGTCGCTGGATTTAAAAGATGCTTTGACAAGTGCATGCAGTCAAGTCAAAGTATTTAAATCCAATGGCCCACATGTAAGGAACTGATATATCTTTTGTCAATTCGAACTGATAATAGAGAAATTGTATATATATATATGTATATAAGTTTTTCTATTGTCAGTTCGTCCTGATATAAAATATATCAGGGCGAAGAATGTAGACCATTAGATTAACATCCTTTGACTTATGTCAAAACTTCTCCATAATCTATGGTCCACATTTTTCATCATGATATATTTTATATTAGAATGAACTGACGGTAAAAAGACTAATATATATAAATTTTCAAATGCGGACGTCCATATGACTACTACAAAAATGTTAAAAGACATCGGTTGTTTACATCGGTTTTTAGATAAACAATTAAAAAAAAAATTAGAAATCGGTTTTATTAAAAACCGATTTCTTAAATATTGTGGTTTAAAAAGATAACGGTTTTTGGGAAAACCGATATGCATTTATTTTCCAATAAGAAATCGGTTTTTCTTAAAACTGATGTCTTAAATATTGCTATTTGAAAAGACAACGGTTTTTGGGAAAACCGATATGAATTTTTTTCCAATATAAAATCGGTTTCCATTAAAACTGATATCTTAAATATTGCAGTTTGAAAGGACAACGGTTTTTGGGAAAACCGATATAGATTCAAAAGCAAAATTCTGTTGAAATTCAAATCTGACCTATGTCCACATTCAAGTGCGCATCTCTAAAAATACTCAATGTTATTTGCTCAAATATTTACATAAGAAAGTAGACATGTAGACAAACACTTTTCATTCAGAAAATATTCCAAAAATCTATTTGGAAAAGTGTGAAAATGAGCCATGAAAACATTTCACTTGCGGATTCGCATCGCTTCTGACCTTTGACTGAATAATTGATCATAATTTTCAAAATACCACCCAGAATTTTAAGTTCTTTATACCATTGGATTCGTATCGAAAAATCAAAGAACCCAACATAGATGAAAAAATTTATTTTCTTGCCAAAAAATACAGTTTTAAGGAAAAAGTTTGCACAAAAATTGATCATCTCCAATCGCTTCAGACCTTTGACTGAATAATTGATCATAACTTTCAAAATACCACCCAAAATTTGACGTTCTTTATACCGTTGGATTCGTATTGAAAAATCGAAGAACCCTACGTGGACGAAAATTTTTATTTCCTTACCAAAAGATACAGTTTTAAGGAAAAAGTTTGTACAAAAATATCTCCAGTAGAACACAAAACCACACAAAAAATGAAATGAAAAATAAACCCAACAATATTTTTTTTTAATATATGTTTGTAGTAGAAATTAGAATTTTGATTAGTTGAGTAAATTTAAATTTATCAAACAATTTTTTTTTATAATTTTTTTTTTATAATTATAATTATAATTTTATTTTTTATTTTTATTTCTAACAAATCATATAGGTTATATATAAATATTGTGCAATTATTAACATATCCAATTTTGTAGTCAGGCGGTAAAGGCTTACCAATTTGACTTTGAGGTTACAAGTTCAATTCCTTATAATGACAATTCATCCTCATTATTATCAGAGGTGGGGCTGGCTAGATGGTGGAGCGGTCGGACGGCGGAATTAATTTTCATAATACATCAATTTTACATCGCGGTTTTTAAATCAGTTTTATATATAACTAATGTGTTTTCGCGTGTTTTTACATCAGTTAAAAACCGATGTCTTTAGTGCGTTGTTTTCTAAATCACTCAAATAGACATTGGTTTTAAAAATTTGAAAAACCGATTTCTTTCATGTAAAATAACCGATTTCTTTTGCGTTTTTGTAATAGTGATGAGAATGGGACTGATATATATATATATATATATATATATATATATATATATATGGATCTTGTTATAATGGCATTGACAGACAGAATTTGCTCCAAGTTTCAACATGAACAATAGCTGGTTTGATTTTTATTTTTTTACGGGGAATGTTATGGGGTCCAATTGATCAGGTACGGCCACTAGAATTAATGGTTGTGTTAAACATAATATAATCAAACAGTACTAATCGTGTCTATAGGTACCAATAATGAGATCAGTTGTTACAAGCACAATTCAGAATGCAACTCTTATAATTAGGGAGAACTGAGAAGTATCTCACCACACACTTTACGTCTTTACGATTTAATGGATAAATGTTGTTGACGGTGATTTTTGAATCATTGAAAAGTCAATTTGCCAACAATAATACGTAGGCAGATCGAAGGTTTTGACTAGTCAAGGTGAGACACTCAAAACCCCTCTCTTCCATGTGGATGTGATACATTCGCCGAATAGCCTACTATAGTGCTATGGGTGGCTAGCTCAATGAGAACGATGGTTTGCAAAAGCAATGTAAAAGAAAATAATAATGTAAGAAAACGAGATTTACGTGGAAAACCCTAAGACATGGAAAAACCATTGTTGTCGGAGAAGCGAGAGGAATATCACTATGATCTCAAAGATAACGCACTCAACACTCGTTTTCTCTCTAATAATCACTCGTGTCGTAATACAATGGTTTTCACTGGTATTTATATGGGTGGATAGGGTGTTGCCCTACTCTTTGTCGTGTAAGTAACAAATTTATAGTTAGAATCCTTGTAGGATTCTAATTGAGTTGCGATTGAGCTCATCCAATATTGGTCGATCGATTGTGTAACTGTCTTTCACATTTGTGGTAGAAGATTAATTAAGTCCCACCTTTCCTCCTATACAATCTCCCCATGTTTGCAGCAGTTGATCTCGGCATATTGCTAACCTGATCGACGGTTAATTAAAAAAAATAAAATTTGTTTCACCTGATAATCTTGGTAATCTGTATAAGTGTTTAGGGCTTGTTTAATTAAGACTCGCTACAGCCACCCAATTTATTTTCAAGCTAGAGTGAACAACAGCATACGCATATATACAGGAAGTGGGTGTGCTTTTAAAAGTGCATGAAGTGTATTTAGTCAATACCACTTAAAATGCAAAATCAAAGCCAACCCATGAAGTGAGATCCAGGTTTAGGCCTGCTTTAAATAGGCTGTAAAATGTGTGATATCAATAACAAATTAACAAGAGTGACGATATTTAAACTTCCTTAAAAATTGTATAAATTGATACATCTCCTATTAGTATTTTTTTTTCTTTCAAAATTATAATATTTTCCATGAATAAAACTATTAAAAGGAATAAAGGATAAAAGTAATTTTAACTACAACTGGTATCATCCTATCAGAAAATCAAATGTAGCCATCCAAAATATTAGAATTTCGTTCCTAACTACATACGAAAGTTTAATTGTTAATAACCACATTTTTGAGAAATTACCTGAATATCCACATTTAAAAACCTTAAAAACAAAAAACAAAAAACAAAAGTGGAGAGAAATTTGGAACAGCCGAGAAAGAGAGAAAAGAGAGAAGAGGTGTTGCCACCGAGAGAGAGAGAGAAGCGAACTCGCAGGGAGAGAAGAGGGCGTTGTCGCCGTTGCCGGAGCATCCAGAAGAGAAGAGGTCGCCGTTGCAAAAGATTTCAAGTTTTTTCCAGAAAATTTCAAGTTTTTATAGAAGATTTTTGAGATATGCTATACATATATACACACACTAAATATAATTATTCGTTTCAAAAAACAAAAGAAAAAATTGATTTCCAAAAAATATCTAAAATAAATTAATATCATCCTCTTATTTACCAAAATGCCACTCATTTGATGGAATGACTATTAGTGTAATAGTGTTCGTAAAAAATGACTATTTTGAAACCAATTCCCCATCTAATGACCATTTTGATAGTGATGACCCAAATTGATGGTCACTGTGGTAGCCAAAAATGGCTCATAGGCCCAAACGCAAATAGAAGCCCAACAAACCGTTTATGACTAGTCCAGGCCCATCTGCTTCAGGTCGACCCAAACCTTATGCCAGCAAGGCTTGAGTGTTTGAAAGACTTGGTAAACTTCAGTTATAGAAGTGAATGTCCACTGAATCAAAGGAGAGGATTTTTCTCCTAAAATCACGCCCACTATCTTGAAACAGCCAAAGTGAACGTTGGAGGGGCTAGCACTATAAATAAAAGGGCTCATTCACTAAAAACCTCTCTGAAATCTTTGTATTAAAAGCTTACTAAAGCGTAACAAAACTCTGTCCAAAAGGCAATTTCGATAATCAGTTTGGCCGGATTCGAGATTACAGTCATCTGAAAACACTGCTCAGCCCAAGCACACCTAAGGCTAATTCCTTCGACCCAACCTAATCATTTTATCTGTTTTATTTCTATTTGTATTGTCTTTGTTTTAAGTTTATTTGCAGGTTCGACAAAGCATTTGACCACGGTCGACTAGAATATTCTTACAGTTTCATCGAGGAGACGACTTCATCCATTCAACGGTTCTAGAGAGTTGCCTTGGGCCTGATACAACCCCACCCGATTAACATACCACGTAGTTCGACCACTTACAGTTTGGCGCCCACCGTGGGGCCCATTGCAACTATCTTTGAACTCTAATTAAATCACCAATCAACATGGCTGGAAGTGGACCCGTCCCGACTGTTGAAGAATAGATCGCTGCGTTGACTGCTCAAATGACAGCGAACGTTGAGAAATTACAGGCGCTCGAAGTAGAGAATGCAGCGATCTGATCGACAAATGAAGAGTTGAGGACACTGGTTGACGGAGTAGTGCCTGACTCAACGACATCGAAGCGTCCAATCTTAGCTAACAATGGCGAATAGGTTGTCGATCGACCAGCTCTAAGAGCACCAAGCAATCCCATCGTACCAAACACGAATCCGAGCGACTAGCAGAACCAGCCGACGGCCCAGACAAATCGAGTTGAAATTGACCTCAACAACATGCCGGCTCGGAATGAAATGCTAAATGAACAAGATCCAGCCATGGATCAACAACCAGACAACGTCATTCGGACGACCGTGTCACTCCAGTCGACACCGGGATTGGTAAAACCCGGACCCGACTTGCATTTATCTACTAATTTGGAATTCTCTCGCAGGTTTGTAGAAATGGAGGCTCTCATCCAGAGAATTATGGGAGTCCCAGCTCCTATCAAGAAAAGCACAGCCAATAGCTTTGCTGACTCTCCCTTCGTCGACGCAATTGCTCTCATCGAGATGCCCAAGAAGTTTAACTTCCCAAACTTGAAGCAGTATGAGGGGACGACCGATCCAGACGACCATATAACACAGTACAAACAAAGGATGTTCACTGTTGTAATTCCACGCGACCTTAGAGAAGCGTGCATGTGCAAAGCCTTCGGATTTAACCTCAGTGGTCCTGCCCTACAATGGTACACTAATTTACCTAATAATTCTATCGACTCTTTTGCGCAGTTGACGGACACATTCGTGAAGTAGTTCGCAAGCAGCCACAAGTTGGAAAAACAGTCGGACGACCTCTACACTGTAACGCAAAGAGCTGGCGAAAACTTGAGGACTTATGTTGGACGCTTCAACAGGGAGAAAGTACAAATCCCACATTGCAACCAAGCGACCGCCATCTATGCCTTCAGGAAAGGCCTCAGGTTTGACTCTGACCTATATAAAGAACTTACTAAATATCCATGTAGGACAATGGAAGATGTATTGGCAAAGGCATGGGCCCAAATCAAATGGGAAGAAGATGAGGCAAACTTTGTTGGAAAAGCTAACAGTAGCTACTATGGAGGTAGATGAAATGATCGAATAGACAGGAAGTCTAACGATAAAAGGTCAGAACCATATCCAATGAGCGACAGAAGAAATACCCAGCCGCGATATAAAGGCTCCAATGAGAGAAATTCTTATGGGCGTGGCAACGCAAGATCTAGTCGACCACGAGTAAAAGCACCAGAATATAACCTTAGCATTGAGCCAGTCGACCTTGTAGCAGTAATGAGGGAAATGGGTAAAACTATCAAATGGCCGCGAAAGATGAACGCACTCCCTGAACACCGGGACCCCAAGCTCCGATGCGAATTTCATGGGGATCATGGCCATTGCACGGAAGACTGTATCGCCCTCAAATACGAAGTTGCAGAGCTCCTAAAACATGGACACCTTCAGGAGTTCTTAACAAAGAAAGGAAAGCAAACCTACGCAAGACGCGACGACCAAAGGTAAAGCAGTGCAGTTGACAGTCCTCCGGAGCCTCCCAGACAAGATAGAGTGATCAACTGCATTTCAAGTGGATCTGAAGTCAGTGGTGTAAGCTACTCAGCAGCCAAGAGGCACATGCGACAAGTATCAAACACAGAAATCCAACCAAAACGGGAGCACCCATCAAAGGTCAACGAGACTGTCACTTTCAAGTCAACAGACAAATTAGATTTGTTTTCTCCTCACCATGATGCCTTAGTCATTTCCTTACATATTGCAAATTGCTTAACTAAACGTATTTTAGTCGACAACAGTAGTTCTTGTAATATTTTGTTTAACAGTGCCTTGCGAGAAATACAGATCGACGAATCCAAGCTTAGTCGACGAACGACAATGCTGACAGGCTTCAACGGAGAGCAAAAGAGCACTCTGGGCGAGATCGTGTTACCAGTCTACGTTGAAGGAGTCAACCTGTACATAAATTTCCTTGTGCTCGACTGCCAATCACCTTACAACGCCATCCTTGGCAGACCCTGGATACACGAGTTGAGGGCGATCCTGTCGACTTACCACCAAATGATTAAATTCCCAACCAGATGGGGGGGTCACGGAAATCAAATGGGAATAAAGAGTCGCCAGGGAATACTACCAGATTGCAATGAAAAAGAAGCAACAAGGGTTATAGCAATTACAGGAAGCTAAAGTCGAGTCGATGCAAAACAAGCCAAATATGGAGGAACTCGATGAGGTATCGATCAATCGATCCAGACCATCCCGACCATAAAGTCTACATCGGGTCCAGATTACCAAGCGATGTTCGTAAGCAACTGGTCGAATTTCTTCGGGAATGACGCAACAGCTTCGCTTGGTCGCATGCAAACATGGTCGGCATCGACTTAGACGTGATAGTCCACCAACTACAAGTCGATCCAGACCACCAACCGGTCAAGCAGAAACGAAGGAAATTTGCTCCAGAAAGGAACAAAGTAATCAATGAAGAAATCCAAAAACTGTTCGACATCGGTTTTGTTAGAGAAGTGAATTACCCAGACTGGTTAGCAAACATCGTGGTAGTGAAGAAGAAAAACGGGAAATGGCGAGTTTGCATCGACTTCACGGACCTCAACAAAGCATGTCCCAAAGATTCCTTCTTATTACCTCACATTGACATGCTGGTCGACGCAACAGCAGGACACGAGCTACTCAGCTTTATGGACGCATACTCTGGCTACAACCAGATCTTGATGCATCTAGACGACCAAGAAAAAACAGCCTTCATCACCGAGCGAGGTACATTTTGTTATAAAGTAATGCCTTTCGGTTTGAAAAATGCAGGTACAACCTATCAAAGGCTGGTTAACAAAATGTTCACCAATATGCTCGGGTCAATAATGGAGGTCTACATTGACGACATGTTGGTCAAGTCCCTAATCGCTCAACAACACATCAACCATCTAAAACAGTCGTTCGACGTTCTTGACGAATACGGTATGAAACTAAACCCTACTAAATGTTCCTTCGGTGTATCTTCAGGGAAGTTTCTAAGCTATCTGGTCACCCAGAGAGGTGTCGAGGCCAATCCGGATCAGATACGGTCAATCGAAAACATAGAGTCATCCAGATGCATAAAAGACGTACAGAAACTTACTGGTCGAGTAGCAGCGCTGAATCGGTTCATCTTGAAATTGTCAGAATGGTGTCTACCATTATTTAATACCCTCAGAAAGAACAAAATGTTTGAGTGGAACAACGACTGCGAGAGGACGTTACAAGACTTGAAAACATATTTGAAGTCGCCACTATTGCTGTCGAAGCGAAAGGACAACGAGACATTGTTCGTATATTTGGTGGTGTCCAACACTTCTGTAAGCGCAGTCCTAGTCAAAGAAGAAGAAAACAACCAACATCCAGTCTACTACGTAAGTAAAACACTGCTCAACGTAGAAACCAGGTATAGTCGACTAGAGAAACTCGCACTAGCCCTTGTCATTGCAACACGTAAACTAAGGCCATACTTCCAATACCATTCCATAAAGGTATTAACTACTTACTCTCTTAAAAATATCTTACATAAACCCGAGCTTTCAGGTCGACTGACGAAGTGGGCCGTGGAGCTTAGTGAATACGACATCAATTTCCACCCACGATCAGTAATGAAATCACAGGTACTAGCCGACTTTATTACAGATTTTACTCCTGGTGAAAGTGTGCAGGCCGAACAGGAACTAGTTACACTCACAGAAACACCTACACTCGGGAAATGGACCTTATCAGTCGATGAGTCCAGTAACGTCAAAGGGAGCGGACTAGGATTGGTACTCAAATCCTCACAGGGGGACATATTGGAGCAATCGATCAACTGTGGCTTTCGTGCGACAAACAACGAAGCAGAATATGAAGCCTTGATTGCTGGGCTCGACCAAGCAAAAAGCCTAGACGTGAAAAGCATCAAAGTACTAAGCGACTCCCAATTAGTCGTTCGACAGATGAATGGCACGTATGAGGCAAGGGGTCAAAGAATGTCGGCCTACCTGATCAAAGCCAAACAGCTTCAGTCGACCTTTGACGAGTTTTCGATCGAACAAATACCTAGATCCAAAAATGCATGAGCAGACGCACTAGCAAGCCTTGGGTCGACAACAACAAATGGTTCAAAGTCGATTCCTATAGTTTATCTTATGTCTCCATCAATTCAAGAAACAGAAATACTGGCACCTGTCGACGACGGAAGAAGCTGGATAGAGCCAATCTTCGATTACCTCCATGCTGACATTCTACCAGACGATAGAGCTGAAGCAATAAGAATCAAGGCAAAGGTAGCCAAATTTTGCATCATATACAATAAACTCTACAAAAAGTCATTTACCGGACCTTACTTGAGGTGCGTCACCAAATGAGAGGCGTACGACGTCCTAAAAAGTCTACACTACGAGGAATGCGGAAACCATTCTGTTGCCCGTAGTTTGTCGAACAGAGTCATCACAGCAGGATACTATTGGCCGACCATGCAGACTGATTCTCAAAACCACATAAAGTTGTGCGACAAATGCCAACGCTTCGCACCAGTATCGCATCTCCCCCCAGGTATGTTGAATTCAATTTCGGCCCCTCGACCTTTTATGAAATGGGGAATGGATATTGTAGGTAAGCTTCCAGCTGCACCTGGTGGCGTCGTCTATATGTTAGTCCTGATAGACTACTTCACCAAATGGGTCGAAGTCGGTGCATATCGGCAAGTACGCGATATAGAGGTACGCGACTTCGTATGGAGAAATATTATTTGTAGGTTTGGAGTACCAAGTGAGATAGTGACCAATAACGAATCCCAATTCATTTCGTACGACTTCAAGAATTTCTACGACAAATATGGAATCAAGCTAAGTTTCTCGACTCCACGATATCCTCAAGCAAATGGACAAGCAGAGTCGACCAACAAGACAATCGTCAATACATTGAAGAAACGACTGAAAGCTGAAAAAAGCGAGTGGGTAGAGAAACTCCTAGAAATCTGATGGTTGTATAGAACTACCCCACGACGGTCAACCGGTGAAACACCCTTTTCACTCATCTACGGTTCAGAGGCAGTCATCCCAATAGAAACCAGGCTAGTGATCGCCGGTAGCGAAAATCCGAATGAAGAACAAAACAACTTGGAGCTCAGTTTCTAGCTTGACCACCTCGACGAACATCGAGAACGCGCTGCTCTAAGAATTTAGTCGTACCAGTAGCAAATTGCTCGACATTACAACAAAAAAGTACTGGCCAGAATCTTCAAACTCCACGACTGGGTACTGCGATGAGTTTTCCAAAACACAAGGGAGGAAGGCGCTAAAAAGTTGGGACCGACATGGGAAGGACCATATCAAATAACGGATATCGTTGGATGGGGGGCATACAAACTAAGAGGACTCGACGGTCGAGAACTGCACAATGGCTGGAACGCTCTACATCTAAAACAGTACCATTTCTAAACTTGCTATTTTAAATTCTTTAATATTATTTTTCATATTCCATCGACAGTTCACTATTAACAAGTTGAACCGCAAGAATCAATGATGAAAACTTAGTACAACTAAGTGTAGGGAAAAAATACGGTCAAGCAGCGGAAGCGAGACTAAAATAGAGTTTAGTATAGTTTAAAATTTTTCCATAATTTGAACCTTAACCCTCTAATTAATTAACATATAATACTAAAGATATCATACCTTTGTCGCGTGATCTGATTGACATTGCGTTGATGGTAATCCGCAAGATCTTCCAATCCAATCACGAACGTGAATCACCTAGGAGCGTGGTCTCCCTTCTCTTTGAATTGTGTACCTGAGGATGGATTAACAAAACTTTTTCTTTTTCGTTAGTCACAACAAGTTCCAAGAGATAACAAAGAATGTTCCGGTCACTTTTGAATTCACAATCTTTAGATCGAAACTCGCGTGAACCTTATTCAAAATTGTGCACAAAACCTTTTGATGTAAAAGTAACTAGTGCACTATCGAAATAAGAACAATTCTTCTCTATATATCCTCTTGGCCGAAAATCACACTAGTCTAAGAGATAGCTTTTATTTTTCAAGCAATAGAAAAATAAATTTCTCAAGCAAGCCTTATGGCTGTTGAATTCTCTTTGCACAAAAATATATTATCGGTCGCAATTCTTGTTTGCCCAAAAAAATATATCATTGCACCGAATTCTACCTTCCAAATATATTATATATCTTGCTGCACGACTTTAACTTGCATATATAAAATATTTCTTGCTGCATGAATTATCTCCATAGGACGACTTCTTTTGTTCAATATATTATTTCTATCTATCAGGCAAATTCAGTGCTGCCATATAAATAATATATATATTTTAGGCGAATTCAACTTGCCAAAAATAATAGAGTGGTCGAATTCTTCTACCAACAAGGATTTATGCTTTTTAGAATTCCAAACCCTAATCCAACTCTTTAGTGTTTTTATGACTAAATAAAAGACTCCCTTATTCGACTAGATAAATAAATTCCTTATTTTTCTACTTACCAAATAAAGTCTTTTATATTTATTATACTACCACAATAGTATACTACTAAGAAACATATTTCCTAGTCAGAAAAAGATTTTGATTTTTAATTAAATAATTAATTAGTCAATTAATTAATTTCCATTTAATCAAATAATAAAAATAATATAATATAATATCATATATATATATATATATATATATCTCGGCCATGTGCCATATATATTAATATATCTATATATTGTTTTTCTATTTTATTAAATCCATTGGACCTTAATAAAAGGCTCACATGTGAACTAGGCCCATTCTTACTAAAAGAAACAAGTCCACATGCCTTAATACAATTCTAGATGGACCCATAAATTGGTCTAGTAGAATATATCAAGTGATCTATGCAAGTTCGTGTGGATTGGGGATCTTGACGGGCTATCTAAATTTAAACTTCAATAGATATAACCTAATCACGATCAACAAATGATTCACTTAGGTCCGATCTATTAATTTTAACTCATTCTACTAAAGAGCTAAAATTGAACTCTTAAATAAAGATAGAATAAGTAAATATTTCTCATTCGTACCCTAGACAATCTTATTGGAGATGGTGTATTCTCGTGAAGAATATCAGTAATCGCCAAGAACTCATAGACCACATATAGCTTTCCAAGTTACCATATTTACTCATAGGACCATATTTTGAACTTGGATATTTTAACTTGTCCAGAAGCCATGTTTCAATAGACTCTATCGAAAAATTAACGTTAAGATTTAATATCCAAAACCTCAAAACATCCATATGATGATATTCTACTCACATTTAATAAATGGAGCCACGATGTCCATATCTATAAATGAAGTCCTCTATCGATTAACAAATGAATATCATCAAACTATCGAGGATAGACTATGCTATATAATCGTACTCATTGATAACTCAAATGATACCACTTGCAATCATAAGTCCATCATTTATCTCAGGATTAAGATAGACTCTCCAATTGTCCTGATAATGAAAAGATTATTATCTATTGACTGTTCTAGATAAAGTATTTCATTGTGATCCAGTTCAATGCACTCAGTGCACTAGATTCTTTTACTCGAAGACCCTCCGATGATTTTAGACTCATCATAACACATTTGATCCCACTCAAATACTAGTAAAAGAATTATACAACTTTAACAAGATAAAGGTGCCCAATCTTTAACTTAAGTTGTGAACATTATTCAAGACTAACTAAAGAATTGTGTCTACCTCATACATATCCAGATGTACGAACAATTCTTCTTTTCTCATAGTCTTTTGACCTTATGATTATTTACTTTTGACAATTATAATATTCAATCTATAAATGCTATAAGATTTGTTTAAATCAGAAATCACTTTATTAATATGAAAAGATTGTCAAAAACAATATTACACTCTTGCTATTAAGCATAATCCTAACACTAAGTGCAAAACTAAGCTCACAAATAAAAAATATATATATTAGCTGTCGACATCGACAAGCAATCTCACTATTTCAGATAAAGATTCGACGTTCGCAACCTACAAACATATACGTCCAACTCTCAACATTATTTATCGACAATCGCATGTTAAGAGTAGGGGGAATAGCACTGGGGACAGGCGTCAACATACGTAACGCATGTACGCGAAAATTCTATGTAAAAGGTTTTGACGACCATTCAAACGCATGTATGCGAAAATTCTATGTAAAAGGTCTTGACGACCATTCAAACGCATTTACGCAAAAATTCCATATACAAAGTTCTTGTCGACCATTCAAACGCAAAAAAGGTCTTGTTGACCAGTCAAACGCTTGTACACGAAAATTCTGTAAAAGGTCTTGTCGACCAGTCAAACGCATGTAACAATTATTCCTGTTGACGATTTAACGCATGTACGCGATTTCCATACTATATTTAATATTGGTCGACGTTAGAATGAGCATGAGTTTACAGGCTTATCTCATTCAATTAGAATTCATCATTGTGTTAACCCCATTATATGATGGTCGTATTGTTTCCATAATTATTAAAGAAAATGAGGTCGATTCAGAATGAAGGCAAATATTCTAAATAAAAATAGGTCGCATCGACCAAATCATCCAATGATACAAAACATGAGTACAAAATAAAATATATGAGTAAAAAAAATAACAATGACAGATTTAAGCAAAAGCATCTTTTCGAGCATCCTGATGAGTAGACTCAACACCTGCAGCAGCAGCATTCTGACCATCAGCATTGAGATTCTCATTTTCTAGGCTTTTGTCGACACCACCATCACCTACTTCGTCGACTGCCCCTTGTTCAGCAAGAGATCCTTCAAGTTTCAGATGCTCCATCTCCTCATAGTCGTCTATCTCTTCCTGCATCTCCTTAGAATCCCAATCTGTCTGTGCACCAGACAAGTACTCCTTAAAGAGCAACGCTCTGGTCTTGCACACTACCTCTGCTCCTATCGACATCGCCCTGTTCTTCAAACTTTCAACAATCTTGTTATGTTCCTCTTGGGCTTTTTTCATTTCAGATTGATGACGGTCGACTATTTTCTTCAATTCCTCCTCAAGAGCCAGGCTCTTTTGCTTCTCCTCCTTCACCTGTGTGTTCAGCTTTGCATTGTCAGCCTGCAAGGCGTCGTTTGATTTTCAAAGCTTCGTACACTTGTCGGTAACAGCCTTGTACCTGTCGTGAAGGTGCAATTGCACTTGCATGGCCTTAAAAGAAAAATGTCGAATCAATATGAGAAACGACCGATCAAAAAGCACCAACTTACAAACTAAGCTTACCTGGCACGAAGAAATAATGCCCACGTTGAAGGCATTTTCCGTCTTCCTATTTTTCAAGTACTTATCGTCACCAGGAGAAGTAATAGATACGCTTTTTCCAGGAACTCTGTCGGCTCCTTGAACGACGAAAGCTCAGGAGAAGGAGGCTTTATTGGAAGATCCTTCTCGACCGTCGTTGCAACCGACTTCCCTTTCGACCCAGCGACTGCCTTCTTTTTACGGTCGACAGTCGAGTCTTTCCTTTGCCTCTTCGTGAGAGGGCTCCTCTCCGGCGACGATTCAATTATTTCCTCCAATACTACCGGATCCCTTTCCTTCAACTTCCCAGCAGCTTGTTTCTTCGATGCTGCACGCCTCTTAGCAATTTCATACCTGTAGAGTTTGATCGACAGGGCTTGATCTTGGACGTTCAGCTGTGCACTCGCCATCAACGTCACTGCGAAACGACGTTCAATGTCAATTAAAGGTGACAAAAATCTCAGATCGTACTGAAGAATTTCAAAGCTTCTTCTAGTCCATATGTATGATACGAAATCCTTCACGAGAGAGTACAGCGCCCTCGGTCTACTTAACGTCAACCATCTCCACAGGCGACTAGGCCTAAGGTTACCTTCAGTAAGCAACACACTACAACTTCTTTCATCAGTAGGAATATCAAGCAGAACCTGAGTACGCTCGGGAGCAACTTCACACTCTGGTCGACTCTCTATCCCCTTTATTTATGTAAAAACAAATTCATTAATACTAAGGACAAAAAAAAAAAAAAAATCAATCGACAACCAACATTCTAACCCTAGTTGCCACGTGTATACCCCCCTTTACTTGCCAGTTAACTCAGGCTAAACCATTTGGTTTAAATTTCGAAAAAACCTTACCTTGAAAACTGCGCGTGAAATTAATGCATCTGACGCCAGCATAGAAAACTCAAACGTCTCCATCACATTGATTGGGCATCCATCACATTGATTTGGCACCCCATCGATT
The DNA here is from genome assembly GCA_030490815.1 of Acer saccharum. NCBI lineage: Eukaryota > Viridiplantae > Streptophyta > Magnoliopsida > Sapindales > Sapindaceae > Acer > Acer saccharum. Next base: position 7,507,621 of record CM059868.1, read on the forward strand.
TTACTGCAAAAAACAATCATCATTAATGAGACGATGTCGTTGGTCCAATAAAGGTTGTCGATTAAAACAATATTCAAAGTATATTGATTCGATTCGACACGGAGTTCAGTTGACTATGGTTGACTCAACGGAGTTCGTTCGACAATAATCAACTCAACGAAAATCACTCTCTAACTCAATGGATTCTTTTTTAGAGAGTGGGGGACAAACTGTGGTAGCCAAAAATGGCTCATAGGCCCAAACGCAAATAGAAGCCCAACAAACCGTTTATGACTAGTCCAGGCCCATCTACTTCAGGTTGACCCAAACCTTATGCCAGTAAGGCTTGAGTGTTTGAAAGACTTGGTAAACTTCAGTTACAGAAGTGAATGTCCACTGAATCAAAGGAGAGGATTTTTCTCCTAAAATCACGCCCACTATCTTGAAACGGCCAAAGTGAACGTTGGAGGGGCTAGCACTATAAATAAAAGGGCTCATTCACTAAAAACCTCTCTGAAATCTTTGATATTAAAAGCTTACTAAAGCGTACCAAAACTCTGTCCAAAAGGCAATTCCGATAATCAGTTTGGCCGGATTCGAGATTACAGTCATCTGAAAACACTGTTCAGCCCAAGCACACCTAAGGCTAATTCCTTCGACCCAACCTAATCATTTTATCTATTTTATTTCTATTTGTATTGTCTTTGTTTCAAGTTTATTTGCAGGTTCGACAAAGCATTCGACCACGGTCGACTAGAATATTTTTACAGTTTCATCGAAGAGACGACTTCATCCATTCAACGGTTCTAGAGAGTTGCCTTGGGCCCGATACAACCCGACCCGATTAACATACCACGTAGTTCGACCACCTACAGTCACTAGGGTAATTATCCTATAATTATATCCGAAAATCTAAACAAAAGAGTAAAATGTCGATTTTAATTGAGTCGTTATACACATTTCTTATGTAGAGGATGGATAAAAAAAAATTGTTTCTAGAAACCATTATACTAAACCAAAATATTTAAGGATCAAAGTACAAAATTTCAAAATCTAATAGGTAAATATATAAATTTTTTATTTTTATTTTTTTTTTGGTTGTTGAAAGAATAGGTCACGGACATGGCCCCTTCACCCTTTCCTCAACTGGTGATGTGATGCCTTTTGATTCCTAAAAAAACATATGTGTGTGTGTGTGTGTGTGTGAAAGCAACATTGTACGTAACTGAATTAGTCTTTGGCTTAATAACAAAACAATTGGGCACCTAAATTGACATTAATTATTTTGTTGTTGGCATTATACGGTAAGCCAGCTCCTCTATTCTTTCTTATCTTTTTTTTTTTTTTTTTGTCTCATCTTCATCTGATTCCTCTCTCTCTCTCTCTCTCCTCCAAACGGTTTGAGTTTTTTTTCCTTTCATCTTCATCCGGCGATAGTGGAATTACGGCAAGGAAAACAATTTGGTAAGGTTCGTGTAAAAATAAAAAACTTAAAGAAAATAAATCAAGTTCTCCGGTTCATTGACTGTCATCATCAGAAAAATCACCTAATTCCAGAATTTACAACCAAACAATAATTCACCAGTTTAATTATCAAGTTCATAACCCAGAACTACACCACCCAACCCAATCACCAACAGCTTCACAACCAAACCCAAAACCATCCACCATAGCCACCATCATATTCAACAACCAAAACCACCTAGAAACCACCACCACCATCCCATAACCCAATAACACCCAAACCTATATCAAAAGAAAGAAGATGGAGACAAGAAGGAGAAAAGGAAATCGGTTCAAGAATTTTACCGATTTTAATCGATTGGATTTCGTTTTAATGAAATCGGTCTTAAGTTATCCCAAAATTCCCAGATTTTAGAGGGATTTGGATAGTGGGTTTTTTGGGTATGCAAAATTATGTATGCAATTAAAAGTATACAACTATCAGTGAAATGGAGGGGTATGAAGTATTATGAAACAAACAAGAAGAAAAAAAAAAGTTTGAAGTGATGGGAGATGAGATATTGAGATTGAATTGGAGATGGAGAGAGAGAGAGAGAGAGAGAGAGAGAGAGAGAGAGAGAGAGAGAGAGATGATGAGATAAGTGAGAAAAATTGAAAGAAAAAAAAATTAACTTTTTGAAAGGAGTAATGCTACTTCATCCAAAATTTCAACCCAAATGTGAGGTGTCATCACCACACACAATATGGGCCCAACATGTGAGGTGTCATGATTTCTAAGACAAATTAATCATAACCATTCATTTGTTGTGCTGTCATATGTCACCATATGTTTAAAAGATGAGCACAAATGAGATGGGTAGATGATCTTAATCCTTGAAAATAAGACCATATCAACAAAGTCTAGACCCAACTCCCAAGTCCCAAACCCACACACAAGATAGATTCTTTATTTAATCATATATTAATTTAATAAAGCTGCCAGCTTGCAAATTTTAAGCTTCTAATAAGAAAAATTAATGATAGAACTTTTGTTTTTAAACATGACACCAAAAGGTTGTCGGTACTCGTCGACATCAATCACAACATGCACAATCCAAATAGAAGTGTTGTTGAGGCTGATATGCCTACCTAATTGTGTATTTTCCTGTTTGTTTCTCTGTTTGTTTTCTTCTTGTTTCGCTTGTAAAAAAAATAAAATAAAAATTACTCTCACTGCTTATCACACATCTGTAAACTATACAAGATGAGACTCGAAAATTAACTATAGAACCTTTAAGTATTTGATAGCTAGTTTATGTAAGTTTGGAAGTATATTTGTATGCATGGATAGTACTGCCTAGGGATTAGCAAATGCCATAGTTGTCATTTGATTTGATTTAATAGAAACAAATGCAATCTCAATAGAATCACATTATCACTTCAATATATATACATGTATTGGGGATTTGTTTTGTTAAAAAATGAAGAAGCAATTTTCGATATTTAATCACTTCCCTTGACAATATTGATCTTATTTCAAGACATTTTATACATTTATATCAACAAAAAAACAAAAAAAACAAAAAAAAACAAAAAAAGACATTCCATACATTTTTTAATTTTCGAAAACCAGGCATGAATATACCTTATGATAAAGTTTACTTTTGTTGTGATTAACATCAACTATATAATATAAACATCTAGGAATTAAATAATTATATATCTAAAGCAATTCTCTATTCTATGCAAATATATTCATGTGTCCATAATATTAATTCAAGAAGAAAACAAATAAAAGTAAAAATAAATAAATAAAAATTAGCTTCTCGTGCCACCAAAATCCATAGATATCCAAAATTGAAGATGGAAAAAATGGTTGAACTGTCACTTTTAATATTTTTATAATTCATAATATACCCTTTTTTTTTTTTTTTTTTTTTTGAAAAGGTACATACCTAATTACTTTACACGATAGAATAATTAGATCATAGTCAATTAATTGTAGATTTTAATTAATTACCCAAGTAATTAAGTTAGCTAGATATGACAAGTTGACAAGTACTGTTGTATGTATAAACTCGCCTAACTGACACGTCATCAAAGGAGCTAACAAAAGATTGCCACGTCATTCATTGACCGGGTCAAGGGAAGAAGTTTGACCAGTCAGGATGATAAAATAGCTTAGACCAGAGGGAAGTCAAAGGCATGGTCGCCAAAACCAAAAACCTACTCGCCGAATATAGAAGTGCGCTCGCCAGATACGCAATACCCAGAAAATAAAGGTACTCGCTGGACCAGCACACTGGGCTCAAACCGACTCGGCAGAAACATAGAAGCAACAAGGAATCATAAAAAGGAAAGAAGACCCAATCCGTGACAGAAAAGGATCCTAATACAAATCAACAAGGGGAAACCCTAAATAAACATGTATAAATAGAATCACCTATCCCACGAGGAAGGGGTTCAGAAATATAGAGAGAGAAAAGAGAGCAATTGTGAGAGATTAGAGTGTGTAACAAAGCAACGAAAACCTAGTATTATTCTTCTGCCTTCAGGGGCGCCGTGGTTTTTTCCCATTCAAGGGTTTTCCATGTAAAACTTGTCTTTTGCATGTGTTCTCAATTTTCTTGCTTCATATTAAATTGATTTAATTGTTGAGTGCGTGGCAATCCAAATTTCACCGTCAACAATTGGCGCTAGAAGGATGGGGCTTTTGAACAGAAAACTTCGAGGGACCCTTGCGAATCAGACAGCATGAACAACGACAGTGACAGAGATGGTAACTCCAGTGGAGATTTAGTTGTTGAACCAGCTGCGCCAACGGGAGACAGGGCAGTGACAGTTGGGGAGCAGTCAGCAGCAACGCCAGGAACTAGGGCGGCTGATCCCGGGATTTTGCAGCACTTCCAAGCCGCATTGGTAAACCTAATCGGCGAAGCCAGCAAAATAGGACTTTCGCTTCCCATAGGGTTAGGAGTCTCATCTCCTTACGAGTTAACCACCCCTGGAACCCATCCACCCGGAAGGCTGCGGTCAGAAGTTCATATCACAATTCCCGATACTCAAGCAAGACAATCCACCGAGGAGACCCCCTAAGACCACATTGAGGATTTCGAGGGGAGAAAACAAAGGAAGGGAAAAGGTGTGATGAATGAAGAATCCAGGGAGGAACGAGACCAGGTGCGAACACATGGGGTCAATTCCAGCGATACATACCAGCGAAACCAGCGGAGACACCGGTCCATCTCATCTGAGGACAAGAGTCCTCGTCCGCGAAGGGAGTTGCGATCTAAAAGAACGAAGCGGAGAAGATCCGAGAGCACTGAAGATCGAAGAAGCCCAGATGAGAGAGGCAATCATGGTAGAATGACAATCAAGAGTAGGCTCGATCCAGCAGAAGAACCAACTGGTCAGCGAGATGTCACCTTACAAGAGCTGTCAAGAAAGGTTTCAGCAATGGCACGAAGGTATGGTCATAATGTATCCTCAGATGATGAGTCAGATAGCCCATTCATCGAAACTATTGCTCGCACCCAATTTCCAGACAGATTTAGAATGCCAACTATTGAGCAGTATAAGGAGAACAGGGATCCAAAAGAACATGTTCGTCGATTCCGCAATATCATGGCCCAGTATTCATCCAATGACGGGTTGTTGTGTCTCACCTTCCCGCAAACATTCGGCGACCTCGCCTCTAGATGGTTCGGAAGGCTTCCACCCGGAACCATAAGCAGCTTTTCAAACCTCAGCAAGGCATTCATAAGGCAGTTCATGGGAAGTGTCCAAAGAAGAAAGTCACTCGCCCATCTGTCGAACTTGAAACAGGAACATAACGAGTCAATCAAGAAGTATCTGGCCAGGTTCGGGAAGGAAGTAGCTCAAATTGAGGATGGCAGTGATGTAGCTGTAATCGCCGCTTTCACCAATGGGCTACAGAGTGGACGATTATCCTTTGACCTGCGAAGGGATAGACCTAAAACTTACGAGGAGATGATGGAAATAGCTGGCGACTATGCACTGGCAGAGGAAGAAGAAGTAGCACAAGGGGGTAGCTACGTGCATGGGCACAAGCCTAACTTGAAAACAGACCATAAGGACGACAAAAAGATGCAATCACGTGATCGCCAGAAGGATGAGAAGGGCCAAAAGGGATATTCAAGAGAGAGCAGGGGAAACACTCGAGCCAATAAGTTTCGAGGAAGGTACAACCATTACACCCCTTTAAATGGCGACCAGGAGGAGATATTGTCTGTGGTAGAAGACAAGGGACTCGCCAAATACCCCCGACAGCAATCAGCGAATGCAAGGAGAGATACAACTAAGTACTGTCGATTCCATAAAGATCATGGACATGAAACTTCAAAGTGTTTCCAGCTGCGCGATCATATCAAAAGCCTGATCAGAGATGGGCACCTGAAGGACTTTGCCTTGAAAGGGGACAAGCACGGGGGTCGCCAAGGTAGCCGCCAAGGAAACGGGCAAGAAAGGAAGAGTCCAAGGAGGAACAGTCCTAATGCAGCCATAAACACTATTTTAGTTGACGGTGATTTTTGGTGATCACCAAGTCAATGATTCGTTTTTGAATTACTGCAGTTTATACTTGAGTATGGTCAAAGATTGTAAAGAAATAACAGGTGATTTACGTGGTAAAACTCCAAAAGATCGGAGAAACATCCATGGGATCGTTGCCTCTAGCAACAAAGTCAAATCCACTATGAATCACGATTACAAGATGAAGAATGACAAAGAATGATTACAAGCTTTTCGATACGATCCTCTCTCTCTCCTGTTCTACTTCCTCTCTCTCTCTCCTGTTCTACTTCCTCTCTCTTTCTGTTTATGAATAGAGGGGGTATTTATACATGTTGCATCTAGGGTTTTAAGATGACCGCTAGGGTTTAGTGTTGTGGCCCCCAAGTCTCAAGCGGTTTCCTAGTCCTATTTAGATTGTGCTTCCCTTTTTCGGCTGTATCCAATTCTGAATGGGATTCTCTCTCCTTTATTCACGGGAGAACTGCTTGTTTCCTTTTTTACCTCTTATGGTCCACATCGTTGCTTATCGTGGATCTGCTAGCTGCTGATTACAAGAGTTGGCGACTGTTTTATTGTTTCCCGAGTGAGTATGCCCGAGTGTGCCCGAGTCCGATCTGCTGTTCAAGCTGATCGTCTTTGTTTGTGGTCGGACTACTTATCCTCTTTTCCGAGTAAGTTATCGTGAAGGTTCCTACTCCATAAGTTGACTTATCTTGACCTCTGCTGACTTGGCCTTCCATGGTGATGACGTGTCTATCACGACCATTTTTACCTATAACAATACCCCCTTAAATATTTGAGCCGATCATGCTTAGTCAAGCCCTCTCGGGTCTAATATTTAACTTCAATATTTCTTTATGATTAATCCTCATTTGTCGTTTCCTGCATTAAAGTATCCTCGTTTGGATCAGAGCTTTAAATGACGCGTCTTAATTGCGACCGCACACGTTTGATTTATCAATCATTTCAAATCTTTATGATGGCGATGCTTCTGCTCTCCGGCGGCGCCTGATGTTCACTTGCTGCCACTTGTCCCTATTTGTTTGGCTGTGGTACGGTGTATTTATGGGATGTGACCTTTCTGCTCGTCTGTGCTCAACCTACGTCATCAGTCCAATCCCCTCTTTTTTCCCGCTTTTTCTGCAACCTCTCCTAGGGTTTTGGTATTTTTGAAATCGAGACATCGCCTATATATTCTGGTTTCGATTTTTTCACTTTCACCTTTTTCTTCCATTTTTCGCTTTTATCTTCTCTTCCAGTATCTTTGCGTGCTCTTCGAAGGAGGTTTTATCTGTGCCTTTTGATTCTCTGTGTTCCGTTTGGTTTACTAGCCCGTTTTTTCTAACCCTGCTGTCCTTGAGTTTACCTGCTTCAACCCCTAGATTTTTCCTCGGAGACCTTTCCTTCTGCGATCTGCGTCGTCTTCATTCTTTACTGCATCAAGGTTAGTCTTTATGGATTCTGGAGCTAGATATCGTCTTTTTACTATTGGTATGATTGCTATTGAGCGAAATGATGCTTTCACTGCGTCGGTTGTTCATAGGTTATTAGACGAGCCCCGTTTCGATCAGCCGCGCTATACCGACGTTGATATTTCTGGACTTTTTCCGGAAAGGCCTGCAACTTCTGAGGTTCCTCCTGCTTCAGAGATCCCTTCTGCTTCTGCCAGTTCATCACCACCTTACTCATACCAGCCTGAAGCTTGGTCGGATTCTTCTGCTTGTACTGATACTCACCCGAGCAGAAGACCAGGAAAGAGGATGACCACTCGTAAAGTTTACAAAGACTCGCATTCTCGGGAAAGCCGAGTGGCGGCCCAAAGGATTATTGAAGATGATATTGAAGAGGAGCACAGGGCCGCTCGCATTCCCTTCTCCCCCGAGCGTATTTGCATCTATGATGTTGAGCCGAACGTGGTCGGCCCTGACGAGATAATGCGATATATGCGGCGGTTCGATCTGGACAGCAATGAGATTTCGCTGATTCCAGCCGAAGGTCGGGCTGCATGGAACCCACCCCCTGGCCACGTAGCAATTTACGGGTCCATGCTCACCTGCGGCGTTACTCTTCCTCTTCAGCCTTTCATCACTTGGTTCTTGGCTGAAGCCTGACTCGCTCCGGCACAGCTAACGCCGAACAGTTATCGCATCCTGATGTCCTTCGAGTGATGATTGACAATGGGAGTTCTGTTGATATTTTAAGTGCCAGAGTGTATGATGAGTTGCGGCTGGACAGGAAAGATCTTGAACCATTCCATGTACCATTAAAAGGATTTGGTGGCGCAGAGGTTAGGTCGTTAGGAACAGTGAAACTACCGGTAAGATTTGGAACAGCACCATGCCGGCGAACAATCTTGTTGGACTTTGTCGTGGTTGACATCCATAATTGGCTGTATAATGCTCTACTTGGCCGACCGTTTCTTAACAAAGCTCGAGCTGTAACTTCAACCCATGCACTGAAAATAAAGTTCCCTACAGAATTCGGCGTCGGAGAATTGAAGGGGTCGCAGGAGATGGCTCGCCGCGCCAACCTATCAATCTTCAAAGATAAAATAGGGATAGAAACTTTGAACATATTCGAAGTAGACACAGAAATGCAGGAAGATAATCCGGAAAACTTCGAACTGGATCCAAGAGACAAAACAAGCAGAGAAAAGGAAGAACCGACTGAGTCGATTATTCTAGATGAAGCGGAACCAGATAAAACAGTAAAGATCGGAGCAAGACTGATTGAACAGGTTAAAAAAGATGTGACGAACTTGTTGAAAGAATATAGGGGGATTTTCGCTTGGTGCCACGAAGACATGCCAAGGATTGATAGAAGCACAATTTCTCACAATCTGGCTGTGAATGAGAAATGCAAACCGGTAGTACAGAAAAGGAGAAGCTTCAACCCAGAAAGGAGTGCAACGATAAAAGAGGAAGTGTCAAAGTTGCTCGCCGCAGGGTCAATTAGAGAAGTTAAGTACCCAGAATGGGTGGCGAATGTAGTCTTAGTAAAAAAGAAGAACAATCAATGGAGGATGTGCGTCGACTTCACCGACCTGAACAAAGCTTGCCCCAAGGACAGCTTCCCATTACCAAGGATTGACCAGTTAGTAGATGCAACAGCCGGACATGAGACGTTGAGTTTCATGGATGCATATTCAGGGTACAACCAGATAAAGATGCACAGGCCTGACGAAGAGAAGACGGCATTCACCACAGATCAGGGGTTGTATTGTTACACGGTCATGCCATTCGGCCTGAAGAACGCTTGGGCAACTTATCAGCGCTTGGTCAACAAGATGTTCGCCAGGCAAATAGGGAGAAATATGGAGGTTTATGTTGATGATATGCTGACAAAGAGTGTTACCGCAGATAGACATGCAGATGACCTGAGGGAAACGTTCGACGTACTGGTCAAGTATGGAATGAAGTTGAATCCGGCAAAATGTGTATTCGGCTTACCATCTGGGAGGTTTCTCGGATATCAGGTAAACCAAAGAGGAATAGAGGTGAACTCTGAAAAAATCCAAGCACTAGCAAGAATGGTCTCGCCAAAGACTCTGAAAGATATCCAAAAACTCACAGGGTGCCTAGCATCGCTAAGCAGATTCATAGCCAAATCAACAGACCGATGCCTACCATTTTTCAAAGCTTTAAAGAAGGGAAAGGGGATCGAGTGGAATGAGGATTGCGAAAAAGCTTTCCAGGCCTTGAAAGACTACCTTGGACGGGCACCACTGCTATCAAAGCCAGAAACAGCCGAGACATTGTACATGTACTTATCCGTTTCTGAAGCAGCCACAAGTTCCGTGCTAGTACGACAGGAAGATGGAATCCAAAAGCCAGTGTACTACACCAGCAAGGCACTGTTACCAGCCGAAACAAGGTACTCGCGGGCAGAAAAAATGGCACTCGCCCTAATAACAGCAGCATGGAAGCTAAGACCATATTTCCAGGCTCATAGAATCAGGGTATACACCAACTGCCCACTGAAGTTAATCCTGCAAAAACCAGAGGTATCCGGTCGGTTAACAAAGTGGGCGATCGAATTAAGTGAATTCGATGTGGAATACCTCCCAAGGACAGCAATTAAAGCTCAGGCAGTGGCAGACTTCGTAGCAGAGTTCACTGAACCAAGCATAGAGGTGGCGAGAATGATGGTGGAGCAAAATAAGAAAATATTCAAATGGCAACTTCGCGTTGATGGCTCATCAAACACGCACGGCAGCGGGGCAGGTATAGTGCTGACAACACCGGAAGGAGACTCAGTCGAATGTGCCTTGCGTTTTGACTTCAAAGCCACCAACAATCAAGCTGAGTACGAGGCACTCATAGCAGGTTTAAAGATTAGCATAATCTTAGGAGCAGACGAGGTGAAAATTTTCAGCGACTCGCAAGTTGTTGTCAATCAGGTGCTAGATGAATACCAGGCGAGAGAAGAAAGCATGATCACTTACCTGGAATTAGCAAGGGAGCTGTTAGAAAGATTCAAAGAGTATAGAATTGTTCACGTCCCCAGAGAAGAAAATGAAAAGGCTGATGCCTTAGCCAAACTGGCATCTGCCGCGATCAACATCTGGCCCAACAATGTCTCTATGATCCGCCTATTGCAGTCGAGTATAGTTAAAACAAAGGAAGTCGGGGCAGTCTTTGGCGAGAGGGACAGCTGGATCACGCCAATTAAAGAATATCTCGTCAACGATATACTTCCGAGTGACCCATTGGAAGCAAGGCGGCTAAAATACAGAGCAACAAGATACTCGGTACTCAATGGAGAACTATACAAGAGGGGATACTCGAGGGCACTGCAGAGATGTGTCGGGCCTGAAGAAGCAGAAGGTATCCTAAGAAGCATACACAGTGGAAATTGTGGGAACCACGCTGGGGGTGCCAGCCTAGCCCACAAAACATTGAGACAGGGTTTTTACTAGCCAACTCTGTTCGCCGACTCCAAAAGGGTGGCAGCGAGATGTGAAGCATGTCAGAAAATCGCCAATAACATCCGACAACCACCTGAGCTCCTGCAAAGTATTACCTCGCCTTGGCCATTCGCCATGTGGGGAATAGACTTGATCGGCCCAATGCCAACAGCAACTGGAGGAGCAAAGCATGCCATAGTAGCCGTGGATTATTTTACAAAATGGGTAGAAGCCGAGCCATTGGTACATATAACAGAAGCAAACACCATTAGCTTTGTGAAGAAAAATATCTTGTACAGATTCGGGATACCAAACACCATCATCACAGACAATGGGACCCAATTTGATGGCAGGAAATTCAGGGAACTGTGTGATAAGTATAGCATCAACAACTACTACGCTTCTCCAGCACATCCACAGACGAATGGCCAAACTGAAGCAGTGAACAAAATCATCAAGCATAACCTGAAAGCTAAATTGGCAACCAAAAAGGGGAGCTGGGCGGATAAGCTACCACAAGTGCTCTGGGCATATCGAACAACGGAAAGGGGTTCAACAGGCGAAACCCCGTATTCCATGGCTTACGGAGCAGAAGCTGTTATTCCCGTGGAAACATCATTCTCTTCACCAAGGGTACAACTCTTCCAGCTAGAAATCAACGTTGATATGCTAAAGTGCGGCCTAGATGAATTAGAAGAAAGAAGAGAGCGCGCACAAATAAGGAATGCGGCGTACCAACAGAGGGTAGCCAGATATTACAACTCGCATGTGCGTGAAAGGAGGTTCACACTTGGTGACTTAGTACTGAAGAGGGTGAATCCGGGAACAAGAGACAAGGCTGCAGGATCACTCGCAGACAAATGGGAAGGGCCTTATAAGATTACGGGGATAGCTGGCCATGGGGCATATCGCATTACTCGAGAAGGATTTGGCGAGCTACCCCGTCCATGCAATGCGCAGTACTTGAAGATATATTATCCTTAAGGGACAAGTTAGATTATTTTGAATTCCTTCTATTTTTCTATTTAGCTTAGAGCAGTTGTTCGTTTTAGCATTTTTTCTTTATGACTGTGTTAATAAAGTTGCAGGAAGTATTCAATAAAGAGTAATTTATTACTAAGAGATTCTCGATTCTGACTCGCCAAACGCAAAAGGCATTCGCCATCACACATAGCTATCATCACATGAAAACGAGCTTTATGCTCGCTGCAGCGATAACTGGCGAGAAATAAAAACTCAGGGCATGGTCGAATAAAACCTACCAAAACACTGAGTACGCCAAAATACAGCAACGGCAGCTGAATAAAAGATGAAAACATGTTAAAAACTTGTGTATGGTCGGATACATCCTGACAAACACTAAGTACGCCAAAATACAGCAACGGCAGCTGAATAAAAGATGAAAACATGTTAAAAACTTGTGTATGGTCGGATACATCCTGACAAACACTAAGTACGCTAAAATACAGCAATGGCAGCTGAATATAGCTATAAAACACAATAAAAACTTGGTATATAGTCGGATACGTCCTGGCGAATACTAAGTGAGCCGAAAACCCAGCAATGGCAGCTGAATAAAAACAAAAGTAAGCTAAAACAACACTTGGTGAAAAACCAAGCAAAAGCCAAAACTCAGCAAAGGCAGCTGAATGAAGAAAAATATATATATTCATAAACTTTGTATTATTTACAAATGAATGGACAAAAATAAATTTATAGTCTTCCAAAAAACAACGGAAGAATCAACTGGCTGCAGGAGGGCCCTCGCTATCTTCCTCGTCTTCAAACTCCTCATCTGAAGGCTAAATGACTGCCTCATCCTCCGTTGGCATAAAGGGCTCATAATCTCTCCCAGCAACGGGGACCCAAATCCGGCTCAGCACCAGAGCCAGAAAAGCTGCCCTTCTGACCTGAGTAGTAAGTGTTGAAAGCACGCTTGCTGGGAATCTCAAGATGCATAGGATGAGGCTCAGTCCGGTTATAACGGCAGTGGGCTTTCCATCGTTTCATCTGATCTTTAATCGAGTCCACGTCGTGGGCCATATGCTGCTGGAGGGATTTGTCAAAACGCTTCAGAGCTTTCTCATTGGAATGATCCTTCATGGTAAAGAATTTCTTCGTCTGCCTTATGCCTTTCTCAAATTCGCGCAACAAAAGCGCATCATAAGCAGGGGATCTCTTGAAGCGATCAACTGACTCAGCCTCCAGCACGGCTTTCAAGTTTTCAAAAATGAGATTGCGGGAAGATAGCTGGTTATGTAAATCCGTCGCTTCCAGTTCAGCCTTCTCCTTAGCCTCCTCAGCTACCCGCTCAGCCTCCAAACGTGCTGCGAAGGATTCTTGACTAGAAGATAGGAGCTCCTTCAATGAGCGAATTTCCTCCTCAGCAGCAGAAAGTTTTTCTTCAGTGGCTAGCCGAGCAGACAGATGACCGTCCGAGGATTCTCTCAACTGAGCGAACTGTTGAGCATGGGATTCTTCAGCAGAGAGCTTCTCGGCCGCCAAAACAGAAGCTTGCTCGCGCAAGCGCTTAATTTCACGAGAAGCTTTGATCCCGAACTTATAGCTCTCGCCCATCTCAGACATCATCTGAGGAAGAAGACAGCCAAAGTTAGAAAAAAAGAATGAAAAATAAAAATACATAGAGATTTGCGGCGAAGAACTTACCAAGGAGTGACAGTTGAAGAAAAACTCCATCTTCTTGTTGCAAGACTTATTTTTAACATGCCCCCAGCCATCGCCGATATATACATCATTATTAGCCAAGTGGGAGCATATTTCAGTGGCCGAAAAATCGAAAAGGGACACGTTCCCTTCATCAGCTTCAACCGGTCCGGTAGGAGGAACTTCACGGGCTAAGCCCGAACCGGAAGCAGAGGTCCCCGCCTGATTCGATGGGCCTGGCCGATCAGTCAACTCAGATGGGCCAGATGGCCTAGGTTGATCTGAGACACCCGGCTCGCCCACAACCACTGCAGGAGAAGCTGGCCGAGGAGAAGCTAGTTGGGGAGGAGTAGCAGGGAGAGTCTGTTCATTAACCCCCTCAAAGGGAGGCGCCGCCACATTCTCCGCTTCAGCAGACCCCTCCGGTTGGGTAGGAGGGGCCTCGGCGACAGCCGGCTCCTGAACATCCTCCTCATCAGAAGAAACAACGAACTGCACTACCCGCGAAGCCCGTTTAGGAGGTCAAGCTGAGTGATCAGATGCACTTTCAGCAGGACGTTTATTCCTAGCTCTGGGAGCCAGGTCACTCGCAGGATCGAAGGGAGTCTCAGGAACATTCGCGTCGAAAATGGGGATGTCGCTAGCCACGCCTGAAACCCCCACCTTCTCTTTTCCTTTACGATTGGGGGCTGTGGCAGCAGGAACAGTCACAGCAGTACCAGCAGCAGGAGTACTCGCGACAACATTCGGGCAAACAGGCGATGGCCTTGACTCGACACGCCTCTTCTCAACACTACCGACCCCCCTTGAGGCACCTGCTTTCTCCTTGCCTTTACGGCTGGGGGTAACAGCTGCAGTTGCAGCGGGAGTATTCATAGCACCCCCCCTAGAAACATCACCGGCCTCCTCGCCGCCGTCTGAGTGATCATCACCGTCAGGACTAGCAATTCCATCCTTAGCCAAACCAACAGCATGCCTCTTGCTGGCAGCCTCGGAATTCTTCACCGCCCGTGCTTGCAAATCGCAAACGGTGTCAAAATCACACACTGCAAGGAAAATAAAGCCAAGTGTCAACTAAGAGAATAAAATCAAGCGAGAAAACAAAGGAGGAACAGAGCGAGACTTACAGCGAGGGAGCCTTGCATGAAGCCGAGTGAAGATTTCAGAGGAAATCATCTTCTCCTCATCCAAGAGGAAGGATCTACCCCTCGAATCCAAAGGAAGAACAGCCGCCGCGGCCAGGTGAGAAACCTCCCTATCCGTCAAAGCAGGGGCCGCTTTCGACCAGGCTTCAGGGGATGTGAAATGCCTGGGAACCTTCCTCGCCAAAAGATTGTGGCGATTGAGGGCAGGTACATTTCGACCCCACTCGCCGCCGGTGAAAAACCAACTGTTTTTCCACCTTTTGTTTGAAGTAGGGAAGCCCCAGATGAAACCCTTCTTCTTCTCATCACTGGAGACCTCAACCTGACCAGGGTTCGCCACACCCTCGGGAATCCAGTTCTCCACCGGCGAGGAAAGAAGAAAGTATGTGCCACCATTGCCCGCCTGTCTCAAAGTATAAAAATGGCGGATCTCGCGGGGCGTAGGAGGCCCGTAACCCTTCAACTTCCACATAAGACACAGGCACATCAGTATCCTGTAGCTATTTGGGGCGAGCTGGGTGAGCCTCCGCCAAAAACCTGGCAATAAAAGGCTGAAGAGGGAGAGTTACCCCACAACTGAGCATAGCTCCGTAAATGCCGACCGCATTTTCGGGAGGATTCCACACAGCCCGGTCGCCAGGTAACATAAGAGTCACCGAGTCTGGAATGTCGAAACGACTCTTGTATTTACGAAGCTCGCCCTCGCCGACTACATTTACTTCTGTGTCGAAAGAACATGGGCGAGCTGGCGAGAAAAGCAACCTATCCCTCTGATGGTCTTCAACATCAGAGTCAACAACCGTCTGCACATCCAGCAGAGATTCACGAGGAGCCCTAGTGGAGCGTCGTTTACTGCTTGTAGTTTTAGGAGATCTCGTCATTGCTGGAGAATCACTGTCAAAAGATGGAGGAGAGATGTCAGGATTAGAAGTATTCTCAAAAAATGGAATATCAACGGAAATTGGGACCGGAGAATCTGGACGAAAGTTGCGAATCAGAGATTCAATTTTGTCCGCAGTACACTTATCACCAAGCTCCATAGCTTGCATCATCCGATTAAAAAGAAAAGAGCGCAAGGAGGGATCCATGAAAACTCACCAGAAAACCCTAGACTCGCAAAATGTGCAGAAAAGATCAGAGACACGGAGAAACAAGAAGAGTCGAAATCCGGTGAACCGACCGACAATAAGAGGCACAGGAAAAGGACTGTAGTTAGCTCTCGAAAAAATAAAAGAGACAAAAGCAAGAGATCAGCTGTTCTTTCTTCTGCTCTGATAAAACACGATGAAGCAAGTAAAGAGAAAGAGGAGAAACGATCGGGCCTTAAAAAGAGGGAACTTCGAAATTCAAAAAAAGAGCAATCAAGTACAATGATATGTATTTAATGAGAATGACGGCCACTATTACCAAACCGCAACAGTCACCACCCGATAAGTGACATGTGGCATCTTGGGGATAACCAAGCCGTCAGAACGTCCCTTCACCTGTCAAACAAGTGGAAACGCCAGAAGTTATGTGGTTAAAATTGAAAGCGTGCACCGGAAGAATCAATTAATAAATACAGCGCGTGGTTAAAAGAAGGAGTTATTGCAAAAATGCGTTGAAATCTCATAAACATAAATATAAATACTACTCGCAGAGGCAAACGAAGTAGGAAGGACAAGTCATTCGCCCAGCTCGAAGTATTTATGGGGGTATTGTTGTATGTATAAACTCGCCTAACTGACACGTCATCAAAGGAGCTAACAAAAGATTGCCACGTCATTCATTGACCGGGTCAAGGGAAGAAGTTTGACCAGTCAGGATGATAAAATAGCTTAGACCAGAGGGAAGTCAAAGGCATGGTCGCCAAAACCAAAAACCTACTCGCCGAATATAGAAGTGCGCTCGCCAGATACGTAATACCCAGAAAATAAAGGTACTCGCTGGACCAGCACACTGGGCTCGAACCGACTCGGCAGAAACACAGAAGCAACAAGGAATCATAAAAAAGAAAGAAGACCCAATCCGTGATAGAAAAGGATCCTAATACAAATCAACAAGGGGAAACCCTAAATAAACATGTATAAATAGAATCACCTATCCCACGAGGAAGGGGTTCAGAAATATAGAGAGAGAAAAGAGAGCAATTGTGAGAGATTAGAGTGTGTAACAAAGCAACGAAAACCTAGTATTATTTTTCTGCCCTCAGGGGCGCCGTGGTTTTTTCCCATTCAAGGGTTTTCCACGTAAAACTTGTCTTTTGCATGTGTTCTCAATTTTCTTGCTTCATATTAAATTGATTTAATTGTTGAGTGCGTGGCAATCCAAATTTCACCGTCAACAAGTACTATATTCATTGAGAGCATCAGCAGCATCTCCTTATAAAGTGATCCCCTTCCTGTGTCACTTTCAAGTTTCATTATAGCTAGAGATATATGTAATCTCTGCCCAGGAACACTCCGAAATGAATTGTATGTATATAGGGCTCGTACCACCACACAAGAATTTTAGTCTTTCCCCATAAAACTTTAGGAGACAAAGCAAGATTTGTAGGCAATGGTTAACTTTTCCCCACAAAACGAGTTTTGTCGGCGCAGGTAATCTTTCCCCACAAAACTCAAAATTCGTAGGCTAAGGGTACCAAACTTTTCCCCATGAAACGAGTTTTGTCAGCGCAGGTAACCTTTCCCCACAAAACTCAAAATTCGTAAGCTAAGAGGGAACAAAGAGGAAGAGGTTTTTTCTTAAACTCAACCTTGTATGAAGCCCTTTCGCTGCGCTAACGCGTTAGCTATCGCTACGCTACGCTATGGTGAACGGGAGACAGAAAACTTTTCCCCACGAAACGAGTTTCGTCGGCACAGATAACCTTTCCCCACAAAACTCAAAATTCGTAGGCTAAGGGTAAAAAACTTTTCCCCACGAAACGAGTTTCATCGGCATAGGTAACCTTCCCCCACAAAACTCAAAATTCGTAGGCTAAGGTTAACGGAAATTTTTCCCCACAAATATTGTATTTGAAGGGAAAAGTTAATTAAAATTAAAAATATATATACTAAAATTAATTAATTAATTAAAAATATATATATGCTAAAAAATATTAAAAGTTAATTAATTTAAATTAATTTTTTTGGATAAATCCACCACCATCAAACTAATCAGTAGTAGACACCCGGTATATAAAACTTTGATTAAAGAAAATATATACTATACACTTATAAAAAATAAAATAAAAAAGTCTTATCCAATAGATTTCCACTTCCTAGGTTTAGGGTGTGGCATCTTCTTTACAGTTGATCCTCATTAAACTAATCTGTCCTTAATTGTTAATTAATTAACTCTTATCACATTCTCGATTAGCACCATCTCAATTGATTACATCTTTGAGGTATTGATCATTTAATTAAATAACAGAAATTGACAAAAAATCATTATCACCAAACCTGATTTGCATTCCAATATTTTTCAATATATGTTTGTCATTCAAATTAGATTTTTGATTAGTTGACTAAATTTAAATTTATTGAACAATTTTTTATTTTTATTTTTTTAAATTTCTAACAACTCATATAGGTTATATATAAATATGGGTTCAAAAATAAAATAGCACTTTTTGGGGGAGGGTTTGTGCAAATAGCACCACTTTAATAAGTCTTGTTTTAATAGCACCAAAATAGGTGATGAGACCAAAATACCCCCACTTACTCTTTTCCTTTTTATTTGTTTTCCTCGAAAATTCGAGATTTATTTTCAGTTTCCAGACTTATTCATGATTGTTTTGAGACTTATTCATGCGTTTTCAAGACTTATTCATGCGTTTCGAGACTTAATTCAAGTTTGTTCGGGACTTATTCTGTCCGACCTCCATCAATGGTGACAGTGATGATCCGACGACTGTGCCGGTTGACTCTGGAAATAGTTGGATCTGGAAGATTGAACGATGCCGAGTTCGTTGGCGCTATCGGTTTCGTCAGATTCGCGATGGATCGTCATAGATCGGAAGATGAAGATTCACGACAGTTTGGGTTTTGCTTCATTTCTCTCTCTACACAACTTGAAAATGAAAACGAACACTTCGGTTACAATTATTGGCACTCGACGAACGTTTTCCCGGTGGTTTTGCTAGTCAACTTGCCGGTCGGCGGTGGCACATCCATTGAAGCTCCATCAATGGAGGTTTTGGAAAAAGGAAGAAGAAGGTGAAGGACACACAAGAAAAAAGAAATGAAGCTGGGGGGGTATTTTTGTCCAAATTCCATTTTTGGTGCTATTAAAACAAGAGTTATTAAAGTTTGATAGTTGTACAATTCAAAATTTAAAAAGTGCTATATACCCATATTTCCTTTATAAATATTGTGCAATTGTTAACAAATCAAATGTTGTAGTCAGGTGGTAAAGGCTTACCACTTGATATGAGGTTGTCATTATTATCAAGGGTGGGCCGAACGGTGGATTAATTTTTAAAGTTCCAACCACGAAATTGCCAACAAAAATATTTCGTCAGCTAATACATGTGCTTACAAATTTCGACCTCTCCCCACGAAATCATACTGCTGGACCCAATTCAACACAATAATTTATATATACCCAGCAACTACTACTGTATATATATTGTTTTTCTGTCAAAGATCGATATTGTGTGATTTGTCCGTTTGTGTATCTGTTGTTTAATAATGGCGATATTGAGGACACATGCATTATGCATACTTGTCCTGCTTCAGCTTTTTTTCTTCACAAGATTAGGTTTCAAATACGA
This sequence comes from Acer saccharum, assembly GCA_030490815.1. NCBI lineage: Eukaryota > Viridiplantae > Streptophyta > Magnoliopsida > Sapindales > Sapindaceae > Acer > Acer saccharum. The sequence goes on from CM059868.1 coordinate 7,527,029, forward strand.
TCTATCATGCAACGGGATGCACATGCGTCTTCTGTTGCATTCGTACTATACAACACGTATGTACGTGGTCAGTTTGACAACTTAGTATAATTACAATGGACGATACATGATGCATTGGCTGAAAAAAAGATTTTTTGGGAAGGTTCAATAGCGGCTCTAAGACAAGGAAAAATGTTGAATTGTTGTCATATATATAATTTTTCTCTTATTGGCACACATTATAGATATATCTATAACATAATAATACACATTATCACACTTTTGCCATGTAAACAATATAACTCCAGTCATAATAATATTAGGTTTTGACTTGTATTTCTAAGCGAACCAAATGTGAACCAAACAAGACTCAACTGATGTGGTACTTCCTGGAAGATGTGGGATAACGTTTGGAATTGAAAGCAGTGTTTGAGGGAGGATGAATAACAGAAGGAACAAAGAACCGTCACGACCGCTGTCACAGCCACTTTGGCTTAGGCAGCGGTCATGACAGCGATATAGGGCTGTGAAGAACGCTGTGGGTTTCGACAGCGGTAATGGCAGCAGTCCTTATCCAGTGAAGAACACTGTGGCTTTCACAGCGTTACCGACAGCGGTCGTGGTGACAGCGGCCAGATTTGTTTCAACGTATGGATCGCGGTATTCTGAGCGATGTAATTTAAAGTGACTTGTAACGGTTTAGGAAACGGGTGTACAACCGTGACCTGAATCATAGTCAATAATAAGCATACATGAAACGGAAAATCTTCAATGGAAAATGAAGTAGTTTGTTTCTAGAAGTTCTTGTGCTTGAAGGAAAAGAATTTACTCCTTACAAGAAGACTTGTCATAAAAGGAAATAATATTTATGTGGAACAAGTAAGTCTTGTACGTTTAGGAGTAGGCTTTCCTTTTATATTATACTCCCTTTAACTAGTATAAATAGAACCTTGTAATTAGGTTGAATGTGTGAGTTGAACACCATGTAACATCAGAGAGTGTGAGTGAGATCTGGGGAGACCCAAGGGAATATCTGGGGAGGGATCCAAAGGAATATCGGTGGATCAAGCTAGAGATCCGTGGGTGATATTTAGGGGAGACCTAGGGGATATTGTGGGGTTCTTGGTAAGGATCTTATGAGTGTGGTTTGGGGTAGGTGTGAGAGAGAATTCTGAAGCATATGGTTGTAACCATTTATTATATAGTGGAACTTTCTCTGTCGTCCTGACGGCCCGTGGTTTTTTACCCGTTTTCGATTTTCCACATATATCTTGTATTGTGATTGTTTTATTCTCTCTCATTTATATTTCTGCTTATTGACATTATTATTACTATGAGTTATGGGTGTATATTAGACACGGCGTTTCCGCGTTCATCGGTCTTAGAGGATTATCCCTAACAAATAATACACATGGTAATATGGTGGTCATTAGGGATTCAAATTGTCTGTCAAGAAACGATGTCGTAATTTGTGTCTAACCAACCAAATTTAGTCATGTCAACACTATAATCATGAGAACGATGGATCAATGTCACAGAGAGGCAACTTCATATGGAACCAGCCACACCCCTATAGATTGGATAGCTAACCATCCATGCCCAACCCTGCATCAGCTACAATATCGTTTTCACAGTGAAGTGTTATATTTTTCCTCTGCTAGTGCTAATATATACGTATCATGAGTAGTAATCATTTTAAATCTTAATATAGATTGTGTAAAAGGTGATAGATTGATGAACACTGACGTTGTCTTTGTCAACGTGGGCCAATATATATGTTGAATGCGTTTGAAAATGCTTGATAATACACCATCGATCTCTCACTGTATATATAATATGGTTTGTTTAATTACACTTTAGATGGTGACATTTACAGTAAGAAACTAAGAATCAAACAATCCTGATTCCGTGATGCTTCTAGGAAAGACGTACGCGCTAGAACCGGCCAAACTTGTTGTATCTAGCTTTTATATATATATATATATATATATATATATATATATATTATATATACACATGAGAGTGTTAACCTGTACGATGCACAGGTTTGTTAAAAAGAATTTATTTAAAATACATTGAACAATATATATATTTAAAATACATTGAAATATATATATATTTTTAAAAAATAGAAGCATCGGGTAAGAATAATGTATTTTTATAATATATGATATGATGATATGATAACTAATAAGTAATTGAACATTAAATAGGGACACTTGACATCTTCTCGTCTCTTTCCCGCTGTCTCTCCTTTTCTTTTCTCTCTTTGTCCTCTTGGTTTTTTTCTCCTCTCTACCTTTCTCCTTATACGCCTGTAAATAGGTGGAAATTATATATATATATATATCATGAGAATATGACATAATAATAACCAAAAGACAATAACTATGGAAATAATTAATAATAATCAAAAGGCAAATGCACACCTTTAATCCAAAACAATATGAGAAAAAAATGGGTGCTCATGTTTAATACCAAATAACCAATTACAATCCACAATCACCCAAGAAAAAAAAAAATGAGAATTTAACACGAGAACAACAGTGAAATGAAAATAATAGAGTTTATCAAAAGCAATATCTCATTTCGTATAATGTATTAATATTTGCTTTAGTCAAAATTGGGATGTTTTGATTGATTTATATGCCCAAAATTGCAAACTTTTGAACTCTAATGTCATTATTAACTTTGAAATAATCAATTAATTAGTTCATGCATGTTTTTTTAACTTACCAAAAATTAATGAATGTATTTTGAAACTAACAACTAAATAGTATAATAATATGATAATATGATTAATTAATTCATTAATATCTGTTAAACACTTCTCATAAAACACATAAAAATAAATGAAAAAGTCTCTCCGTGGTGTTTCCTCTGAAACCCTAAAGTGAGAGTAGAGTGGGCGCCGCTGCAGAGGTACGTGCTCTATAGCGTGGTGGTGATTTGCTGGTACGGGTATTGTCTTATTTTGGGTAGACTCTGAGATGGGGTCGAAGGAAATTGAAAGGCTATGTGCTTCACTGTCCCTGACGGATAGAGAGGGACCGGTTCGTAGACTCCATGATGGCTTAAAGTTAGGTGGTGCACAGAAGTTGGCTCTATGCCTGGCTGGAAAGATTTTGTCTCCAGACTTGGTGAACAGAGACGCGTTTAAATCCCTGATTTCGAGAATATGGAAGTTAAGGGGGGGCGTTGAAATCGAGGTGGTTACGAGTAATATATTTGCCTTTCATTTCCAATTCCGGGAGGATCAAAGGAAAGTCATTACTAGTGGCCCTTGGAGTTTTGATGACTCACTCATTGCTTTTGAAGAACCTATAGGAAAGGGTGCTATTAAGGGGCTTAAGTTTGATGTTGTTGAGTTTTGGGTGCAGGTTTCCAATGTACCCATTTTATGTATGACTAAGGAGATTGCCTATTTTTGGGTGGCATTATTGGGGAGGTTCGGGAGGTGGATACGGGACCAACCGGCGATTGTCTAGGGAAATTTATTCGGGTACGGGTGGCTATTGAGATATCGAAACCACTGCGTAGATTCCTGCGGGTGGATGTCTTAAGTGATGGAGAGGAGACTGTTATGCCTATTCAATATGAACGCCTGCCGAGCTTCTATTTCCGGTGTGGCATGGTGGATCACACTGTTCGTGGTTGTCCAAAAGGTGTTAATAGGCTTCCTGTTATTAATGAGGATTTGCAATATGGTGCTTGGATGAGAGCTGCTGCCCCATCGAAATTTATGGGGAAGCGGGACAGGAATCAACGTCCTAACTCAGGAGTGTTTAGGAGACAAGGCTAGCTGATGGAGGGTGGCAGGAGGCACGAGCAGATGTCTAGTAGTGCTGGGGATGGCCAGGCAGGGAATGGTGTCACGGGGGTTGATCACCGGATGTCGGGGAAGGGCCCAGGTTGCGGGAGTCGAGAGGGTGACCGAACGGATATGGCAGGAGAGCACAATCAGGGGAATTCAAATTCAAAACATGATTCGAATGGATACGCTGGGCGTAATTTTGGGGAGATATTGATTAGAGAGACTGCAGTCACGAAGAGCGGGAAAGTCGGTGTCGTGGTTAGCAAGGAAAGATTAATTGGTGCGAGAGAGGATGAGTTACTGGGCCTCCATACAGATGGGCTTAGATTAACTGGTGAGAGGGAGGCAGCGTTAGTGGGCCTGACTACGACTGGACAACATACGGAGGCTATGTTTGTTTTTGGGTCCAATTCGCTCTCTCAGAGTTTCGATAGGGTGAAGGATCTGGATGGGCCTTGCTATGATGGCCATACTGGGGAGGATGGGCTGTGTTTATGATCATGTGGGGTGAGTCCTGTGGTGGCTAAGGATATAACACAGGCCTCTGTTGTGGAGGAGTGCATTGGGCCTACGGTAATACGTAAAAAGAACAGCGTGGGTTGTGGGAGCAATATAGGTAGAGTTGGTAACTGGAAGAAAGCAGCGAGAAACAAAGTTGTAGGGGAGGGTGGAACAAATCAGGAGCTGCTTTGTGGGAAGAGAAAGGATGAGGTACCTGTCGATGGTTTCGCAGTTGGGAATAAAAAACCCAAGAATGATTCTTCGACAGCGGATTCAAGTGTTTCATCGGCCGACCAGCAACCCCTGGCCTGCCGAACTCAATGAATTGTGTGGCTTGGAACGCTCGTGGGTTAGGGAATCAGCGGGCGTTCCGTGCGCTTTCGGATTTGAAGAATAGCTTCAATCCGGATGTTTTCTTTCTTATGGAAACAAAATTGAATCATAGTAAGATGGAGCTGATACGAGTTCGGTTGGGATTCTGTGGTAAATTAGTGGTGGAGAATAGCGGGAGGAGTGGTGGTGTGTGTTTGTTCTGGACTGATAGGGTCAGTGTTGATTTGGTGACCTACTCACGGTTTCATATTGATGTTAGAATCGTATCACATAGTTTGAAGATGTGGAGGTTAACTGGATTTTACGGTAATCCGGATCCTAATCAGCGACGGCATAGTTGGACATTGCTTCGGAGATTAAAAGGTATGTCTTCACTTCCATGGTTGTGTTTTGGTGACTTTAACGAAATTCTGGTTTACGATGAAAAATTGGGGGGTTTGCCACGGCCGTAGCAGCTTATGGATGACTTTCGGAGGGTTTTGGATGAGTGTGAGCTGAGTGATATGGGCTTCTCTGGTCCGTGCTTTACGTGGACTAATAGACGAGATATTGGTTTGGTTCTGGAGAGACTGGATAGGAGTGTTTGTTGTTACTCTTGGAACGCGTTGTTTCCGTTCTCGAAAGTGACGAACTTGGACTTTGGTTCTTCTGACCATAGAGCTCTGCTGGTTGAGGTCTTAGATGAGATTGGTATTGATGGTAGAAGGCACCCGAGTATTACCAAAAGGTTCCATTTCGAAGCCGCGTGGGCTACAGAGGATGATTGTCGTAAGCTCGTGTGTGACAGCTGGGGTGGAGCTGATGTGAGGTGTGATATGGGTCAGGTTGCAGCTCGAACCCAACAGTGTGCACTGAATTTATCAAGATGGAATAAGGAGAAGCGGAAGCAATTGCGAAAGGATATTGAGAGGAAAAAGAGGGAATTGTCTGCGGCCTCTAATGACTCTAGTCTGGTGTCTTGGAGAGTGGTTAGAAGAATTGAAAGTCAGCTGGATAGGCTTTTAGAGGTGGAAGAGTGCTATTGGAAACAACAGTCTAGAGAGGATTGGCTTAAGGGGGGAGATCGAAATACTAAGTATTTCCATTCGACAGCAACGAATCGACGGGCTAAGAATGTGATTAAGAATTTACTTGATAGTACTGGGACGCTTTATGACAGTCAGGACAAGATGCGGAGTTGTGTGGTGAATTATTTTACTGAGCTATTTTGCTCTCCCCAACGTTCCACCTCTCAGTGGGATAGTGTTATTGATGTTGTCCCACGGAAGCTGTCGCAGCAGAATCGTAATTTGTTGGATGCACTGTTTTCGGCTGCAGAGGTGAAGAAGGCTGTTTTCGACATGTTCCCTACTAAGGCTCCAGGCCTTGACGGTATGCCGGCTCTGTTTTACCAACAATTCTGGGACTCTATTGGAGGGACGGTTACTGCTGCCTGCCTTCGCTGTCTCAATGAAGGGGATTCTTTGGAGGTGGTTAATCGTACGTTGATTACGCTGATTCCTAAGAACTCGCAGGCCAAGTGTGTGTCCGATTTTCGCTCGATAAGCCTCTGTAATGTTTCTTATAAAATTGTTGCGAAGACGTTGGCTAATAGATTTCGTTTGGTGTTGGATGAGGTGATTTCGGAGTCCCAAAGTGCCTTTGTGCCGGGTAGATTGATTTCAGATAACGCAGTGATTGGCTTTGAGTGCATTCATGGTCTCAGAACTCGAATCTGAAAGAAGGGTGCGATTGCTTTGAAGTTGGATATGTCGAAGGCCTATGATAGGGTGGAATGGGGTTTCCTTTCTGCTATGTTAATAAAACTTGGTTTTTCTTATAACTGGGTTGACAAAATAATGCGATGTGTTTCGTCTGTTAGTTTTTCCTTCCTGGTTAATGGTGAGATCTGTGGCAATATAAAACCTTCGAGGGGTCTTCGCCAAGGGGATCCCCTATCCCCTTATTTGTTTTTGATTTGTGCTGAGGCCTTGTCTTGTTTGATTAGTAGAGCTACTTGGTCTGGTGATATTGCTGGGTATAGGTGTGGAAGCACAGGTCCGTTCATTTCGCACTTGTTTTTTGCGGATGATAGTTTGCTTTTTGCTCGAGCAACTGTCAGGGATTGTACCAAACTTAGGGAGATTCTGGATTGCTATGAGGCTGCGTCTGGGCAGAGGATTAATTATGAGAAGTCAGCTTTATGTGTTAGTCGGTCTGTGTCTCCTCAGTTTGGATCTCATTTGGCTGATATTGTGGGTGTGGGATTGGTTAGATGCCACGAGAGGTATTTGGGGTTGCCGAGTTTTGCTAGCCGGAATAAACGACACCTCTTCAACAGTATCAAAGAAAGAGTTTGGCAAAAAGTTCAGGGTTGGCAAAGTCGTCTTTTCTCGGCTGGTGGGAAGGAGGTGCTACTGAAAGCGGTAGTCCAATCTATTCCAACTTATGCAATGAACTTATTCCGGCTCCCGATGAGCCTGGTTAAGGACATTCACCGTGTTTGTAATCGGTTTTGGTGGGGCAGTTCGGACAAAACTAAGAAGGTTCACTGGTGCTTTTGGCGTAGATTATGTGAGAGTAAGGATCAGGGTGGTTTGGGGTTCCGGGACATTACTATCTTTAACCAGGCTATGTTGGCTAAACTTTGTTGGAGAATTGCTACTAAGCCTAATTCTTTGGTTGCGAGGGTCCTTAAGGGGAGATATTTCCCTACGTCCTGTTTCCTACAGGAGGATTTTAGTAACACGGGTTCATATGTTTGGAGGAGCCTTGTTTGGGGTCGGGAGCTTTTATTGGCTGGTTCAAGGTGGAGAGTAGACTCTCGATCTTCTCTCGCCATTTACTCTGATCGGTGGTTACCCAGGCAATTTTCTTTTAAAGTTCAGTCTCCAAGGGTGTTAGGGGATACGGCTCTTATGAGGTCGCTATTCACTGAGTCTGGGAGATGGAATTCTCAGTTGATCCGGGAGTCTTTTTTGGAGGATGAGGCTGATGCTATTCTGAGCTTGCCTTTAGGTGTTACCACAGTGGATGATGCACTCATGTGGCATTATGAGAATTCTGGTGTGTATTCTGTGAAAAGTGGCTATAAGTTAGGGATTTTGCTTCGCAATCGGGACGTTCCTGCGGCGTCGGGTGTTGCTGAATGGTGGAAGTTTTTTTGGAAACTTAGGATCCCCCAAAAGGTGAAGATTTTTACTTGGCGAGCTTGCAACAATTGGCTTCCAACGTTGGTGAATTTGGCTAGAAGGGGTATGCTGGTGGATAATCTATGCCCGGTCTGCCATAAGGGAGAGGAGACCTCTATGCATGCTTTATGGGGTTGTAGCAGTATCAAAGCCACTCGCAGGTCTTGCTACTTGCTGAAGGAGTTTCCCTGGACAAATGATATGCAGATCCTTGACTTGCTTACCCACTGCAGCAGTGTTCTGCGTATTGAGGAATTAGAGCTTTTTTGTGTTGTGTTGTGGTGGGTATGGTTTTGGCGTAACAATTTTATCCATGCTTCATCTCCTTCTAGGACTGAGAATGTTATGGAATGGGCCACTGGTTATCTTGCTGAGTTTCGGACGGCTAATCTGGTGGACCTTGGTTCCCGTCCTAGGGAGAGTAATGTTGGCAATGTGAAATGGTGTCAGCCTGGTGTTGGGGTCTTCAAGGTTAACACTGACGCTGCTATTAGAAAAGATGATGGTTTGGTTGGTGCTGGTGCGGTGGTCAGGGATTCGACTGGGATGGTGTTGTTCACTGCTGTGCAGCGGATGGTTGCGTGTTTTGACCCTGCGGTAGCGGAAGCTGTTGCGATTCTTATGGGCCTTCGGTTGGTGATTAACAAGGGGATGCTGCCTGCTATCATTGAGAGCGACTCCAAGGTGGCTGTGGACATGATTAATTCGGAGTCTGGTTTTTTGGCTGATGTTGGTGGTGTCATCAGTGATATCTTGGCTTTGAGAAGTCAATTTGAGGTTTCTTTTTCTTTTGTTCCCAGAAATGCCAATAAGGCTGCTCATGCCTTGGCTAAGATGGCTTTCCTTTCCTCTAGTGACTACTGGTGGCAAGAATCTTACCCTCCTTGCCTTGAGTCGATTGTTAGGAATGAGTGTTTTGCCTAGTTTCTTTTAATGAATTTTCCCTTCAAAAAAAAAAAAAAATCATTAATATCTGTTGAACTTACTTAACAAATTAATTAATTAATTAATTAATATGGTAATATGATTAATGATAATATGATTTATATATTAAATTGGATGAATGCCAACTGAATTTTAAATATTTATTAATATTCTTAAATATATTAATCGGAGGAATGTCAAGAGAATTTTAAATATTTATTAATATTCTTAAATTTATTTAATTTTATATTAAATTATTAACATTATGATAAATATTTTTGAAAGAATGCAAAAAGAATTTTAAATATTTAATAATATTTTCAAATAAATTTAAGTGTAAATAGAGCAATAAGTGCATGTAATTTTTTTTTTTTTTGAAAGAATGCTAAAAGAATTTTAAATATTTAATAATATTCTCAAATAAATTTAAGTGGGAATAGAGCAATAGGTGCATGTATTATTGATGATGATATTAGTAAGAATTTAAATCCAAAGCTCTCTTGCCGTGAGGATTAGCTTATATATATATATATATATATATATATATATATATATATTGTATCTATTGTCAATTCGAATTAATATAAGATACATCAGAGGGGTCAAAGCATCTTTTAAATCTAATGACCCTCATGTAAGGAACTGATATATTTTATATCAGTTCAAATTGACAATAAAAAGATTATATATATATATATATATATAACACTGCTAGCTACAAGCCTACAACATAGACAAAGTTGCACAACATAGACAAAGTTGCTGGACCCAGCCGCATTTATAATATATATACATATACACATGCATGTTTATCTAATATATTTAACCTATCTTAGATTACACTTGATGTTCATTGATATGGAATCATTCAAGAAAGAATAATCCAAGTAACACTTTTTGGTCAAAAAAATAAAAGTGCTCCTCTAGCTCTCTTCTTTCCTCTCCTTCCAGGTTGCTGCCTTTTTTGGTCAATAGAGATGATATATGTTTGCCATTGTTAGGACATATGTACGGATCTCAACGGGACTAAAATTATAAATATATATGAAAATACAGAATCACTAATTATCATAGGAGATAGTTGGTGTAAAATCTAAAAATTACACTGTTACACCGATTATCTCTTCCGATAATCAGTGATTCCATATATAAAAAAAATCGTAGAGGGTGGATAATCCACATTTTCAATGACATAATTCATAACATTCAAAATTACATTGAATGTTTATAGAATTATAGCCTCGTGAAGGAATCTAATGATGGAACAAATGATTTTACTGTAGAATTTTTTCAAGCAAAACTCCAAGTTGAGTCACTTCCCACGAGAGTAGAGCAGAGGCCGGAGAGTAGAGATGGCAGTATTCCCCGCGGGGTCGGGGATGGGGAATAATATTCGGGGATGAGGACGGAGATGGGGATAAAGTCTTGTCCCTAAAAGTGAAGCGGGGCAGGGATGGGGGAAGCACTCCCCGCCCTGATATATATATATATATATATATATATTTATAATATAATATATAATATTCTTTAGTTTTTAATACTCTATTTGGTTTATGGCTATATTATCGTGTATGACATTGATGACCAAGGATTGCTAGGCTTAATTCTATCTAATGCATAATAACAACTATTTTAGTTAATAATAATAATAATAATAATAATAATAATTTTTAATATCATTTAACATTAATGTTTTTAACATAAATAGTTTTTTTTTTTTTAACTAAACTTTAGAAGTTTGATTGTTTTATAGAATCTTTGACTTTGGACTAAATATGAATTTCTACTTTTTTCTTTGTTTTAAGTTGTAATTTTTAAATGTATAGTTATATTAGATGGGGAATGGGGTGACCAGGGCCAACCCATGGGCCCAGCAAACCCAGCCATTTGCTAGGGCCCCCGATTGACCCAATCAACTTCTTCATATTTTGTAAAATTTGGGGCCTCAGGACCCAATCTATTTAAGTATAAATAGGCCCAATCTCAAACATTTATTTTATTCTTTACATCAGACCCAACAAGTCAATTTAGCAGATTATATCAGACTTGTTGCTATTACTTGCTAACCTTTATTTATTGCTTTTGTTGACTTGTTGCTTCGTTGAATCTGTCATCTGTGCTTGTAATTTGTAAAGCATTCTGTACTTCGTTGAATCCCTTATTGGCTTCTTCTTCAAACACTTAATCGCCGCCCTCTGCCCCTCTCTCTCCGACACTTCGTCTTTGATTTGCTTCACAAATTCCTTTTTTTTTTTACTAGTTTGGATGAGAATGATAATGCACATATATTGATGATTTGAATGAGAACGTAGATGACTTGAACGATAATTTTTTTTTTTTTTTAATTTATGTGGATTACATTGTATTTGGTAAATGAAAAATTATTTATTTAATTTTTTTTATGCTAATGATAATAATTTTATATAGGGCCCCGATTTTTTGTTAATATCATAAAATCGCTTGGGCCCCAAAATATCTGGAGACGGCTCTAGGGTGACCCCGCTTCTCTAAATGCGGGGACAGGGACGGGGACGGGGACGGGGACGGGGATGATTTTGGGGGGCGGGGATGGGGATGGAAAAGCATTCCCCTACCCCGACCCGCCCTGTTGCCATCCCTACCGGAGAGAGAGTATTATACTACTAAAAGAATTGTTTTCAAGCAAAACTCCAAGTTAACTCTGAGTTGATGCATGTGCACTGTGCCCTATAATACTATATAATGTAACAAATGAAAACGAAATTGTTTAATTTCAAAAAAAAAAAAAAAAAAAAAAAAAAAAAAAAAAATGAATGAAAACAAAATCATGTTATTGTCTTTACTACATCAATCCCCTTACAAGTTCAGGTACTGGCTTAATTTGTAGTTTCTCGTTGGACTGATGTGGTCACAGTTTGTGCTACTTAATTCACAGTTCCACTAGGGTGCGTTTGGCACGGACATGGGACAGAACAAGGTGGGACGGGACAGGACAGGACGGGACAGGACATGTTGTTCTATATTGTGTTTGGAAGGCTTGGGACAGAACTGTGAACCGTACTATTATGTGTTTGGTTTGGCTGGGACAGGACAGGACAAGAGGTTCAAATGATCAGAGTACCCCTCTTATATATAAAACAACATATATTATAATATTACAATTTAATATATAATAATATCAAATAATATATATATATATAATATTAAATAATAAAATATATAATATATATTATTATATATTAATATAGAATATTACATGTATTATATATATAGTAATATAATATATTATATTATTATATATAATAATATAATATAAGATATATATAGATATATATAATATTAAATATTAGTACATATAAAAAATATAATATATATAATAATATATATTATATAATGTATATAATTTATATATATATATATATATATTACATTATAAGTATATATATATATATAATATTAAATATTATTACATGTATAATAATATATATATATATATATATTTTTTATTACCTACGTAATAATATTTAATATATTATATATTATTATATATAATAAAAAATATAATATATATTTTATATTTATATTACATATTTATTTTATATAATATATATATTATAATATATATATATATATATATATATAGTATAATATATACATATTATTATAATATATATATTAATAATACATATATATATATATATATTATAATAATATATTTATATAATAATAATAATAATAATAATAATAATAATAATAATAATGTTTAATATATCATATATATATATATATATATGATATATTGAATATTATTATATATTATATAGAATAATATGTTTTTATATATTATATATTATTATATATTATTATATAATATATATAATATTATATATGTAATTATTATATAGGTGATATTTTTGTAATATTTTGAAATGGTGAGGGCAAAATTGTCTTTTCCAGACTTGTCCCATGCATGGGACAAGTCTGGCCTAGGGTCTGAGGTGGGACAATTTTTGGTGAATTTTGTCCCACCTTGTCCCGTCCCGTCCCGTCCCAAGCTATTGGCACGCCAAACGCAGGACAAGAGAAAATAGTCCCGTCCTGTCCCGCGTACCAAACGCACCCCTAGCGTCGTCATCTAGGGCACAGTTTTGTGCTACTGCTCTTCTACTTCACAATCCCACTGGAGCGACGTCCTGAAATTATAAGTTAAGGACGTTCAACCACAATCATACGTTCATATTGGGTGTGAGTATTTATCAATGTGGGGATGTGGGCCCATTTGCCGGTTCGTTCGATATATATATATTTATATATATATATATGGATCTTGTTATAATGGCATTAACAGACAGAATTTGTTCCAAGTTTCGACATGAACTATAGCTAGTTTGATTTTTTTTTTTACGGGGAATGTTATGGGGTCCAATTGATCAGGTACGGCCACTAGAATTAATGGGTTGTGTTAACATAATATAATCATACAGTACTAATCGAGTCTATCGGTATCAATAGTGAGATCAACTGTTACAAGCACGAATTTAGGGACGGTAAAAATCCTCGACCCGTCCTAAACCTGCAGGGCCCCAATCCATTTGGAGCGGGTTTGGGGTACATTTCTTGACTCGGCCGGGTCACCAGGTCGGGTATGGGGCGGTCCCTTTTGGACCTGACCTGACCCGACCCGACCCGTCTGACCCGGAATATATATATATATATATATATATATTTTAAAAATACATATTTTAAATATAAAAGGAAAAGAAAGAAGGAAACCCTATGTTGGCTAAAAAGAAAACAATTTGAATTTTTTATGTTTAAACTATTTTGGTGAAGATGTTGAATGGATTTTATTAATACCGAAAATGTTGTATATATTTTGTATTTTTGTTCAAGTCATTTTGGGATTTGTATTTTGTACTTTACGGATGAATTTAATGTTTATTAAACTTAGTTATCATGTTATATTAAATTTAAATTTATGTAAATGAATCGGGTCATTCGGGTTGGGTTTGGGGCACCCTTGACCCAAACGGATCGGGTTTGGGGCAAAAATTGAAAACCCGTTCATGTCACGGGTCAGGTTTGGAGCAACTGTTGAAAACCGGGTTTCGGGTTTGGGGCGGTCTTGACCCACCCCGACCCGCCCCATTGCCATCCCTTTGCACAATTCAGAATGCAACTCTCACAATTAAGGAAAACTAAGAAGTATCTCACCACACACTTTACGTCTTTATGATTTAATGGATAAACGTTGTTGACAGTGATTTTTGGATCGTTGAAAAGTCAATCCGCGAACAATAATACGTAGGCAAATTGAAGGTTTTGATTGGTCAAGGTGAGACAGTCAAAATCCCTCTCTTCCACATGGATGTGATGTAGTTGTCGAATAGCCTGCTATAGTGCTATGTGTGGCTGGCTCAATGAGAACGATGGTTTGTAAAAGCAATATAAAAGAAAATAATAATGTAAGAAAATGAGATTTACGTGGAAAACCCTAAGACGGGGAAAAACCATTGTTGCCGGAAAAGCGAGAGGAATATCACTATGATCTCAAAGATAACGCACTCAACACTTGCTTTCTCTCTAATAGTCGCTTGTCGTAATATAATGATTTTCACTAGGTTGATAGGGTGTTGCCCTACTCTTTGTTGTGTAAGTAACAGATTTATAGTTAGAATCCTTGTAGGATTCTAGTTGTGTTGCGATTGAGCTCATCCAATTTTGGTCAGTCGATTGCGTAATTGTCTTTCACATTTGTGACAAAAGATTAATTTAAGTCCCACCTTTACTCCTATACAATCTCCCCATGTTTGCAGCAGTTGATCTTGGCTTATTGCTAACCTAATCGATGGTTAATTAAGAAAAATAAAATTTCACTACTATAAAAATGTTAAAAGACATCGGTGCTTTACATCGGTTTTTAGGTGACCGATTTTAAAAAAACTTTTAGACATCGGTTCATAAAAAACTGATGTCTTAAATATTGCGGTTTGAAAAAACAACGGTTTTTGGGAAAACTGATATTAATAAAAAATATATATATAAAAAATAAAAAAAATAAAAAAAACGTTTAGACATCGGTTCATATAAAACTGATGTCTTAAATATTGCGGTTTGAAAAGACAACGGTTTTTGGGCAAACCGATATGGATTTATTTTACAATAAGATATCCCTTAAAACTGATGTTTTAAATATTACGGTTTGAAAAGACAACAATTTTTGGACAAATTGATATGAATTTATTTTACAATAAGATATCGGTTTCCCTTAAAACTGATCTCTTAAATAAATTAAAAAGAATTATTTTTTTGGATAAGTAAAATTTTAAATTTAATAAATTTACTTTTAAATCATTTATTTTAAAAAAATTCAATTTTTTTTTAAAATTTATTTATTTTGCACCCTCTTGTTTCAAACTAAGAGACACGTTAATAATTCAATTACCCATATAAATTAGGAATCCGAGTCTTACATTTGTTCAGTAAATTGCAAGATGCATGTATCTCCCATGTAGTGAGAGTTGTATTCCAAAACATATTTATTATTGTTGATGTCACTAGTTTCCTATAGAGTATAGACCTATAACTCGACTATATATGTTTTAAAAAATATAATTGTATTAAATGTTCCAATAAATATTTTTTAATATATGTCTGTAGTATAAATTTGAATTTTGATTAGTTGAGTAAATTTAAATTTATCAAAAAGTTTATTATTATTATTATTATTATTATTATTTCTAACAACTCATGTATGTTATATATAAATATTGTGTAATTGATAATAAGTCAAATCTTGTAATCAAGCGGTAAAGGCTTACCACTTTGACTTGAGGTTTTAAGTTCAATTCCTCATAATGACAATTAATTGTCATTATTATCAGATGTGGGACGATGGCGGCCAGACGGTGGGATTAATTTTCGTAATACATCGTTTTTATATGTGTTTTAAAATCGTTTACATTGGTTTTTAGCCGATGTCTTCTACATTGATTACAAAATTTTGAAAAAATGATGTCTTTGAACTTTTTTTTTTTTTTGTAGTAGTGTTTGTTTCACTTGATAACCTTGGTAGGCTTAATAAGTGTTTAGGGCTTGTTTAATTAAGACTCGCTACAGCCACCCAATTTATTTTCAAGCTAGAATGAACAGCATTCACATATATACACACACACACACACACACATATATATATATATATATATATATATATATATATATATACAGGAAGTGGGTGTGCTTTTAAAAGTGCATGAAGTGTATTTAGTCAATACCACTTAAAATGCAAAATCAAAGCCAACCCTGCTTTAGGCCTGCTTTAAATAGGCTGTAAAATGTGTGATATCAATAACGATATTTAAACTTCCTTAAAAATTGTATATACATCTCCTATTAGTATTTTTTTTTTTCAAAATTATAATATTTTCCATGAATAAAACTATTAAAAGGAATAAAGGATAAAAGTAATTTTAACTACAACTGGTATATCATATTAAGAGAGAGAAGCAAAAGTAGCCATCCAAAATATTAGAATTTCGTTTATAATCACATACGAAAGTTTAATTGTTAATAACCACATTTTTGAGAAATTATCTGAATACCCACATTTAAATACCACAAAAACAAAAAACAAAAGTGGATAGAAATTTGGAACAACCAAGAAAGAGAGAAAAGTGAGAAAGAGGCATTGTCGCCAAGAGAGAGAGAGAGAGAGAGAGAGAGGCGGACTCATTGGAAAGAAGAGGGCGTTGTCGCTATCGCCGGAGCATCTGGAAGAGAAGAGGTCACCGTTGAAAAAGATTTCAAGTTTTTTCCAGAAGATTTCAAGTTTTTACTACATATTTCATGTTTTTTGTCAACATTTCGAGTTTTTATTGAAGATTTCAAGTTTTGTCAACATTTCAAATTTTTACAAAAGATTTTAAGTTTTCGAACCAATGAAATTTGAAATCTTCTAGAAAAAACTTATAACCTGATTTAATTCAATTTTTCACAAAACACACACAAAAGTGATGCAATAACGCTAAATCCATGTTAAAGTAACTCTTTGCAACTCAATTAATGAACAAATGAAAGATATTTACACATTTTAAACCGATTTAGAGCAAATCAGAAAAGGTTTTCTTCAATAACTTCTTCTAATCTTCAACACAATTTCAAGATCAAATCATCCTCTAGTTGGTCGATTTGCAGGAACAACAATGGTGTGGCCATTGGTGTTCGATTTGCATGAACAACAATCAAAATTTGATGAGGAAGAGGAAGAGAGAAGAAGGAAGAAGATGGTAGAAAAAATAAAATAAAATAAAGAAAATAGAAAAAATTGATGTTAGGGGGTATTTTTATAATTCACGGATATACATTGATTTTTTTTTTTTTTTTTAAATATGATTATTAACAATTAAACTTTCTTATCTGGTTAAAAAAACATTTTCCAAGTTAGACGTAATCATTTTTAACAATTTCCACTCATTATTATATTAATGCAATGTTTAATATTTTGAACATGTATAATATCCTAATATTTATGATTGAAATATTAACTATTTATTAAATTAAAAATATTAAATAACTATTATAAATATTTTTAAAAATAGAAAATTATTTAATTTAATAAAATTTAAAATAACAATTAAATTATTTTTTAAGAAAAAAAATAAGGAGGCGTGCTGCACGAGAGCCCATGCTTTTCGTTTTATTTTTTATTTTAATTATTTTATAACTTATCTTTTAAAAAAAAATTATAATTTATTACTTTATAATATTTAAATAAAAGGTATAAAGAATTAAAGATATTTATGGTAATATCTAGAGTGCGATTACAAACTACACCATCTAGAAAAAATTAATGGGTTACTGGAAATACAAAAGGGTTACGTATATCGCTAGAGATGGGAATTTTCCCCACGGATCCCCACCTCCACGGAGTTTGGTCCGATCGAATTCCAAATTTTGAATTTCAAATTTCAAATTTCGGATTTCAAATTTAAAAATTTTAGAATTAGAAATGGAAGGAATGGGGGACGGGGGTAGGGGCAGAGGAACCTCCCCCTAAACACCCTCATCTCCAGTTCCCCAAAATAGGGTTTGGGAGCGGGGATGAGGAGAGCTTTTAAGAATGGGGGTGGGAGAACCCTTCCCCGCCTTATTGGGCCACCACTCCCATCCCTATATATTGCCACTCCTATAACATATCTCTACATATGTCACACATCGTGAACAATCCACATCATATATATTCCATGATTGTAATATAATCATATTATATATTTTATTAAACATTATATATATTAGTTGCTACTAAGGTTCTGTCTCCTTAATTATATTTTTTTATTTTAATACAAATTTGCCCAAGTCAAATCTTAGAATAGTATACCTGCCCTCCACTAAGAAGCTATTGGTGAAAATTAACATTAAAAAAAGAGAGATTCCCCTTATAATCCACAAATTATCTATTCATACTCTAATTTTTTTTTTTTTTTAATTAATGACAATTTTAACCTAAATTAAAATTACTAAATAAGACAAAAAAATTTAAAAGATAAATATTACGTATTAAACTCTATTACCATATTAAACACTCTCTCCATTTTTCAAAAAAAAAAAAAAAAAAAAAATTGTATTTTCATACTTTCTATCAATCTCTGATTAATAATTAAAGAAAAAATAACTTATGAATATTTTAGTTTTTTACTAATAATAATATATATATAATAAAAAGTCAATTTAAAATATATATATATATATATATATATATATATATGAAAGCTTAAATTGTTTCAACTAGATTCGATTAAACTTATAATTTTTAAGACTAATGAAAGAATTAAAGTTCCTACAAGAGTAACAAAAAACATTTTCATATTTCGAATTTTTTTTTTTTTTTTTTAAAAGGTACTTTTTATTTTATTTTTAGGTATATACATACATATAGTTCCTAAAAATCAAGCTTATTACTAAGTGTTTTTTTTTTTTTTCTTAACTGTTAGTCTTGCTTGAGAAAGAATGAAGATAAAAAAATTAGAGATATGTATTGGAGGAGAGAGAGTTTACTATCCTAATTAAAAAATTAGGATAGAGTATTTAATATGTAATAATTAATCTAATGATTTAGGAGAGATAATTTCTTTTTTTAATAATTTAATTCAAAAAAGATAAAAGGATAATCTTGTAACAAAATGAAGTGTTTTTAGAATTTTTTAAAATTTAAATTTTGAGAATGAAGTGTTTTTAGAAAAGAAGTGTAAAAAGAAAAAATTGAATTGTCAAAAGAAGCTCTCTAAAAAAAATTCCAACAATTTTGTTTTAAATAAACATTGAGGTTGACAAGATCATGAACTAGTTTTTTTTGGAAGGAAAAAAAAAAAAATCAATTTCAGTGTCTAATGATACAAATTAACACCGGGAAAAATCAGGACTTGTATGATTGTTGTGAGAACAAATTGGAAAGTGGTTGTCTACACCGGATATAGCCTTAATCGTACAATTATTATAGGGATAATTACCCTGGGGGCCACCAATTTGCATCACAACTATCAAAATGACTATTAGATGGGGAATTGGTTTTAAAATGATCATTTTTGGCGAACATTGTTACACTAATGACCATTCCATCAAATTCCATCTAATGAGTGACATTTTTGTAAATAAGAGGATGACATTAATTTATTATAGATGTTTTTTGGAAATCAATTTTTTCTTTTGTTTTTTGAAACGAATAATTATATTTACTGTGTATATATGTATAGCATCTCTCTCTCTCTCTCTCTCTCTCTCTCTCTCACACACACACACACACACACACACACACACACATATATATATATATATATATATATTTCTTTTCAACTTATCTCAACTATATTTTTTAGATTTTTTAGATTTTATAACCTTAATATTCTCAAAAAAGAAATATATATATATATATATATATAATTATCAAGTGAGGTATACCTTAATTTAATTTCGGTAAGGACCTTGATGAAATTACATTGATTTTTATGAATTTCGATATGAAATTTTTTGTGGACGATAAGTTCATTAAAATATTCATATGAATGAAATTTGAGAATTTTTCAAGTACTAGAACTATTGTTTTTGAATTTTTCTATATTTCTATTATTTTTCCAATGCCTTTATATTTTATAAAATCGAGATAAATAGTTCTAGTGTTTGAAAAATTCTCAAATTTTATTCATATGTATATTTCATTAAATTTATCATCCATAAAAAAAATTCATATCAAAATTTATAAAAATCGATGTGATTTTATTAAGGTCCTTACCGAAATTAAATTAAGGCATACTATATTTATTTTTCAAGAAGATTAAAGCTACAAAATCTAAAAAATATAATTATTCATTTCAAAAAACAAAAGAAAAAATTGATTTCCAAAAAACATCTAAAATAAATTAATGTCATCCTCTTATTTACCAAAATGCCACTCGTTGGATGGAATGACTACTAGTGTAATAGTGTTTGTAAAAAATGGTCATTTTGAAACCAATTCCCCATCTAATGACCATTTTAATAGTGGTGACCTAAATTGATAGTCACCTGGGTAATTATACTATAATTATATCTGAAAATTTAAACAAAAGAGTAAAATGTCGATTTTAATTGAGTTATTGTACACATTTCCTTATGTAGAGGATGGATCCAAAAAAATTTTGTTTCTAGAAACCAATATACCTAACCAAAATATTTAAGGATCAAAGTACAAAATTTCAAAATGTAATAGGTAAATATATAAATTTTTGAAGTTTTTTTTTTTTTTTTTTGGGGTTGTTGAAAGAATAGGTCACGGACATGACCCCTTCACCCTTTCCTCAACTGGTGATGTGATGCCTTTCGATTCTTAAAAAACAAGTGTGTGTGTGTGTGAAAGCAACATTGTATGTAACTGAATTAGTCTTTGGCTTAATCACAAGACAATTGGGCACCTAAATTGACATTAATTATTTTGTTGGTGGCATTATACGGTAAGCCAGCTCCTCTATTCTTTCTTATCTTTTTTAAACATTAATCATATATATAGTTGAAAATAAGACCATATCAACAAAGTCTAGACCCAACTCCCAAGTCACAACCCCACACACAAGATAGATTCTTTATTTAATCATATATTAAAATTTAATAAAGCTGCCAGCTTGCAAATTTTAAGCTTCTAATAAGAAAAATTAATGATAGAACTTTTGTTTTTAAACATGACACCAAAACGGTTGTCGATACGCGTCGACATCAATCACAACATGTACAATCCAAATATTACTTTCACCGCTTTATCACATATATCTGTAAACTATACAAGATGAGACTTAGAAAATTAACTATTCAACCTTTAACATCTCAAATACTATGATAAGATAAGTTTGGTTCGGTGGTAAACCCTCCATACTTGTATTACGAGATTACGGATTCATGTCATCCTCTCCCTAAAAAAACCCCGAATTAATTTAATACTTAACATCCCATAAAATCATTACCGGGACCCGGTGAGATTAATCAAACTTTATATGAACAGCCCGGAATACTACTCCCACTATCAGGGAGAGCTTGCATATGGACTACAACTCTCACAATCAGAGAGAGGGCTGCTCCCACAAAGTGGAAGAAAACTCCTCACACATACTTGTAAAATACGTATGGTGGGACTCGAACCCTTAACCACTAGGTGTGGAAGGAAGATGCACAATCATCTCTACTAAAAGGTGATGTGCTGTCGATGGACAAACATGAGTTGTGAAAAATCTTTATGACACATAAATTTATTCATCTATTATATTAATTACCAATTCATAAGTCTTTTATTTTGTTTGTTTTTTATTATAAGCTTTATAACATCTATATGAATACAAGACCATAATCAAGAGAAAGAAAACAAGACAAAAATTGCACTCGAACAAGAATCAGGGAAAAAAAAAAAAAAAAAAAAAAAACAGTTTGGTGTGTCGTGAGTGTGTGTGTGTTTTTCTTGACATTTATCTAGATACCATCGAACAAAACTAAATATTTAGCCTAATCAAGAGATTCAAGACTAATAAAAGCGCACTAATTTTCTGTTAAAGAGAATTCAATCATGAAAATAAGAAGAGAAGAGAAGAGAAGAGAAAAGACAGAGAGATTGGTGGGTGTTGTTGTGGATCAATCCTCACAAGTTGATGAAAATGTTAAAATTCCATTGGAGGAGCCCAAAACTGTTAAGTTGGCATGTGAATACGTGATCCATATCCAAGCCACTCCATTGGACATTTGGACATACAAACGTGGACCCAATAACACTTCTGTCTTCTGACTCTTCTCTTCCTCTTCCAATTTCCGATAAAAAAGACTTTTGTAAAAGGTAAAGAAAAAAAAACCACAATCCACAAAGCTACTGTTGTCTATCTGTCAACCAAATAAAAAAAAAAATGAAAAAAAAGAAGGGTTTATAATGAAAGAAGAAGCAACCGGTTTTGACCTTGTAAAACTCGTCCAGTCCATCCACCGTGAATGATTCTTCCATTTCTAAAAATCATTGTAACTCCTCCACATCTCGCAAATAATAGCTCTCATATCACACACAACACAAATAGAACACAAACTCAAATTTCCAGCTCATTATCTTGTCAACTACCCCACCTCTCCTTATCTCCTCTATCAATCACTCACCGGATTTCAAGCTGCAAACTTTATATCGAAGAAAAAGAGAAGAGAAGAGAAGAGAAGAGAAGAGAAGAGACGAAACCCAGCTGTTAATTCGATAACTTTGATTCATTTCTTTGATCTGTTTTGTGTTTTATAGGTAGAAGAGTTGATAAAGATTCGAACTTTTTGTTGATTTTGTTGTGGGTGTAATAAGTCCGCTAGCTGTTGTGGTTTTTTTTAATGGCGGACAGAGTGAAGCAACTTTTGGCGAAGCCGATCCAGTTGGCCGATCAGGTGGTGAAAGCGGCGGATGAGGCTACTTCCAACAAGCAGGACTGCGCCGAACTCAAGTCAAAGACAGAGAAACTGGCGGCGCTGCTGAGGCAGGCGGCGCGTGCCAGCGCCGAACTCTACGAGCGCCCCACGCGGCGGATCATTGACGACACCGAGCAGGTGCTCGAGAAGGCCTTCTCTCTGGTCTTCAAGTGCCGTGCTAACGGCCTCATCAAGCGAGTCTTCACAATCATCCCCGCCGCCGCGTTCCGGAAGATGTCGTCGCAGTTGGAGAACTCAATCGGGGACGTCTCCTGGCTCCTCCGAGTCTCTGCTTCCGCCGATGACCGCGGAGACGAGTACCTGGGGCTCCCACCGATCGCTGCCAACGAGCCGATCTTATGCTTGATATGGGAACAGATTGCGATTCTGTTTACTGGGTCACTCGACGACCGATCCGACGCTGCCGCGAATCTCGTGTCTCTGGCGCGTGACAATGACCGGTACGGGAAGCTCATCATGGAAGAGGGTGGGGTCGGGCCTCTGTTGAAATTGGTTAAAGAAGGCAAATTGGAAGGTCAGGAGAACGCAGCGAAAGCGATTGGGTTACTGGGGCGCGATCCAGAGAGCGTTGAACACATGATCCACAGTGGAGTCTGCACGGTGTTTGCGAAAATACTCAAAGAAGGTCCAATGAGAGTACAAGCTGTTGTGGCCTGGGCTGTGTCCGAATTGGCTGCGAATTATCCGAAATGTCAAGATCTTTTCGCGCAGAACAACATCATTCGATTGCTGGTTGGACATCTAGCATTCGAGACTGTCCAGGAGCATAGCAAGTACACAATTGCAAGTCACAAAGCCACCTCCATTCACGCAGTGTTGGTTGTCGCGAACAAGACTAATAATGTGCATGGCAATTTGATTGGTAATGTGAATGGTGATAACAACAAGATGGCTGTTGTTGATGATGATGATAGGCAGAATTACAGTCAGTTTCCTCATCCGTTGGGGAACAAGACTCCGAATCAAATGCATAACGTGGTTGCGAGTACAATGGCGATGAAGGGGGTGACAACAACAACAACAGCAACTAACCAAGAAAATGGTACAAATTTGAGCAATGGCTATGTGAACAGCAATGTGAAGCTAAATCAGCATTCTCAGAGTCCTCAGCAGAGTCTTTCGCACGCTGGTGGCTCTAGTAATAAAGGGAGGGAATTGGAGGACCCTGCAACTAAGACCAACATGAAAAAGATGGCAGCCAGAGCACTTTGGCATCTCGCTAAAGGAAACGCACCCATTTGTCGTAGCATAACCGAATCAAGAGCCTTGTTGTGTTTTGCAGTTCTTTTGGAGAAAGGACCTGAAGAAGTTCAAACCAATTCCGCTATGGCATTGATGGAGATCACAGCTGTAGCGGAGCAAGATACCGAATTGAGAAGATCAGCATTCAAGCCTAATTCACCTGCTTGCAAAGCTGTTGTTGATCAATTGTTGAAGATCATCGAAATGGCGGATTCTGACCTTCTCATTCCATGTATCAAGTCTATTGGGAATTTGGCTAGGACTTTTAGAGCAACAGAAACAAGAATGATAGCTCCATTGGTTAAACTTCTCGACGAAAGAGAAGATGAGATCTCTAGGGAGGCTTCGATTGCTCTCGGAAAGTTTGCTTGCGATGACAATTATCTCCACACTGATCACTCCAAGGCAATTATAAGTGCAGGAGGTGCAAAGCACTTGATTCAGCTGGTGTATTTCGCGAATCAAAACGTTCAATTACCAGCATTGATTCTTTTGAGCTACATTGCATTACATGTGCCGGACAGCGAGGAACTTGCAAAAGCTGAGGTCCTCACAGTGCTAGAATGGGCATCAAAGCAAAGCTTCATTACTCAAGACGAAAGAATCGAGCCTTTGTTACAGGAAGCGAAAAGTAGACTGGAGCTTTACCAGTCCAGAGGTTCAAGAGGATTCCATTGATTCAATTTCAACCTCAAATGTAAAATGTGTAGTAGTCTCTTGGTTGACCCCCAAAAATTTACATTTTGTTGTTTCTGTGTATCAATCCATTGGGTGTACATATACATTCAGATGTTATTATGTGTGTAGTAGAATTATTATTTTGTTCATTCTCAAAGCAGTTTTGCTGCTTTTATCAAAAGTGAAATCTGATTAGTTTTGGATACTTTTATATTATTTCATTTTCCCTTATTGTAGAAACTTTCTTATTCAAGTAAACTGAGATACGCTCTGCGGATTCAAACTTGTCGAGTTTCTTAAAAATGGCTTGAGGATCACATTATTTGGTAGGTTGATGATCAACTGATGATGATCATTTGAGCAAATTTGTAAGAGAAAAAAGCTTGGAAAAGGACCACTTCAAAAAAGTATGTAGAGAGCAGATAATAGATTGGAAATGAGAAATTTAAAATTGGCAAGCTTTTGCTGACCTGGGATTTTCAGGTTGGGGTGTGATTTGTAGCCAAATTGAGAGAAAAATTCAACCAAAGACTTGGACACTTTCAAACAGACTTACTATTACTAAAAATCTATTTTGTTTTTCATCAGCAACTTGCAAGAAAAACCTAAAAGAGAGTACTGCATTATTTGACCATTCTCTTAAATGTTTCTGCTTAGAACAACTGATCATATTTAATTTCATTCTACCAAAGGTTAAAAGTAGTCTTGATTGAAAGGGAATCAGCCCGTCAATCAATCGCTCTCCTTTTTCTCAGTCAATCCGCGCTACGCGCTACATCTACATTATCATCATCAGCCACTCTTGTATCATGTAGCATCATAGCATGTATTTAACTGCAACGCGAAGCATCTTCTTCGCTACTACTAATCCTGCAAATTGAAAACCAACATAGATAAATGGATGATAGACTCTGATTTGGTATGCTCAGAGAGTCTCACTATCAGAAAATTCATGTTACAATCCTTTCAATGAATATATATATATATATATATATATGTGTGTGTGTGTGTGTGTGTGTACACACACACTGAAAATTTCATGATCCCAGATCAAGTTTCTTACATCAAATCAACCATATTCAACAACATATTCAACAACATGCAACTCAGAACAATCACTGTCAATTTGTACAACATGTAACTCAGAATTTGGTGATTTTGGTGATTCAACAACAACATGCATGCAACTCAGAACAATCATTATAAAAAACATTGTCAATTTTTACAACCTTGAAAAGTATAAGTTCCAAAAAGTACTGAATTTTAAAGAGCTCTATATGTATTCAATTTTTGAATGATTAAAAAATTTAACTTATACAAGTAGAAATTTAATATTGCAATGTATCCAGTCCAGACCAGGTCAATGAAGACCGTATCTATCCACTTTCTACCACAAAGTCATGTTCATTTAATTTGATTACCGAAGAAATGTACAAATCTTTTTCAATCACTATCACATAACCCTCCCAGAATATTAAAAAAAAATTAAAAAAAATGAATCAAAGACTAATAAACTGGTCACCTAAACATACAACTGATGTACAAATTAAAAGACTGCATCTGTTGCGGGAATTGTTTTGTTTTCTCTGTTTGTTTTTTGTTGTTGCAGAATTGTACAAACAAAGTCTTCCCAACTAAGATGACAAGATACTGTTGTTCAATTTTTTCAAGGGAACTGACATTGCAATGTATGAAGTACAAAAAAAAGGGGATTTAGGGTCGGTTTAGTATTGTTGAAACTGTTATTATAATCATTGTTAGCTATGCGGAAGAATAATCAGTTATGAAGTTAAGTGGTTAATTGTATTGACATATATTTCGTAATTTTATTGCAAAAGTACTGAGATTAATTACAATGACTAAAATAGATATGATTTTAGAACCCTATTTTATTTCTTTTATTAATTATATATATATATATATATATATTAAATCAATATTTAAGTATAATATTTAAATTAGAAAAAAATAATTCTATAAGAACAATAAAAATATTTTTAAAAGATTTTATAAATCAAATCAATATTTAAGAAGAATACTTAATTTTATGATGAAATAAGATAAATAAATGATTTTAATTTAATTTCATAGGATAATAATAATATTTTAAAAGATTCCTGAAATAGATTATTTTATAATCACTTTCAAAAATAACCCCAATCTACTTCTCAAATCACTGTCAAAACTTATCAGATTATTACTTAATCAATTTTAGAAGTTTTACTTATAATTTATTATAAAAAAATTATAAAATAAGCTAATTTTAAATTTTCAAAAGTAATATTAATCTGGCTCCGGTTTGATTATTCACATGTCTATCACAGAAAGAGTGTTCCATGGCGGCCTGGCCCCTCCTTCAATTCAATGTTTTGATTCTAGTTTGTTTGTTTGTGATTGTTGTCATTTGAATCGCATTGCAATGTCCCACCAAAAAACAGCTCCTCTAAATTGGCGATATTTACACCCGAAATTCTATATATACACCCCTTTTAATTTTTATTTTTATTTTTAAATTGTATTTTGTAAATACACCCCTTATATTACTAAATATGTCATTTAAAAAAAGGTAAAATATATCCTTTCTGTTAATTTTTTTTTTTAAAAAAATATTATAGAATAATTAAAACATTTTTTTTTTAATGAAAATATGGGGGAAGTTGGTGGTCTCCTCCTTCAACGTTCTCAATTTCTCATGGTTTTCAAATCTAAGATGAAGGAGGCAGCAGCGATCTTTTCAAATCTAGAATGGGGTAGTAACCTCCTCCATTTTTGATTTATTTATTTTTCAGGTTTTTGGGATCCCTGTCATTTCGTTTTAATATCTATTTTCATTTTTTTTAATTAATTTTTTTTACTGTATTTACTTTTATTTTTAGTAAAAATTAAAAAAAAAAAAAGCAGTTAAAATAATTATAATATCTATTTATTAAAACATTAATAAATTAACTTGAGGATAACTTTAGAATTTTGAAAATATATGAATTTAGGGTGTAAATCAAAGAGATACAAATATCGGTATTCTCCTTTTAATACAAGAGCCTATTATAATCAGAACAGATCATGTATGTGGTCCATAATTTATTAAGCTTATATAGACCGGTCTTGAAGGTACCCCACTTACATTATCAAGTAACCCTACTTTTAAATCCCCAATTTAACGAGTTTTCTGTTTGTCCGATCAAGTGGTTGTGCATCTCTCATTCCTATTCGAATCTCACTGTGCTTGTATTAAGTGTGGTTGAAATAGTTTTTATCTTATCCTATAAAGTAGGTATTTAATGTTAAAACAGTATACAGCAGTGCAAGTCACTGACTGCTTGTATAGTTATTTTGTAGTTCAGGACTTTTGAGATTTACACTTGTCCATATGTCCATTACCATTTTTTCTTTTCTTGACTTTTGAGTTGAGAATCAAAATTCAATGAAGATACATGTGGCTTAGAATAGCACTAAAACAAACACAACATGTCCAAAGGGAGGGGTGGTGACTGGTGACTGGTGCCTGGTGGTGAGTGATAGTCATACATTTTATACATAAACTTTCTTATCCTCACATAAGCCACTGCATTGTGATTTCTAATCTCATCCACCCAATTCAATATCCACATTTCTCCAAGCAAAATCTCCACCTTTTCTTTTTGCTCTTCTCATCTCACCTCACTCTCTCCTGATCTCCTCTTCACTTCATCACCAACCCACCCCTCCATTTTTTTCATCATAACCCACCACCATGGCTGCTGCTGTCAGTGCTGCAGTCTCTCTTCCAACCTCAAAGTCCACTTCTCTTTCATCTAGAACCTCTATCATCTCACCAGAAAGAATCACCTTCAAGAAGGTAAAAAAATAATAATAAAGTTGTGTACTTTATATAGTAATTGTATTGAATTTTGAGTTTTATGAAATGGGTTTGTGGTATTTTTTTGTTTTCTTTTATCAGGTTCCTTTGAACTACAGAGATGTTTCTACTGGAGGAAGAGTGGTTTCTGTGAGAGCTCAGGTTACAACAGAGGCTCCTGCTAAGGTTGCTAAGGTTCACAAGAAAGTAGAGGAGGGTGTCATTGTTAACAAGTTCAAACCCAAGACTCCTTACATTGGTAGATGCCTTTTGAACACTAAGATCACTGGTGATGATGCTCCTGGTGAGACCTGGCACATGGTCTTCACCACTGAAGGTAAGGAAATATGATCTCTTTTGTTGTTTGATTGATACATAACTTGATATTATATATACATACATACATATATATATATATATATATATATTGAATTGATCGGTGTTAATATAGAATTTGTGCATTTTGTGATGACTGGTAATATTGGATTCTTCAGGAGAGCTTCCCTACAAAGAAGGCCAATCCATTGGAATCATTCCAGATGGTCTTGATAAGAATGAGAAGCCTCACAAGTTGAGATTGTACTCTATTGCTAGCAGTGCCCTTGGTGACTTTGGAGACTCCAAAACTGTGAGCTTCTAATTTTTATTTTGCATACAAGTTTCCAATTGCATAATTACCTGATAGATTTTAAGCTTGTGTCAAGAAATTTGATTTCAACTTGCTAATCCAGTTGATCAGTTAAGATATTCTTCCGTTGGGGCGTTGGCTATACTTTTCGTTTAGGTTTTTAATTCAGTTGCTTTGATTGTCTTCACAGGTTTCTCTATGTGTAAAAAGGCTTGTGTACACCAATGACCAGGGAGAAATTGTTAAAGGAGTCTGCTCAAATTTCTTATGTAAGGATTTAAAGCTTTTTGTTTCCTTAAATTATATGCTTTTCGAATGCAACCTTTCGGTTTATGAACATATCTAACTAGAAACAATTCCAATTTAGTATCTCTAAATGTTCGGTATTTCAGGCGACTTAAAACCTGGAGCAGAAGTAATGATTACAGGACCTGTTGGGAAAGAAATGCTCATGCCAAAGGATCCCAATGCTACAATCATCATGGTATTTATTATCCGTAACTTTTAACATTGATCAAGTATAAAACAAAGCATTTCAATGGGACTTTTTCGCTGCTTTTATTACTAATTTTCCATTGTCTAGTTTGAATACAATGTGATTACTAGATTTATCTCCATTGCAGCTTGGAACTGGAACTGGAATTGCTCCCTTCCGAGCATTTTTGTGGAAAATGTTCTTCGAGAAGCACGAGGACTACAAGGTAGAATGAATTTACTCTAATGCTATTATTGCTTACAATCCATTAGAAACTCACATCCACTTATGTACTCATCTCGGCTTTAATTTTTCTGTGTAGTTTAATGGTTTGGCATGGCTCTTCTTGGGTGTCCCCACCAGTAGTTCTTTGCTCTACAAGGAGGTAAGCCCCTTTAAGTTTCCTCTAAAAGCTAATTCAACACGCCGATGTATTGTTTACACTCACATTTGCTTATATGTTGAATGGAACAGGAATTTGAGAAGATGAAGGAGAAGGCTCCTGAAAAATTCAGGCTGGACTTTGCTGTTAGCCGAGAGCAAAAGAACGAGAAAGGCGAGAAGATGTACATTCAAACCCGAATGGCTGAATACGCAGAAGAGCTATGGGAATTACTCAAGAAAGACAACACCTATGTTTACATGTGTGGGTTGAAGGGCATGGAGAAGGGAATTGATGACATTATGCTATCTTTGGCCGCCAAGGATGGTAATAAAAAATCAATCACATTGTACAGATTCGATATAGTATTTCCGTAAACTATACCTCTAATGTTGTATTTGCAAAATGTTTTCAGGCATTGACTGGATAGAGTACAAAAGGCAATTGAAGAAAGCTGACCAATGGAACGTGGAAGTCTACTAAATGCTTGTATTACTTGTACAAATATCTCCCTCTTTTTCCTTTTTTCCAAGCAGCATCCTACACTGAATTCCTCTGCATTGTGTAGATAGGTAATGTCTTTAAATTTTACTTTTTATATTTTGTCCCCTTTATTAACGAAGCAATTTATCATCTTCGAGGGATCATGTATCGTCATGCAATATATCGGAGCACAATTCCACCTTATCTCTTTACGAGTTTTCTCTTCCTTTCAATAATCTGCCATTGTGTGTCATTCTAGACATGGATCGATTGTTTATCAAGTCCCCATGTTGGTATGCCAGTTATATTTACACTAATCGACTGCTCTTAAGTGTTTCGATTAAACAATGCAAGGGAAGTTCGAAAATTTCGCCAATTTCCCCAATAGCAAAAGATCCAATCTTAACTATTCGATTGCTTACAGAGTAAGGAAATGCTTGCCATTGTATGAGGCCTTCCAGTCTCTGGCAACAGTTGCTTGTATTGCATAGCATTCCACTAGTTCAATTCAACTAGTTCTTGTTGTTTGTTGAGTGATAATATATAGTTGGCTTGAATTTTGTTGTGTTCTCAAGTGTTAAATAGTCTTATTATAAGCTATCATTTGCAATTTGAGTCCTAGATTCATGATATCGTCCAGGTTTGAATATGCTTTTATTATGATACCAAACGGTTCAGGGGTTTACCAAGACCCGTCTAAATCAAATACTAGTCACGTTTGGGGAAATCTTAACATACATTTTAGTCCTTTAACATGCACATTCACTTACCTTAAATGTTCATAAAATAAAATAAAAACTAACCTCATCCTATAAAATAATGTTCATTGATGACGTTTAGGTTGGTCTAATGACACATGCACATTCACAAAATTTGAGCCCATAGGATTTTTATTTTTATTTTTTTAATATTACAAGAACTATTATAATAGGACTGTCGGAATCTGTCGAGATCAAACATTACATGTGCGGCCCGGATATCTACTCTCATAACGAGAGATAATTACTCCCCATAACTCGAGAAGAAAACTCTCCACGCATGCTTGTAAAATGTGCATGGTAGGATTTGAACCTCTCACCATTTATGTGGAAGGGAGATGTATTACTAGCTCTACTAAGAGGTGATGTATGAGCCCGTAGCGTTCAGTTTTGTTTCGTCATCGAGAAGATTTTTCCTATGTCACCTTCAGATAATAAATAAATAATTAATTAATTACACTAATGAATTTTGCTTTCTTTAACGAAAATAACGAAATATGATAAAAATATCCTTTACACAGGCATAGATATTAGATATGATGTGAAAAAAATCAAGAACAGCTTAAGTGGGCCAGTCAAATGAAATCAACTAATCAAGGGACATCATAGCCGTCAATAAAAAGGGAATAAAATCAAGGGACATCAAGTGACCACCTTTTTTTAGTAAATCAGTATCTAACGTGGACCTGGACCCCACTTAAATGCCCTAGAATCGGGGTCCACAATTTCTTATCAAGCACCGGAGAGCAGCAAATCAGAGCAAACAAACGCTAAAATCGTGAAGACGAAGGAGTTGTTGAGATATAAAGAGTAAAAGAGGAAGAGAATCGTTTAAAACTTTGTTTAGGGTTTTCTTATTTTTTTTTTATTTAAAAAAAATAAAAAAAACTGTGAGAGAGAGAGAGAGAGAGAGATCGAAGCGAATGGCGCAGCTGACGAGATCGACGGGAAAGGTGACGTGGTTCGACGACGTCAAGGGATACGGATTCATCAAGCCTGATGACGGAGGCGCGGATCTGTTCGTCCATCAAAAATCCATCAAATCGGACGGTTATCGTACGCTCTATGAGAATCAGTCCGTCGAGTTCGACGTCCAGCTGGAGCCCGGCAGCAAGTACCAGGCTCTCGACGTCACGGCTCCCGGCGGGACTCCCATTCAGTCACCGAAGAAGGAGAGCGGTTTCAACGGAGGACGACGTGGAGGAGGCGGCGGATTTGGCGGGAACTGGAAGGGCGGCAATGAAGGAAGAAGGAACAATGGCGGTGGCGCAGGTTACGGTTCCGTTGGGGTCGTATGCTACAATTGCGACGGAGTGGGACACGTGGCGAGGGAGTGTACCAGTAACAGAAGGACCAGCATCTACAACGGCGGCGGAGGCAGTGGTTGTTATAACTGCGGCGATCCTGAGCACTTTGCGAGGGATTGTCCACGTCAGCAAGGAATCAACAGCAATGGCAGCGGCGGGGGTGTTGGAGGAGGGAATTGCTTCAAGTGCAATGGCTTCGGCCACCTAGCGAGGGAATGCACTAACAGGGCAAGCAGTGGTGGCGGTGGTGGTGGCAGAGGTTTTGGTGGCGGTGGTTGCTATAGCTGTGGAAAGTCCGGTCACCTGGCTAGAGACTGTACTGAGGGAAGCGGAGGCGGCGGCTCTGGAGCTGGTTTGGCAAGGTTTGGAGGCGGCGGTGCTGGTGGCACTACTTGCTTTAACTGTGGGAAGCCAGGACACTTCGCAAGGGAGTGCACTAACGTTTCTGCTTGATTGATTGATTGATTGATGAAGAAGAAAAAATTAGTAATACTAGTAAATAGTTATCATAATTTGGAATTGTTGGTTTAACATTTTGGGGTTTGTGTGGGGATTGGAATGGATGATATATATGGTGGGGTTTTGCTTTTAGTTTGGTTCGTCTGGAGAGTTATTATTCCAGTTTTGATACATATACATATGAGGTAGTTCGGATATGGTTTTAATATGTTACTTTTGCCATTTTTTCATCGGTATTGATGACTCGGGCATATTTTTCTAATGGAATAAACCTTATCATCAAGTGTGAGTTAATGATTTGCTTATGTGTTGCATGTTTTCAATACTGTTATGCAAAGTTATGATGAAGTCGTTATATGATTTCTTGCTTTCTGCTGTCTCCTAATTGGATGAGTGTTTGTCTTGTTGTAATTTTCCGAATGTTACGTAATTGGATGAGTGTTTGTCTTGATGTAATTTCCAAAGTTATGTAATGGGATGCGTGTTTGTCTTGATGTAATTTCCAAAGTTACACAACGGGATGAGTGTTTGTCATAATGTAATTTTCCTCTGTTGCCTAATTGGATGAGTGTTTGTCTTGAACTTGCCGATGCTGATTTAGTGTGGATGTTATTTGCAATTTTTGGTTATATGCATTTCAATAATGCAATGTTAGTTATATGCATTCGATAGGTCTTTGTATGGAGATTGTATCACCTGGGATGCCTCAAGTCTTGTATAATAGTAGTACTAGTCGTAACAACATTACTATAAAGAAGCAATTTAGGCTGATGGAGAC
Source organism: Acer saccharum (assembly GCA_030490815.1). Taxonomy (NCBI): domain Eukaryota; kingdom Viridiplantae; phylum Streptophyta; class Magnoliopsida; order Sapindales; family Sapindaceae; genus Acer; species Acer saccharum. Next base: position 7,560,716 of record CM059868.1, read on the forward strand.
TATTGGGCTGATAAAGAAGGAGATGATAGTATAGGATAAGATTTTAGAGTCCCTATTGTGTACATTTAAATAAATTGTTGTGTTGAATTTATAAAAGGTTGAGTGAGCTGAAACCCTAGTGTGTTGTGATTTTGTTGGTTGTTAACTCCATTATAATTTGGCATATTGGTCTATGAGCATTTATTTTAATTTCCACTGCAAACTATGTACTTCCCACGTCTAGTCTTACAATCTTACTCTGCCCATTCCATTCGCAAGTCTCTTTTTATCAGGATCCTCTCTCTTTGTTTGCCCTTCGTTGTCTCTACATCTATATTTTATTTTTTAACCTCTCTCTTGGGTGCTCATTCCAGAACATGATAATATTTCTGCCTCAGAGCTTTTGGAATCAAGATTGTTCCCGTTGTGTGATTTTAGTATGTAAGCATGTAGAACTGTTTGAGCTTATGTTTGAGGTGAGAGACTGATCGAGGATCAAATAAACTTGATTACAAATCAATCTTCCACGATTTGCAAATTACAATTGCTTTGCGTTTAGGAATTCAGTTAGGAGGTGCTTACGAGAAAGGATCGGATAGTGGTTACGATATTTTGCTAGATTTGTAATTCTCATACCTGGAAATCTTAGTGTTTTAGTTGTTCATTTTGTAGTTTAAATGGCCTCTTGAGTTGGAAGAAATGTTTTCAGTTCTTGCGCTAAGATCAAATTGTGAGTTTTGCTTTGTTCTGGGCCTCTCATGTTCTTGAATGACTTTGATGCAAGGTGTATATCTCTCTGGTTCTACTAGTTTCTGATATATTTTCTGCACAGGTAATGACCTTCTTTTCTGTGAATGAGAATCAAATCACAATTTGGCTAGTAACTAGCAATGATGTGGCTATTGACTTCACTGAATCACTGATCAATTGACCCATTCTTTCGTGTGTATTTGCATAAATTTTGCAAGGTTAAAAATGTGAAATTCATCATTCACGCAATCTTGAAATTTTCCCTGTAGAATATTACTTTACAGTTAAGCCTCACACGGTCACACCCTTATCAATGTGATTGTGGGTTTCCTTGGGCCGGGTTTTAGAAGTTTTGCTAAATTAAGAACCAAATTTGGGTCCAATCTACAATCTATTGAAAGGGCTGTACGGTTAAACTTTTAGGGTTGGGCTTCAAAGTAGCTTAAATTGTTAGAAGTAGAAGTGCTGTCTGCATCGTGGGACATCCTTCTAACCCAAGTAACCTCTTGGATTCTGAGAGGACGAAGTCTTTATCTTTCAATATTTTAGAATTGTCAAGTGGGTTACTTGTATTCTTGAAATGGCCATCTCGTGGTTTACATAGGACATGGCTTCACACGGTTAATGACAGATATTACTTATTATATATGCAAGAGGGAATATATATGTATATATTATTTGTCTTATCACGTAGTAAGTTAGTAGTCCTTTCAAAAGTTCCAATGGGTTTTTTTTTTTTTTACACGGAGTTTAGCTACAATACAGTAACTTTTAATTTTTGTTTGTCGTTGGATTTAAATCCAATGACTAGTTTTCATTTCGGTAACTAAAAAAAATACAATAAAAACCAAAGGTTGAGATTTAGAGTATACAACTGTAGAAGGACATGTACTTTGTTAAGGAAGAGTGTCGTGGATAGGACTACTACTTGTGAGTTGTAAGTTGTGTTCTTTGTTTAATTGTTTAATGAAGAGTTTGTGTTCTACTTTTAGAGGATCTGAACATTAATTTATTTCAGATTCTAATAAGAATCCCAAGTTCCCAACACAGATATAATGTAAGCATGTGATTCAAATATGTCCCAGGACTTGTCCTTATCTAATACAAATGTGAGAATTTGGAGCCGTCCTCTCCGAATTGGGAAAACCATAGTCAATAATTATTTCCAAATTCAGATGTCAGAAACTGAATCCCTATATATATATGCACACACTTTAATGTTTTTATCTCACTTTCTCGTGTCTTTTATATTTCCTCTTCTATTAAGAAATCAAAACCTAAAATAAGAAATGACAAGGTGGCCGACCTTCACTAGTTCACTGTGGCGGTGTGCCGGTGTATGTATGTGTACATGTGCCACCAACATGGGCGGTTGTATCAATACTGGCTCCACACACAGGACACACAATTATTTATTTATTTATTTTTAACGATACCTATTAATTCGGGATGATCAGATATATTTGTAAAAGTTTTTGCTATTTATAGGATTCAAGCTGTTAAGTTCGTCTATCTCCTAACTGAGCTACATTCTGTTGGTTGACACACCATAATTTATTAACTCCCATTCCAAGCACTTTACATAATTATATATCAATAATGCTAGAGGACCCAAAAAAGTAACCCAAATTTTGGACCTAAACCTATGTGGCAACATCACACACAGCATGGGCCCACGTCACTCTTCCTAAAGATCCCTTGTGATATTGCCACATAGGTTTGGGTCCAAAATTTGGGTCAATTTTTTGGGTCCTCTAGCATTACTCATTATATATATATGCATACTCACACCTCTCTCCCTCCCTCCCTCCAAAACTTGTTCACAGAAGCAAACCAAAAACTCATCAACTTCTTATGTAGAAAGCTTCCATCTTTCCATCAATTTTTTCTTCAATGGCTCACATTCAATTTTCTATCATCACAATCGCTCTATGTCTGCTTCGGTTATTTTCAGGTACGGGATTTTGCACGTTAAGCTTAGTATAATTGAATTTATTTTTTTTCCTTTGCTTTGTTTTGTCAATAATTGTAAATTATATGGTTTAAGTCTTTTTTTTAAAAAACTTTGACACAGGAACCTTGTCATCAACCTTCACGTTCACAAACAAGTGTAGCTACACAGTTTGGCCAGGCATGCTCTCCGGCGCCGGAACAGCACCGCTCTCCACCACAGGCTTCACTCTCCAGCCGGGCCAGTCAACTTCACTCTCCGTGCCGACTTCCTGGTCAGGCCGTTTCTGGGGTCGAACTTTCTGCTCCCAAAACGCCACCACCAACAAATTCACCTGCGTTACCGGGGACTGTGGCTCCGGCACCCTAGAATGTTCCGGTAGCGGCGCCGTCCCTCCCGCCACCCTAGCTGAATTCACCCTTAACGGCGCCGGAGGCCTTGATTTTTACGACGTTAGTCTCGTGGACGGCTACAATCTCCCCATGCTGATCTCACCGCACGGCGGTACCGGAGGAAACTGTAACATTACAGGGTGCTCCGCTGATCTTAACAATGGCTGTCCGTCGGATCTTAAGGTCACCGAATCCAGCAACGGTGAGTATGTAGCGTGCAAGAGCGCATGCGAAGCATTCGGTGATCCCCAATACTGTTGCAGTGGAGCTTATGGTACCCCGGATAAATGTAAACCGAGTTCTTACTCTATGTTTTTCAAGAATGCTTGTCCAAAAGCGTACAGTTACGCATATGATGACGGTACCAGTACCTTCACCTGTGCCGGTGCAGATTACGCTATCACTTTCTGTCCCGGACCTAGCACCAGGTAACACCGTAACACATTTTAAACTACTTAAAATACTAATTTATTCTATATAAAATTATTTTTTAAATCCGGATACAGCTTGGTATTCTACTATATACAGCCGTGATGGATTTGATATACAACCAAATTTTTTTTTTGAAAGGATATACAACCAAAATTGATAAAGGCTTTTTAATTGTTTCTTGAATTTGATAGGTTAGGTTTCTAGTCATTGTTTTGTGATACATGCTTTGCACCGTTTTTCTTTTATAAAAATAATAATGTGTTTTTGTAAAATATTTTTAGAACCAAGAACCGTCCAATTATTATGTTTTGATTTATTAATTATTATATATTTGTAAATATATTTTAATTAGTACTGACTAATTATTGTGATTATGACTTGGGGTGGATGCAGTGTGAAGTCGGCCAACAATGACCAGTACCCGGTGCCGGTCAACGTATCAGCCGGCTCAGGACGGGCAAGACCCGTATTCATTGGCATTGCCGCCATCGTTTTGGCAACGATTTGGCGGTTATGGTGATAATTGATCTTAATTCGGATTAAAATTCCGAATTAAAAATTTGAATTTGTACCCTTATCGGTGTTACGTGATCCACCAAATGGGCCTTTCTCTTGGCGCTCGTCTCTTCATCTCTCATTTTCGCTTCGAAACGAAAAAAGTACAAGAATATTCTTAGACCTATAGATATGTTAAAATCGAATTTCTGGAGACATGATAGAATAGAATCAGAAACAAAGCAACATGACTCGATGCTGACAAGACTGACGTTTCAGGATTTTGATTTTGTTTTTTATATTATTGAAGTAGTTAAAAGATATTAGTTAACAATGTAATCTCTTGCAACCTTGTGGCCTTATAATGCCAATGATAAATGAATTTTTCTGCTTTATTACATGTAAATATTCTTATGTTTGTTTTCACCTTTTTGTTGTCATCAAATAATATTAATTGGTGACAGTTTCAACAATTTTTTATTGTGTGTTTATGGTGTGGATTTTGCCGTCTCAAACTTAATTTATTAATCACATCCTAATTATTAGCCCATTATATTTTTTTAATGGGGTCGAATTTTATTCTTTTATTTATTTTGTGTCCCCCATTCTTTTGACGGTTTAATGTAAAGCCAGTTAATTATTTCTTTTTTGAGGAAATAGGGGTATGTAGCATTTTTAAATTTTTGACTAAGTACAACTATCACACTTTAATAACTATTGTTTTAATAGCACTAATAATGGAATTTGGACAAAAATATCCCCAAACTTCTTTTCTTTTCTCTTATGTGTCCTTCACCTTCTTTCTTCTTCTTTTTTCCAAAACCTCCATTGATGGAGCTTCAATGGAGGTGTCACCGCCGACTGGCGAGTTGATCGACAAAACCACCAACAAAACGTCCGTCGTGCGCCACCCGTTGTAACGGAAGTATCCATTTTTAGTTTCGAGCTGTATAGAGAGAGAAACGAAGCCAAACCGGAATCGTCTCCTAACCTTCATCGTCAGATCTGCAACGATCCGGCGCGAATTCGACGAAACCGATGGCGCCAACGAACTCGATGTCGTCCAATCTTCTAGATCCGACTATCTCCGGAGTCAACTGTCGCCGTCTTCGGTTCGTCACTGTCACCATTGATGGAGGTCAAATAGAATAAGTCTCGAATAAACTTGAATTAAGTCTCGAAACACATCAATAAGTCTCGAAAACTCATGAATAAGTCTCGAATTTAACTTAATAAGTCTCGAAAATGCAAATAAGTCTCGAATTTTCGAGAAAAAAAAATACAAAGGAAAAGAGTAAGTGGGGGTATTTTGGTCTCACCACCTATTTTGGTGCTATTAAAACAAGAATTATTAATGTGGTGCTATTTGCACAAACCCTCCCCCAAAAAAGTGCTATTTAATTTTTTAACCCTTTCTTTTTTATAATTATTATAATAATAATTCATGTTTTGAGATCGTTAATTTCTATACATAATTTTCATGAGGGTTTGTCGGAATTCATCATCGAAATGAGTATGTATTAATGCATGTAGTATATTCAATCGTTTTTTTTTCCCCTTTTTAGACAATATTTTCGAGTTTGAATAAGTATTTCCATTTTCATTACGTTTGTTTTGTTGAGTTTATTTAATAAATTACTTTTAGAATTTTTCAATAACACAAATTTTTCTTTTTGTGTGATTATTTTTTAAGAGTGAGACTATTGGCACACCCACTAATAAACTATTTATACCCCACTTTTTAAATTATTTCAATGTTTACTATTGCTATTTATATTTTCTTTCAAATTTCGATCTCATGTTTTACCATATCTGGTATTTATTGATTTATTACTATTTTTGTTTATATTTTCTTTCAGATCTCAATCTCATGTTTACCATGTTTAGTATTTATTGATTTTATTATTTCACATGTTTGTTTTAATTTTCTTCTCAAATTCTAGATCCATGTTTGCTATTTTTTTTTTGGTTTATTTTCTTTCAGATCTTCCTGGATACTATAATATGTATCAATTCTTTTGTAGATTTTATTCCGGATCTTCCACAGTTTGTTTAATGTTATTTACACACACACAAAAAAAAAAAAAAAAAAAAAAAAAAAAAAAAAAAAAAAAAGACAACAACAACAACAACAACTAAATTATACTAAGAATCGTAACCAAGAAAACCTAATCTCTGACAAAACGAAACCACACCAAAACTCTAATTCAATTGCTAAAAAAAAATTATCAGACGATTAATATCATACTCACAATCCACCATCAACAATCTAATCAACTACCAAAAAAAAAAAAAAAAAAAATCAAATATAATAAAGATGGTTTTACAACAAAATAAGAAGAACAAACATGTCCTACGAATAGATGTGAGAAAAACTATATATAAATATTATAGACAAAGTGTATTTTTATTTTTATTTTTTTGAAAAAGATACGGGTGTACTAAGTTTGAAAAATAAGTAAAAGTGTAGTTATGAAAATAAATAAAAAATACTAATAAAATTATTTAATTTTATATAATTAAATTAAAATTTTAAAAAGCGGTGTATAAATTGTACAGCAGTGCGGGTGCCAATAGCACCGCTCTTTTTTTAATCAAATATTTTTATTGTTTTCGCTTCGTCAACATGTTTTATTTTGGATAGCAAAGGCTTTAATTAAAAAAAGCAAAACACAGTAAAACAAGTTTCTTTTGATGCCTTTTCTGCTGTAATTACTGGTTTCTAATTAGAAACGTCAAAAGCAATCCATGCAAATCCAGAAAATCCAACGTCAATAAACCACTCAAAAACTTAACTTTCCAACCACCATTCATATTTCATATTGCCTTCTTTGTTCATCACTTCATCCTTTCCACAAAATACAATTTGATTATTTGATCAACCTTCTTTTCATTTACACATGCACATGTCGATCTACATTTTTTTGGAGGGTCGAAATCGATCGTTACCAATCCTATATTATTTTTTTAAAAAAATTATTTTTCAAATGCGGATAAGCTATTTGTAGATAAAATGTGGTTACCACAAATTAATGTTAGCTCTAGATAAAATGATATTAGACACTTCAAACAATTTCATATTTAACTATATAATATGTCAATTTGACCCCATAATATATCGCTGGAACCCTAATAATTTGCAACCCTTTCCTAAATTCAGCAGTTCAGATATTAGTTTTTTTTTTAGTATTTTCCTTTTTAGGCTATATTATAAAATCTTAATAACTTTTAATAGTGGTTTCCGTTTTTAGGTTTAGGAAAATTCTTTTAAAGTTTGTCAATAACTCAAATGTTTTTTTTAGGTAAATTTCGAAAATTTTCCTTTTCATTCAATTTAGGAGTGCTAGTCCTAGTATACATTTGCTTATTATTATTAATAAAATTGTTCCTTTAGAGCAAATTTTCGTGATTATTCTTAATGTGATTAGTGAAATTTGGGAAATTGTAGCTAGCTAGTAGTGGGGCATATGTCACAATCATTTAGGCATTGTTTCTTTACTTGAGAAACAAAGATTCGTTACTTGTGATGATCACTAACAATTCACCCAATAATAATTCTAATAATAATAATATATAGTACGTGGTCTCTCTTCAAGTGTGTGTTACCCATCGTCATCATCATTTTCAGTGCTATTTTAATGGTGATCAAACGGAGTAATATATACTACAACTCTACAAACAAACACAAAGCACCAAGTCACCAACCAACCAGTTTCACATCTCCGTCCGGAAAATGAACTTCACATCGACCCACTTATGGTTAAGAAGAAGAAGATGATGATGATGATGCAGAGGACAGCCTACCATACTGCCTTCAATTCAAAACAAAAATGTCAAAATTTGTTCAAAAGCACATATGCTCTTAACTTGGACCACATGACATCTTTCTATAGTTTTTTTAATGCTCATATATATATATCATAGAGCCAAAAAAAAAAAACCAACAAAAAAGTTGTAAAAGCACATTCTATTTTATGTTTTGAGAACATGAAAATTGTGCACATGCTATTTATTTGTTGGATGTGTGCTATAAACATAATATTACAGGAGATAGTACACATCCAGTAACGTTACTAAATCTGTTAATACTCTTGAAAACAATGTGGTTCAAATACATTATAGAGATAATTATCCTGGTGGCCATCAATTTGATGACACACTATCAAAATGGCTACTATATTGAGAATTAATTTCAAAATTGCCATTTTTAGCGAAAAGCGTGACACTAATTGTCATTCCGTCCAATTCCATCCAATGAATGGCATTTTAGTAAATAAGGGGATGCCATCAATTTATTTTAGATGTTTTTTGGAAATCAATTTTATCAATGAGTGACATTTTAGTAAATAAGGGGATGACATTAATTTATTTTAGATATTTTTTGGAAATCAATTTTTTTCTTTTGTTTTTTGAAAATGATAATTATATTTAGTGTGCGTAAATATATATATATATATATATATAGACACACACACACTAAATATAATTATTCTTTTCAAAAAACAAAAGAAATGATTTAGATCAATACACGTGTTTCTTCTTTGTTTTTTAGATTTTTTAGATTTTTTAGTCTTAATCTTCTTAAAAAAGAAATATATATATATGATACACACTAAATATAATTATTCATTTCAAAAAACAAAAGAAAAAATTGATTTCAAAAAAAAATCTAAAATAAATTAATGTCATCCCCTTATTTACCAAAATGCCACTAAATAAATGAAATTAGATGGAATTGGATGGAATGGCCATTAGTGTTACAATTTTCGCCACAAATGGCCATTTTGAAATCAGTTCTCATTTTAGTTGCTATTTTGATAGTGTGTCTTCAAATTGATAGCCGCAGTAATTATCCCTATATTATATGAAGATGTATTCATGTATCTGTCAACTTCATACACACGTATTGATTGATGTATCTATGTCTAATTAATTATCTTTGGCTCACTAATTTTTGTCAAATCACCCTTTTTATCATGACTCATGAGTAATTAAGAAAAAGTTTCATGTAAGCAGCCGTAAATAGATAAGATCATTAGACCAATGAATGAATTAATGATTAATTAATCAAGAAGAGCTACAAAAATACTTTGCCTGGCTCCTATTTGTTCCAACAATACTCTTTTAAATGACTCCCTTAATAATTTTTTATTATTATTTTGATGCTTTATTTTGTAATTATTATTGTAAAACAAATTACTCATTGGATAATACATGTTGTTGGGATTTAAAAGTTAAATACCTTATACTTTTTAAAAAATAAAATAAATTTAAATATGTAGAGTCCATTTAAGGGGGCTGAAGCCATCCCTTAATTAAGGTAATGAGCTCCACCAAAACACATTTAAGGAAGCCTTTAAGGGATCTGTTGGAGCTGTAAAAATACAGCTTCTCCTTTAATCAAGCTAAGGGGGGTCTCCAAAGGAGATCGTTGGAGATGCTCTAAATGACTTGTTAAAGCTGCAAAAATACTTCTCCCTTAAATACTTTTCTTTTTTTAATTTTTGTCAAACATTCCCACTTTTTATCATGACTCATGAGTAATTAAGAAAAACTTTCATGTAAGCAGCTGTAAATAGATAAGATCATTTGACCAATGAATGAATTAATGATTAATTAATTAATCAAGTTAAGCTAATTATAAATATAAACTGTATATCTTTGTTGTGGGCTGCCAGAGAGTTACCTATTGGTGGGCTGTAAAAGCAAAAGCTCTAGCTGACGAAGAAGAAGTTTGTCGAGTTGTATAAAAAGCAGAAAAGCCCACCAAGTGTTTGAAAAAAAAAGTTCAGGGCTTTACTGCACAATCCATTATCCTCCCAGCTACATGGGGTTGCCACTAATACTATGCTTTTTTTTTTGAAGAACATTTTATCCACACATCCAAGTTGTTTGAGAAATATTGATTAAAAATTGGAGTCCACAATTGAAGCTAGAAGGGATTGTAAGGAACTTGAGTCTTGAGAGAGCTTTTATATCATTGTTTGAGCTCTTAATCCCTTATCTACGAATTAAAAACTTTGATTATAAGGGTTAATAGAATAGTATTGAAGCTAGTTTATTTAGAGAGTACTAGATAGATTCGAGTTTGGAATTTGAGTCTTCCAAACTTGAATCTTTCGGTTATTAATATGGTATTGAAGCCGGGTCTTCTCATATGTACCTGTTCCAAGTCTATCGATCTTGTATGTGAAAGAACTTTAATTTATCATTGTTTAGACCTTTATTTGATACCTTAGACGACAACTCCATTGACTAACTATAGACACCCGAGTTGGTTTATTATATAAACTATATTTAATTTATTATTAATCAAATCCCCGTGGCTCTCGAAAGCCTGGATTATCGAAAAAAAGAATAACGTATGAATGCACTGGATTAAAAGTTGGATGAAATTGGAGAATTCTTTGTGCTAATCAAAACAGTAATCATAAATGCTTAGACAATTCGAAGATGATAATAAAGAAATAATTAACAAATGAAGAAAGCAAAACAAAAATGTTTTATTTATTTATTTATTTAATTTTAAAAAAGCACTTTCGAATTTTTTTTTTTTTTAATGAAAAAAAACCATATCTTGATAAGGTGAAACTAAAGCCACTTCTACATTTACAACTTTGCCTCTCAGATCCCAAACTTCTTTCATACTCTTATTAATAAGATTACGTTAATGTGTATCTTTATACATTAAAAATCATTATATTTAACGTTTCAAATCAGATAAAAACAAAATTGCACGTATTTGGAACGATAAGAGGAGCCTAATAATATAATATAAAAAAGTTTGTTATTAGTGTGAGTGAGGGCCCAACTTTTCATCATTACTCTGTATAACACAAGCTCTAATTCTCCATTAAAATTAATACATTATATATATAAGACAAAGGGATTGATCTGCAGACACCCTTTTGAAAAATAATGCTAGCTGTTACGGTGTTGTGCGGATGATGCAAAAAACTTTAATAAAGAAAGATCAAATGCAGAACAGAAAAATGTCGAAAAAGGCGATCGATGATGCTCTATTCAAAAGATATAAATTAAAGTTGAACATTTTGTTCACATATGGTTCTAGCTTTAAAGGTCCATTTTTATGGCATCAATGGAGGACCAGTACCCCTCACCTTGATTGTGATAGAAGTCTCTCATCAATATTTCATTTTCGAGTTCTTTCTTATTATTGATACGTAGCTTCAATTTTTTAATTATAACTCTGATAATTAAGTTTTATGATCAAGTACACGTACTTATCAAGTAATTATATTAATTTTACATGAAATTCATGAACAGAACACATGTCTGGTGATCAATTCAGGAACCATTAGCTTGACGAGAAGTGATCAGTAGAAAACATGTCAATCTCACAAATTCACATGGTGATTGACAACTTTAAGCAACAGGTTTCGGTTAAGATTTGGATATGTTGTCGACCAGCTTTTGGTCAATTGGAGTTGGAAGATAAAAGTGATCAGTTTAAATATGAAAGTTGTGTCTGTTGCAATAAATATTTGATATACTAGTACTACTCCTGGCACTGGGTCCATATATGATCTACGTACTTATAAAACGGGAAACCCTTGAAATTATGGATGGAACAATCCCATTTTAGCTGATCAAGTGTAGAGATGGTAAAATAACCGATGGGGACGGGCCATACAGGACCCGCACTTATAGGGTGGAGATAAGTTTCAATTCGGTGGGAATGAGAATAGATAGTAAAACCCAAAATGGGTTTGGGGCTGGGATGGGTTTTATAATCCCCGCCCGACCCCGTCCGTTTAAAATTTAATCTTTATTTATTTATTTATTTAGTTCAGTTTTTATGTTTTAAAATGATTAAATTTATTTGTTTAGTTTTGAGATTTATGATTATGTGATGATTTTCAATAGTTTTTTGGAATTACTTTATATATTATATTATATTCATTGGGTTATATATTTTTTATTTTAATAAATAAATAAAATTGACAAAATTTTAATAAATAATTTTGATAGATAGGTTAAATAGGGTAAATGGAGTGGAGATGGGGAGAGCATACCCCACATTGCCTTGCCCCGCTCCATCCATTGTGAGGTTTTATGAGAGGATGTGTTTTCTAAAAATAAATGGGGTAGAGTACGAGAAAGGCCACCTGCCCCATTGCCATCCCCAATCAAGTGGTGTGCATTTTCATGTTTGTGGTAAGGTTCAAGTCCCACTATGCGTGCAAGGAGCATTGTGGGATAGATGTTTGTGTCGCACATGTTGTGTTGTTCCTGTAAACCTGTAACCCTTTTGGTGTCGAATAGCAACATTGATGAGAAGAGATAGTTGGGTGGACATAGAAGTTGAAACCAATGTTTAGTGGTGGAAGAATGGGCTAGGCCTGGCAGGCCGATCGGCCTGACCAACGTTCAGGTCGGGCCTGGCACGACCGGCCCACAATTAGGTCAAGCCCCGTCGCATTGGTGAGTCCTACAAGCCGACCATTGACCAACAATCACTTTTTATATATATTTTTTCTTAAAAAATAAATAAATTAGGCAATGATCGGTGGCCAACGGCTACCTTTTTTTTTTTGCGGCCGTTGGCCTTACTTCAACAACTACTTTTATTTATTTTATATTTTTATATAAATTATATGTAATTTATTTATTTATTTGAAAAAAAAAAAAAAAAAAAAAAACCGACAACCTGGTTAGGCCCGCAGGCCAGCTTGACTCAGCATGCCAGCACGGCCTACTATGGCCGTGCTTTCAGGCCAGGCCAAACCGCCCCAAACCTTAATAGGTTAGGCCCTGTTTCGTTCTCAAGGCTTTTTGGGGCCCGACACGCCCTTACCGAGCCAAGCCGAACCAGACTGCCCATATTGCACACCCTTGCCAATGTTTTTGATGATTTGAAAAACAATGGCAATGTTCTTAAAGTAGAGGTCATTCAGGAATTGTGAAATCCATGTGATTTTGTACCAATGTCTGTGGAGATATTGGGAAGCTGAGACTGAAACATGCAGATCATTTTGATGCCATGCACTCTCACTCCCACTCTCAGACCACACAACACTCATGTGAACATGTTGGCAACGGACAATTTTCTTTCTTCACAAATGTAACAGACAACAATCATCATTAGAACATAATAAAAATTGGCTTTAAATGGATTTGGAATTCATGATTTGATTCTTTAGAATCTTCTCTCACCCCAAAGAAACAACAACAATTTCAAAAGAGAAAAATCAAATCTCTAGATAGCTAATAAAGCCCATTTTGGGTCTACTTTGTATCATCTTTTAAATTTCTATTCACAATCATATTGATTTTCTTTCCCTATTGAATGTAATTTTTTTTTTTTTTTTTTTTGGTCTTTTATATATATTCTCTTGAAAAGTTGCTTTGACTCTTTTTCCTTCCTCATCCTTCTTTTAAATCCTTCCTCCATTATACATAAAGCAAAGAAAAAGAGTGTACTATTTTAACAACAAGCTTTTGTAAGGATTCGTTTTCTATCCTTTCTCTTTTACTGTTATTGCATGTTTGGCTTGGAGCATCTATTTTTTTTTTATAATTTTTTTTGGTTTATTCTACAATAAATCAATAACCAATTAACATACACAAATTGGAAAAATCAAGCACTTTAAAATTGTATTAAGGTAAACAGAAGTCGAGATGGTCTCAGTGGTAAACTCTTCACACTCATATATCTATGTGACTATTTCAATGATAAAATTCTCACACTCAACTCTCAAATTCATAATAACTAAAAAGAAAAAATCAGAAGAAAATATCTTTAAACGTAAATAAGAAGATATATAAGGACCTATGTGAAAAAAGTAAAATGTAGTGTAATTATGAAGTTGTACCTGTTTTGAATTCAAGGACCTGCAAAAAATCGCAACAACAAGTACGAAGTACCATAAGATTTGCTCCCTTGTTTCGAAGCAAATCGTGCCTGTTACTCTGTTAGTCAATGATTTTCTGCCACATGTCCTGACCACCGAGACAATCGAGTCAATGAAGAGTCGTCGACGGCGAGACTTGGGAGCTGACGGACGGTCGATTTTGAATAATTAATAACATATAATTCAGGTGATGGAAGAGAGAATCTGCTTTGCTACTAGGAGACCGCACTAACCAAAAGTGGACACGTGTGCTTGACATGGCATTTCAACTCTACAAAATGTTTTTTATGAAAAATATAAACGAACAAAATTGTTAATGTTATGAGTTATGACTAAATGGATATTTGTCGGGTGCGACCATACCAGTATTAATGTACCGGATTCAATCAAAATTCCGAAGTTAAGCATATTTGGACGAAAACAGTACTAAGGTGGGTGACCTCCTAAGAAATCCTCGTGATGCACCCCTTTAAAAAAATGGATATTTGCCTAAACTTGATAAAAATTAGAGTGATACAGTGACAATATATTAATATTTAAGTTTCTTTGTAACTTATATCATAACTTCATAAATTCAAGTCATATATTCGTATTTCAATTTTTAAATTCATTTAATCAGATAGAATATCTTTAAAATCGATATACGGTTATTATACGGTTATTATTTATCCACTCGATTTTGATCTAGTTTGATTCGCTCCAAACGAAATGGATTGGGTAACTATGGGTATAGGGCGTCCGGGTACGGAGTACGGGTATAGAGCAGCAGATAATTTTGCCATCCCTAAGTGCGACTGTCCCACCAAGTTTTCTCAGGAGCGAGTCCGCCATCCATTGTGTGTGAATATAATAAGTAACACTCTTATCTGGTTATAAATAGAGGAGAAGCTATGATTAAAGATTCCTCCTCCACCACCACCACCACCGCTCACTCAGCTTCCATCTTCTCTCATCCACTCTTCTCAATTCTCACTACCAATTAACAAATACTATAAACATACCAAGGAAGATGGAATTTTTCTCCAACAACATTCCTCTTCTGCAAATTCAAAATGTAACACTGACAGATTCAAATCAAAAACAAACATCATCATAAGTAGTTTTGCCTTGTCTCATTCTTCATTTCTTGTTAATTAATTGATCAATTAGTCAACAATTCATTTTCCATCATCAATCAAACACAGAGTACTAGAGTAGAATTGCCATGGCTGTTTTCTTTTCTGACAAACATAATCAATATTCTTGCTTGTTATTGACCCTCTCCAGCTTGGTTCTTTTTCTCTTCAATTCCAAAGGTACAAAAATTACAATGTTTTAGATAATCTCTTCAATGTTTTTCACAGCAAATTTGCATCAACTCTGTTTCATGGTTTTTATACAGGGGTTGTTGTTAGAGCTACTACATTTACATTTGTAAACAAATGCGATTACACAGTCTGGCCTGGAATTCTGGGTACTCCAAAAATGGAAGCCACCGGCTTTGAATTGTCGAAAGGCGGTTCACGATCTTTCCAGGCTCCGGCAGGCTGGTCCGGTCGTTTCTGGGGTCGGACCGGCTGTGATTTCGACGGCTCAGGCCAAGGCTCCTGCTCCACAGCCGACTGCGGCTCAGGCCAAGTCGAATGCAACGGCGCCGGAGCCACCCCACCTGCCACACTAGCCGAATTCACACTCGGCACCGGCTCGCAGGACTTCTACGATGTCAGCCTCGTCGACGGCTATAATCTTCCGATGATCGTAGAGGGGTCAATCGAGGGGTCCGGTACGTGCACGACCACTGGTTGCGTTGCTGACTTGAACAAGAGCTGTCCGACGGAACTCAGAACTCAAGCCGGCGCCGCCTGCCAGAGCGCTTGCGAGGCGTTTGGTACACCCGAATATTGCTGCAGCGGCGAGTACAACTCACCCACCGCCTGCAAGCCGTCCATGTACTCTGTAATCTTCAAGAACGCCTGCCCGAGGTCTTATAGCTATGCTTACGATGATGCCTCCAGCACTTTTACGTGCACCGGTGCCGATTACACTATCACATTCTGTCCAACTTTTCAGAGGTAAAAATATTACAGTCAAAATTAGTATCGAAATGAATTTGTACAGGTATAAAGGTCCTGAATTTGAGCTGATTTTATAAACGATAATAGCCCTGAATTTGAGCCGTTTTATAACTTTCCAGAGACTACTTTATAATGTTACAAAAGAACAACCCTGGAATTGTTTTCCAAAACGATTTGTGAATTATTATCGGTATACATCTTCAAAATTTCATGGTCACTTTAAATGTCATATTTATTATTTATTGGCTCATTTGGGTTCTTTAATTCAACTGTAAATTGTTCCTTATTGGGTACAGCTTAAAGTCAGCTAGTAATTCACCACCAAAAGGATCCGAATCCGAATCCGGGTCAGAGTCAGAATCAGGGCCGGAAACGGAACCAGTGGAGGCGGCTGCATTGGCTAGTTCATGGTTGGCAAATTTGGCGATCGGAGCATCAGCAAAAACCCAACCTTGTTTTGTTCTTCAATATGCTCTTGTTTTGGCCATTTCTCTGTTACTCTTTCTCTTAAATTTATAGTTTTTTTTTTAAAAAAAAATTTATTAGCATGTGGTAACCAATTTAATTAACTTCATGTAGTAGCACCACCAAAAAAAAAAAAAAAAAAAATCATGGTGACTTTAGGTTTTGCCTAGCTAGGAAAAAAGAAAAAAAAAAAAATACAAATTCCAGATTGTAAAACTGTCCACTCACAAATCCAGCATATTTAATGATAAATACATTATTAGTATATATGTAAAGCATTTCGCTTTAGAAATAGAAATAGTTTTTTTTTTTTCCTCCTTTTAAGTTTTTCTTTTGGCTTACATTTCCATGGTGTTCCTAAAGCTAAAAGATTCAACAAACATCACTTTGAGTTGTCCATAATATCATATTTAAAACTTATAATTGGTTGTTTGGTTGTTGTTGAAAAATTAAGGGAGGAAAATAATGTTTTAATTGCTCATTATACAAAAAATATCACAACCCGATAATTATAAAAGTCGATATTAATAAAGAGTCTTTGGTATTTCCATATTTTTTAATCTATTACGAAATTAATAACTCGGATTCAAAATTTCATTAACGTAGGTACGAGAGATTTATCACTGGTTGAACTTTAACTTTTTATGATCTTTTCCATTCTTACCATAATTAAAGACAAGAAGGAAAAGTCTATGTTTAAGCTTGGTGCGTGTTCTGGAAGGAACTTTGCTGGAATCCCCCAAGAAAAAGAACAAAAAATGATGTAAAATGACAGTAAACTAGAGTGTGTTCTTTTGTGGTAAAAGTTTTTTTTTTTAATATTAACTTTTAGGTACGAGTCTCATCACTTAACCCAATGCCCAAATTTTTACAACTACAGGATTCTTTCTCTAAAACCCCAAACTCAATTACACCCGATGCCTACCCTATGAGATCTCTTAATTATTTGCTATTTTAGTCCACACACAATAACCTAGTTATTAAGTCTATTTATATTAGTTACAGAGAGTTTGAATCCTACAAAGAAACATTTCCTTTTCCGCACACCTTTTCTGATTTGTGCAAAATACGCCAACACCACGGTCTGGGTCGCGGTTGGTCACCTGCGCCCTACACCGTGGCATAGTTACTAGAAACGACAGCTCAGAATACCACGGTATGTGCCTCTTGCCTCTGCTGGGGTCTACACCGCGCTAATCTTATTGTAATTGATCGTGGTCCACACCGCTGTCTAGGCATTGTGCCTGTGCCGGGGTCCACTTCACAGTTCCTTACTGAATCCGATTCTTCAATTCTATTTCGGACTTCAAACCTCCCTCAGACACGATCTCCTACCTCCAAACGTTTCCCACGTCTCTAAGAAGTTGCCGTATTGATTGAATCCCGTTTAATAAACATAGGAATATAAGCCAAATCCAACCCACGGTGCACTAGCATATTAAATTCGACAAAACAAACAAACAATCATACCTCTTTTTGAATAAACTTCAAAGATAACACTTGAGTGGGAATTTAACAATTGATGAGAAATAAATAAAATCATGAAAAAAGTCAATTATTAGACCTATCTGTCTCCACTTTCGATCACTTTAATTAAACCGAATAATGTCCATCCATGATGTGCCTTTGAATAAGGGGTAAATGTGTTGTTTAGAAAGATAAATAATTGAAAGGATGCGATCAAATCTAATTTTGATATAGTACGTTTTCGACACACAACCTTCTTTTGTCGGAGTTAACAATTGAAACTCAAAATCTACCGACGAAATACCTCAACTTCTATCAATTCAGAAACATTTTCCGTTATCCTCGGCTAAACCACTAGTTATTTCGATAATGGGGGTGGTGAGATGTCAAGAAAACAGATCGATGAGATCATTGGACAGCCAGAAGTAGTGTGTGGGTTCCAAATTTTGCAATAATTCTATAAAAAAAAAAACTTGTGATGGTGGTTAGGCAATGTTGTATACTTGTATTTTGTTGTTTTGAATTGATGTTAAAATTGTGAGGGACCATGGGGGGGCTCTCTTGTCTAGGCCAGTAGTGAAGGAAATATAATAATGCTAAAAAGAAGACAATTTAAGTAATGATCAGAAATGCCGATTCTGTAGAGTGATATCGAAATTTTGAGGTTGATTGATTCTTTACCAACCTGTGTGTGGGGTTGGGGTTGCCCACCATACTACAAACAAACAAAAAACCCTACTTTTCTAAATGATAATAAAGAAGAAGATTGAAATCTGTTTTTATTGATATTTCCCCTTTCAACTTTCTTTCTTTCTCAAAACTAATATCACGAGTGGGTTAGGGATCCGCTGAAAATCTATCGATATCAAACACTACAATCACAGCTTGGATAAATACTTCCAAGACGAGAGAGTTCTACCAAGTCTTACTTTTTCATAATTAGATTAGAGTTTAACACTTGTCACCGAGGGAAAAAAAAAAAAAAAATGTGTAACCATTTAATCAAGAGTTGACTATCGACAATTAATGAAAAAGATTCTCGGTTCATGAAAATATAGGAACTCTATGACTGAAAATAAGAAAAATGTATTTGAGCATGTTCCCATATCTTAAAACATAAGACAAATAATTTAAATTACAATTCTGTTAATATCTTTACATTCGAAATCAAGATAAAAGCAAAATTACACACCTTCTCATAGCTTGAGAAAATAAATTTTTTGTTTATATCTAGATTTGGAACGTTAGATATTACCGTGAATGCATGCCCTTAAATTTATTTCGTTTTGGACCGTTAATGCCATGAGGCACATTGACAAGACCCTTTAAAATATTTTCTTTTACATATTTTTTACAAATAAACAGAGAAAAATGCTATTACAAGTTCTTCTAAAAACTTAAATAGTATCGACAGAGCCTCTAATAACAGCAACATGAAAAGGTTCCTTAATTCATGACAATGTCCAACATTGATGATATGGTATCAATGCATCACGAATAGAATAATTTCTTAAGAAAACTTGCAAATACATCATGAAATCAATATATTACGTAAACACGGATGCGTAAAAGTGAAAGAACAATCTTAACTGTAGCGATATTCAAGAATTAAAACCAAGAAATGTTCAAGTATTTCACACCGCAGATATGGCCTGTTCGATATTGAAAGTATAATAAAAAAGCACACAGCAAGTTTTTTCTACTGCCCGATGAGTTTAAATATTCCATGTAGCATCACAGAAGCTTTCAATGTAATTCTACATCGTTCTTTAAGAGGAGAGGGTCTCGACGAATATATCTCAATCCTTAAAAAGTGCAATTTAATTTAGATGATAAGGAATCTTGTGTCAAAAGTTTCAGTGCACTCATCTATAATAACTTGAAAAAGGAAATCATCATGCTTCAATTAATTAGATCAATCAAACAACGGCATCTCTGTGCTTTCCATTCCGATTGGCAAACCATAAAACGGTAGGACCTACTTAGTATAGTGATAAAATGGGGACCCATCAATGCTAAGACCACAAAAGTGTCATGGGAATTTCCAAGTTCACACAGGTCACAACTAAAGAAGAGAAAGTTCCCACAGGAACTGCACGTGGGTGCCTCAATTATGTGCAGATTATAAAAGAAATAAAGGCTCTGAAAGCTTATAGTGTAATTCTAACCAATAATGGGTAGCAGTGATCTTTGTCGTAGCTGGGCCAGGAATCACCTCCATTCATGAATGCTTGATGACGCTTCCAAATTTCTGCATCATAGTTCTCTGTTATGCTAAAATGCAAACCAGTTTCTTCAATTTCCTCTAGGAACTTGCTCAATGAGTCTCCCCTTTTAGGGCTGACGAATATGGCTTCGGAGGGCCCCGTACTTTTCAACAAGAATTTGACAATTCGAGCAAGGCCTTTGTGGAACTCCTTAAAAAAAGTGCTGACAAAATTACAGGTCAAGTTAAAGATACTGAAGAAGATAAACTTATTACAAAAGTGAAAAAGCCATGTCAGCGTGCTTGTAAGTGCATATATGTGCATGTATATAATAGGCACAAGTGCTTTTTGTTGAATAGTGAAGAAAAGCTTACAGATATTGTAACATCTTCAGGCCTTAAAAAAAAATTGTAACTAAGAAACAAGCTTGCTTCACTTACTCAAACACCCTCCACTGGATTATAAAAGTTGAATATGAAAGAATGATGTATCTAGCAGATGCATATGAGAAAAGAACCTTTTCCAGGAAAAAGAATTACTTCAGTCTCAGGCTAGCATGTGGGTGTGTTCACACATCAGACACTAGGTCACGCACTAGGTACAAGTGGAATTTGTCTACGGGTGAAAAGAACTAAGATTTGTTGACATCTATAAGCCATTAAAATTTGCAACTAACGAACAAACTTTACTTGCCAATCACTCTTGTAAACTCAATTTATAAAAGTTTTTGAACGTCAGAGTTAGGTATCAATCAGATAGATTATGAGGATGTGGACTGTTGTGTACATAAGCATTCTCTTGCTAGAAAGCCATCCGACAACATCTTTATCCAGTAGTAAGAAACATAGTTATCATTGCGCAACATAAAGCACTTTACACCATTATTTACAGTAACTAAAGTATATGATCACTTATTCCATATTTGACGATTCTCTCTTTACTTATATGGAAATATAAAGCGCACGATTACGATACAAAGAAGAGAATAGGAATTACCAGTCACTCGCAATAATGACATCAAAAGTGTTAAAGATGTCTAAAATATCTTCAGTGTTCCAGTGTAGTGTCATAGACTTCACAATTGTGTCACCAAATGCTCCAGAATTGACATCTATGTTACGCTGAATATCTGTGTGTTATGAACCACTTCAAACACTAGTCAAAGGAGAATAAGATAAAAGAAAAAGGAGAGAGGACACCTTTGTAACAGATATAAAGCAAAGAAAAGCAACCATGAGCATACGGTGTCGCCCAGAAAACCAACCAATCAAACTTATGAAGGGGAAGACCATTCTAAAAAGAGAATTGCCAATACATTATTAAATCACCAGCACAGCCTAAGGGTTAATCAATGAAATGACTCTTGACAACCAATAAATTACATCTCAAAGTCAACACGACTAAAATCCCTTTACAGTTCTGGAGAATAACAGGTACAGACATACCATGCGGCCATGCCTGATCCATGCTCCCAATACTCTAGCAGGCCTAAAACACAATTCTAGGCCTCAAATTATTGTATTGTCTCGAGCAATTTACAGCTCAACATTTAACTGGGCACTCATCGCCATAAAGACAGGTTCTAAAATGAACATACATACTACGTGTCTCGAACAATTTCAAATTCTTGGACTTGCAAATAGTTTGCATACCAAGTAAAGCCAATTACAACTCACTAGGGGTAAATGCAGTCAAGGACAAAACTAAATTGTTGGTGTTGGCTGGCTTCAACTTTGTATCCCTAAGCAAATTACAATGGTAGCTTCAAAGTTAGTTTAGGTAAAAGTTTTCTCACATATGAAGTTTTTCAATCCAAAGATCTCATAATCATTGCCTTTACTTGTAAATACTTGACTCTAGCATTCACTTTAATGTCAAATAATTTTTGTCATTTGTGAAGAAACTACAAAATGGATATCCTACACAATTTAAATGCTACTGGAAACCCTCCAACAAGTTATTGAACAATCCATAACAGAAGCTAAGTTCAGAATTCACTGTATAATTTTGTTCCTGGGTAGCCAGAATTCAAACCCTAGTGAACTAACAATATAGTGAAAACTCAAAAATCTTGCTCTTGAATCTCCTTTAATCAGCTCATGATGTCTAATATGCAAAACTATTTTTCCACATTGTTGGAACAACCCAAACCATCCAAGCTTCTCAAACTGAGCAGTAGAGGAACCGTCACACATCTTGCCAAATCCTATCACATTTTCCTTATCTGTCTGCACACTGAGTAACCCAATTTTCATTAAGGGTCCTAAATTTTTCTAAGTTGGGCAAAAGTGGATCAAACAGTAAAATTACAAATTGAAGAATTTGATTTGTTTGTATTTAATTATAGTTTCTATACCCCAATATACCCAGGAGAAAGAAATTGGCAAGAGATTCTCTTAGTAGTCTGAAATTCAACATTGAATCATCATTTTTTTTTTCAAGGATCTAGCAAATAATCATAAATTTATCCACATGCTAAGTGTCAGCATTGTTAATTAAAAGGATACAATCAACTACTTGAGGATTCCCATCTGAGATTACAACTTCTAATGCCTCTGTGGTCGCCGCAATAACTAATCCAGCTAAGCCATAGCCAGATCCAAGCTCAATAACTCTTTTAGACCTGGAGAATTAATGGGAAAAAAAGGGATACCTAATGTAATCATATAATAAAGGAAAAAGGTTTCAAAACATGCAAACAAAATAAAAAACAAGAAACATCTTATTAAGCTGTCACCAGCATAACAATATCAACAAGAGAAATTAGACCTAAACATGTCCACATGTGACAAGCAGAAGAAAGCAAGGACATCTTCTGATGGCCAATGACCTGCACAAGGCAGAACATATTGAAATTATAAACACAAACATACCAATATCAGAAGGAATAACCAAGCATATTAGTAGATTAGATGATGACATTAACAAACCTATATAATACAGCATTAAGTATCCAAACCCATATCACTAGTACAGCAGCGAGACTGAAAAAATGCAAAACTACCATGTACAAAATCTCATTGAAAGCATATCCATATATTTTGTTGTGTTGTATTCTGAGACTGAAACTACACTATGATGAAGTAGAGACAAGTCTTACCTCACTTTCTTTAGAAGTGACTATAACTCTCAACGACTTCTGTAAGTAACCGCTAGATCTAAAAACTTATGTCTTTAGGTAAGGTATCAACAATAATACTTATATTCTAACACACCCCTCACGCGCAAGAAATCAAGACCACTAAACCAAATTTGCTCCGGTAACATCTCACTCAACTCCAAAAGGCTTAAATTGTAAGGTAAAAGTCCAACAATAGTATTTATATTCTAACACACCCACTCCATCACATGCAAGGACTTGAGACCGCTGAACCTATGCTCCGATACCATGTCAAAAACCGTTAAACCCAAAGGGCTTTTTGGTAAAAGCCCAACAACAGTATTTATATTCGTTAACAGGTGAGGTTTAAATTTAATCTACACAAAGCATAGAACACTTACATACAAGTCCAGTATTGTCAATATTGTATCTATTACATATCTCAAAATCAGTGAGGTCAGCAGTACTGTTATCAACTCGTTGGCTGCACAAAATTCAAATGAGAGCAAACATCACCATTTCGAAAACATGTATAAAATCTAATTTAAAAAAAATGATCAACTAACAGAGTATTGCTGAATTCAAACCCACCAAGCGTTCGAAGAAATGTATCAGAGAACCAACTTACGTGAGAAGCAATTTGCGACATCCAGCTGCGACGGGTAACGTGTAGCACACGCGCACATCTCTGGAGTCGGGAACTTTGTCGACTAATTTGGAGGGAATCAAATCGAAGCCGTGCGTCGCCCTCCGCGAAATGCGTATTCGAGATTGGTCGTCTGAGGAAATCAAATTTTGTTGTGATTTTAGTACAAATTAAGAGTAACCAACAACACTTAATTATTTAGAGAGAGAGAGACAGAGAGTACCGGAATTTTGGAGCGAATATCGACGAAGTAGAGCTTGACGGAGGATTTTCCATCTCAACGACGACGGTTTTGGTGTCGTATCGGTGTTATTAGTTTCCATAATTTTTCACTTTTCTTCTTCGATATTATTTTGGAGGATGATCTGAATCTGAATTTCTGATACTAATGATGGTAGATTAGATTTAAAATGTCACTTCTTTATTAGCCCAAGTTTAACAAATTTGGATTTACAAATAATTCGATCATAAATGGATAGATTTGGAATCAATAACTATAGTCCTCAGACACGGGCCCATTGGCTTGGTGGCCCAGAATCTCTCTAGATTCTCTTGCCACCGAGGATCGAACCTGGCCCAAGGTGTGTATTAGGGGGATTTTCCCACCATTTGTGTGGGTTGTGTCCCACCTTAGTGTGGGTGCTCTCTCCCCTTTGTGGGAGTCTTGTTCCGGGCTGAGTTAGTAAAAAAAAACTATAGTCCTCAGATTTAAATATTGCTTTCCAAAAATAAATAAATTAAAAGAGTACAAATTTAAGGAAAGGATTAATGGTGTGTTTACTAATCAGGAATCCTATTTGGGAAAGGGAATTAAGTTCCCCATTTTCAAATTCCTGTATTTACTAAATTTGTAGGGAATTAAGTTCCATGGACCCCGCACACATATCAGGAATTAAGTTCTTGAATGAAAGGGAACTTGATTCCCCTCACTCACCTTAGGAATCAAGTTCCCTTTCCTGATTGAAAAGGGGAATTCATATCGTTTTACAAAAATATCCTCATTTACTTTATTTAAAAAAAACAAAAAAAAACTATATACATAATTAATTATATATATAACTCTTTTTTTTTTTTTTCATACTTCACTAGTTCACCGTATATAAATATAAAAACTTACACAATTCACTATTTTTTTTATACTTCAAAGTTCTTCTTTTTTTTTCTTTTTTTTTTTTTAAATTTTTTTTTACTTTTCATTTTTAATATATATTTATATATAACTGTGAATTAAAAAAAAAAAACTATACTGTGGCAAAAACCAAATTGTGAAAAAAAACATTTTATTTATTTATTAGCTATACTCATACATCTCTTATATGTATATGTATATATATATATATATATATATATATATATATATACAACTATTTTGTATATATAAGGGTATTTTTGTAATCAACTTTGTATAAATTTGATTCCATTTTTAATTCTAAAAAAGTTAGTAAACACAATAATTGAATTTGCAACTTAATTCCGATTCCCTTTCATTCCCTTTCAAGTGGAACTTGATTCCGATTCCATTCATTCCCGATTAGTAAATGCGCTATAAATTAAATCGAATTAAATTTGTGACTTAAAATTTTGACTTTAACATTTCAACCAGTCATATGCTTTTAATCCAATGGTTGAGATTTGAATGCGTTTATAACTCTTGAATTAATGAAGTTAAAATTTTAGAGTAATGCTATATTATCCAAACTTGGTGTCCAAATGATGTGACAAAAATGTAAACCATTCATTTAAATTGTATTAGATTTACATGATTTAAATGAATGATTTACGGTATTGCCACATCATTTGGGCACCAGATTTGGACATCAAATTTGTGCAATGTAGCATTACTCTAAATTTTAAGTATGGATTTAAATTTAAGTCTCACCCTTAAGACTTAAGTAAACCTAGGAGGAATTATAGTCAAATTTTATATTAGTACTCGATGATATATAAAAATATCAAAATATCAAAAACATTTTAAATATTTAGGGGTCGTTTGTTTTTTCTACTTAAAACTTAATGGGTCTGAATCATAGTTATTAAGTTGTTTTATTTGTTTTTTTTAAGTAGTCAAACAATTTAAAAATACTAAAAAACAACTTAAAATAAAAAGTAAAAAATCATGATTTTTCACTTAATTGCATATCATTGAATTGCATTAAAAGCAATCCAAAATCTTTTTTTCCGATGCTATCCCCCATATGTAGGGAAAAAAATACCGTAGTACACGCAGCGGAAGCGAGACTAAAAATAGATTTAGTAGTTTTAAAAAATTTTCCTTTTTATGAACCTTAACCCTTTAATTAATTAAACATACATATAATCAACAAAAGAAGAATACCTTTTGTCGCGTGATCCGATTGACTTACGTCGATGGTAATCCGCAAGATCTTCAATCCTAGCACGAACGTGAATCACCTAGGAGCGTGGTCTCCCTTTTCTTTGAATTGCAAACCTGAGAATGGACAAACAAACTTTTCTTTTTCTTTTATTAGTCACAAAACAATCAAAAGAAGACTAAGATTATTCCGGTCACTTTTGAGTTCTCAATCTAATGATCGAAATTCGCGTGAACCTAAATTGATGTTGTACACACAAGCTTATTGATGAACAAGCAATTAGTGTACCATCAAAGAATAATCTATTCACTCTTTTATGTTTTTAGTAGAATAAAAATACTTTCTATGAATTGAGAAGAAGAAGAAAATTGTTTCATGTAGCAATCAACTTAGGGGTGGCCGAACCCTACATACTATTTAATATATAGTGGCCGAAAATTCTTCTCCCATGCCAATTAGGGTTGCCGAAATCTTCATGTAGAATTACCTAGGGTTGCCGCAATTTCCTCTACAAAAGGGGACTTGTGTTGTACCCAAATTCACATGTAATTAGACTTCTAACCCTAATCCAACTCATAAGTATTTTTATTCTTTTATTGACCAAAATAAAAAACTTCCTATTTGATTAAATAAATAAACTTAATTATTTATTTTCTTACCAAATAAGTCTTTTACTTTTAATATACTACTAACAATAGTATAACTCTAGGAAATATATTTCCTGTTCAGAAAAAGATTTGTTTCTTAATTAAACAATGAAACAAAATAATATATAGGCTAATATATTAACCTTGCCGCCCCACTTGTCTAAAATTGGGCCTTATATTATTTTCTTATTTCATTTAATCCATTGGACTTTAAATAAAAAGCTCACATGTGAGCCAGACCCATTCTTACTAAAAGAAATAAGCCCACATGTCTTTCATTAATATATTAATATAATTGAGCAGCCCATTACATAAATAATGTGCAAATTATATTCTTAATATATTAAATGCAATTCTAGATGGACCCTTAAATTGGTCCGGTAGAATATATCAAGTGATCCATGCAAGTCCGTGTGGATTGGGGATCTTGGCGGGCTATCTAAATTTAAGCTTCAATAGACATAACCTAATCACAATCAACAAATGATTCACTTAGGTCCGATCCATTAATTTTAACTCATTCCACTAAAGAGCTAAAATTAAACTCTTAAATAAAGATAGAATAAGAAGATGTTCCTCAATCATACCCTAGACAATCATGTTGGAGATAGTGTATCCTCGTGATTAATATCAGTAATCGCCAAGAGTTCATAGACTGCCTATAACTCTCCAAGTTACCATATTTACTCATATGACCACGTTTTGAACTTGGATATTTTGACTTGTCCAGAAGCCATGTTTTCATTAGACACTATCGAAAACTCAACGTTGAGATTTAATATCCAATTACCTCAAAACATCCATATGATGATATTATACTCTCATTTAATAAATGGAGCCACGATGTCCATATCTATAAATGAAGTTCTCTATCGATTAACAAATGAATATCACCAAACTATCGATGATAGACTATGCTATATAATCGTACTCATTGATAACTCAAATGATATCACTTGCAACCATAAGTCCATAATTTATCTCAGGATTGAGATAGACTCTTCGATTGTCCTGATAATGAAAAGACTATTATCTATTGACGGTTCTAGATAAAGTTTTTCATTGTGATCCAGTTCAATGCACCCAGTGCACTAGATTCTTTTGCTCGAAGACACTCCGATGGTTTTAGACTCATCATATCTCATTTGATCACACTCAAATGCTAGGAAAAGAATTCTACAACTTTAACAAGATAAATGTGCCCAACCTTTAACTTAAGTTGTGAACATTATTCAAGACTAACTAAAGAATTGTGTCTACCATATGCATATCCAGATGTACGAACAATTCTTCTTTTCTTATAGTCTTTAGACCTTATGATTATTTACTTTGACAATTATAATATTAAACTATAAATGCTATACGATTTGTTAAACCAGAAATCACTTTATTAATATGAAAAAGATTGTTAATTACAATATTACACTCTTACTATTGAGCATAATCCTAACACCATATATAACACATTTCCAATTTCATCATAATTATATATGGCATAGAAATATTTATTTTAATATACTGCTTATTTTAAATAGTTTTAAAAATAAAAAAGAGGCCTAATCACTTATTATATTGGTGTATAATATCAATACTATATTATAATATTAGGATGATGTATTTATATATTATTATTTTTAGAGTGTTTTGTGTGAGTTTTCTTACCACCCCTTTTATTTTTTGAAAAAAAAAACATTTTCTTTTCTTAGTAAAAATGAAATTTGTTTGTAATCGAAGAAGAAGATAATGATCATATGTGTTTAGATATAATTATTATTTTTAGATTGTTTTTTATTGCATATTATATCTATAATTGTTTAACATGGGTATAAATGTAAAATTACTTATTTTCAAACAATTTTACTTTTAAAAAACAAACGTGTTGATAATACATTCATATGTGAGAAGAAAAAAACAAACAAACATGTCATTCAAGTTCAGATTTCAGTCCTTATTCAGTATTTATAAAAATTCAGGATTGTTCAGTTTTCAGACAAAAAAAACAAACGACCCCTAAACTTTCTTTACAATATAATTTTCTTTTTTGACTATTTAATTTTGATAACGCTTTATGAAAATATTGATAAAAAATATCTCTGTATATTTCATAATTATGGAAATATATAGATAGTTATTATTAATATTTAATTTTCTTTGATACACAACTAGGGATCGACAAAACCCCCACGGGTACCATCCCATGGCCTCATGGGGGGTTTGTGGGGCAAATTTCCCCTTAAAAAAAGGGATTTAGGGGTGAGGCTGGGGGTAAATTTGACCCCCAAATCTCATTGATGGCCGGTGGGAAAACCTTCCTCCACCCCGTTTACCAAGATATACTTTTTTAAATATATATACATTTAATTTTAATTTTATTTCCTAATAAATATCTAAATCTCCCTTAAAAATAATAATAATAATAATAATAATAAATATCTAAATCTACCCCAAGTCTAACTTTAATTCTAAATTATAATCTTAGTAAATTTCATCCCGAATATAATTTTTTGTTTATATACATACATTTTTTTATTTTATTTTTTACTTTTATCATATAATACTCTAATACTATAAGCATATGTATTTACTTTGGATTAAATTAAACCAATTATTTACTTTGGATTGGACATTTATATTATTTTTTGATTGGATATAGGAGATTGAAATTGCCGGATTTCGAATTCCAAATTTTAAATTCTGAACACCCCCATTTCCAACAAATGGGGTTTTGGGTGGGTGTGGGGTAGGGGAATGGGAGAGATGGTGTGGGGACCTCCCCCGCCCCGATTTGCCTCCACACCCATCTCTAAGCACACATAATTTAGGGATCATTTGTTTGTTCCACTTAAAACTTTATGGGTCTGAATTGAACTCATTAAGTTGTTTTGTTTGTTTTTTAAATGGTCAAACAACTTAAAAATAAAAGTAAGAAATCCTAGCTTTTAATTTAATTCTAAATTACCGGATTACAATTAAAATATTATCTTCAAAGTCTATTCTCCCAAAGAAGATATATTGTCAAATTTATCTTAATTTGATGTGATGTAGAATTCTTTATTTTAACATATTTATTATTTTAAATGGCTTTTAGAAAGAAAGAAAGAAAAAAAAAACCTAATCATTTATCGTAGAGTCTGGTACCGTATATATAATTGAGGAACCTTTTTTTAAAATAAAATAAAAACAAATAACCATTTTTTTTATTTGATTTCCGGTGCATATGATCCAGGAAACCAAAATTAAAAATAAAAAATGGTTGCTTCAATTATATACACTGGAAACGTGGACAATATGCAAAATAAGTTCTTCTTTTTTTTTGACAATAGATCGAACTTGAAATTTGTCTGCAAAACATGCAAAATTATATTCTTTGAAGAATTTTTTGTTTTGTTAAATTGAACTTTGTTTGCAGAAGAACATGTAAAATCTTATAAAGAATGATATATGTTAAATTATTTCTTTTAATTAGCATGGACATAAATGTAAAATTACTTATTTTCAATCAATTTTATTTATAAAAAAAAACAAAAAACAAAAAACATGTTGACAGTACATTCAGATGTAAGAAAAAAAAGAAAAAAAAAACATGTCATTCAAGTTCAGATTTCAATCCATATTCGGTCTTCAGAAAAATTCAGGATTGTTCAATTTTCAAACAAAACAAATAACCCTTTAGAAATTAAAGTCTCGTTTTTTTTTTTTTTCCTTAGCACCACTTAATTTAATCCTTTTTTTTTTTTTTTTTTGACGCGACTGCTTATTAATTTAGAAGATAAGATGAGGTTGACCTAGTAGTTTTCCCTCACACTTACATTATTAGGTTGAGTTCGAGTCTGTCACTCTCCCTAAATCTTGAATTATTGTAATATTTCAAAAAAAAAAAAAAAAAAAGCGCTTATTAATTAAGATTTTGATATGGTTCTTCTAGAGATGTAATAGCATTGAGTAATAAAATGTTTTCATAAATCATATGAAAAAAATGACATGATTTTCATAGAAAACTTAATTTTCCTTTCTTTTCTAATTCCCAAATCTACCTCCATCATTAACATCTCTTAAGATCTAATTAGGGTTTAACTAAAATACAAAATTACAAATACATTAGTTGATTTTGAAATTGGTAATGAAAAACTTCAATCACAATGTTAAAAGTTATCACCACTCCTTTACCAAAATAATATCCAATACTTGTCTAAAGTTTCATTTGCCATTCTCCAACTTCTCCAAGTAAAAAGGATACCCAATAAACCCAAACATCTTGAAATGCAAAATATGAGCGCAATCAAAATGCCAATTTTAGTATATTTTGACTGTTTCAAAGAGAAAGCCCCTAACCCTCCAAAGTCCAACCAAACCAATTCCAAATCCACTTAATCAGAGAACTGTGCACATACCCATGCCCATATCCATAATCCATGTAATATCAAAATCTAACCGATCTATTATACCACCCTCTCCTTTTGACTGGACTTGGGCTGGGGATCCAAATGCAGAATCCATACCCGACAGTCCGACACAAACAACCACCGCCACTCATTTCAGGACAAAAAAAAAAAAAAAAAAACAGAACAAAAGCTAGAGTTCAGGATTCCATCTATTTAACTAGCTGACTAGCTTGTGTAAACATATATGGCTGACGTAAAGCAAGTTGACGCAGAGCTCTCTCTCTCTCTCTCTCTCTCTAAAATTTCAAAATGGTTCCCCTTTATTATATTACATCCCTTACCATCAAGTCAATCCGTTAACTTTAACGGTTGACTAACCTTGATTTATGGAAAATCAAATAGACCACTGCCACATCATTTCAAAAACATAAAATATTTTTTAATTAAAAATTAAAATTAAAAAATAATAATATATGGGTCGCTTGCGGAAACATTCTTAATTCGCGGAGGAACCTCTGCAAACTAAAAGAGGTCGATCTCCTTCAGTTGGAGGAGATCGGTAAGTATGAGATCGTCAAATATCTCTTATTTCCTTCAGTAGTGGAGCCTCCACCTGTAGATTATCATTTTTTTTTTCAATTTTAATTAAAAAATATTTTATACTTTATCTAAGGTATATTTGACTTTCAAAGGGTCAAGGTTAATCAACCATTAAAGTTAACGGATTGACTTGATAGTCGGGGATATTTGTGTTAATTTAAGACATCTTTTTAAAATCTGACTAGATTTAATAAACTAAGTGTGATTTAGTGCAATTAACCCTATCTATGTCTCTATCTGCAGTCTTTTGACAAGGTTCGTCACAGTCAGTGAAAATGGGACGTGGAGCCAATAGGGTTTCGACAACAGTTCCCACTATATCACCATGTCCAAAACCTAACGTCGGTCGTCGAATCTTGGCGCATCATGTTCTTTTTGCTGGGCTGATACTTCTAACTTTCTGTGCATGTAGGTCTGTTGAATTTTGACACTCCTCCAATCACAACTCGACAACCACCTTAGACATTTTTTTTTTCCTACTTTTGAACGAATCTTCGTTCACTTGTAGCATTCCGGGATCCTGTCGAAATCAAAATACAGTCTAAAAATCTATTTTAGGGTACCGGAAACTTACCGTTCATATTCATCCAAATGTACGTGTAAAATCCATGATCATAAAGACAAACATAAGAACAAACAACATCCAGTAATATATTTATATACTAAGAAAAAAACTTAAATTAAAAGAAAATATTTTTAAGAAACAAACACGGCACGACCCACACATTGTATGTTGATTTTACATTATACACAATAACACAAGTATATATAAATTAAATTAAATTTCCTTTCTTCAAAGTTAAGCTATATATACACATGGTCACTTGCCATCGTGGTGGGCCTTCCCAAGGGAACTCCCCACCACCAAGTTTCAAGACCTGGTGTATGCACAGTATGTTCAAATTTTCCCATCAAAAAAGAGTGGGTGTTGTCCCACTATATGTGGGTGTTGTCTCTCCTCTTGTGAGAGTCGCAATCCAGGCTGAGCTTGTAGAGCCCAAATCTCGCCGGTCTCGGCAGTTATTGTTGTAATAAAAATAAATAAATAAATAAATAAAGTTAAGCTATATATGAAGAATCGATTCCTATACCTTTTAGGCTTTTATTATCACTACAAAATATCACACACACCATGTTTTGATTGATTTGTTCCCCTCTCTCTATTCTCTAAATTCTCTTCATGCATTACTACTTATAGATTCACCTGAAACCCTTTCTTTCGCTTTCAATCTTTTTCAACTTTGATGGAGACTCCAAAAACACCATCAGAAAACTATAGTAATAGTATAGAACTTGGACTTAAAGCCCTAACAATTTGCTCTGAAAATGATCACGAGAAACAACACCACCACAATTCTTGTCTCATGACTTCAAACCCATTTCCACCACCAATATCATCTCCATCTTATTCTCATATCAGTGATTACATTGGCACGGAGAGCTGTGGTGACTTGATCAACAACTATGATCATCAAGATCATAGTAGTTATCGACGGTTGAAAATGAAGAAGAAGAAGCAGATAGAGTACCCACCACCAATGACGCGGCTGCCTTTTGTGTTGAAGAGAAACTGCACGAATGATGGCCGTTTGATCCTCACCAAAGAGAAGCATCATGGGTACATGAAGGCCCACAGATCCAACGGCCGTCTCACTTTGGAACTTGTTGTCCCCTTGGCCTTGGATGATGATAGTGAAAGTAGTAGTAGTGGCTTTGTTGAAAATGACCATGACAACAATATTGAGGAGGAATTTGTACATGATCAAACAGTGTCGCTTTCAAAGTACTATTCTGAAATATCATCTTTTGAGAAGGAGATCAGCTCTGAGGGCATTGGTGGTCATTTTAGCAGTGTGATCAGAAGCTCCTCTTCATGTTTTTTTGATCAGCAGCCACCTCCCCAAGCTTCTCTTGCTAGCTAGATTCGTCATGTTTGATGACAAGCATCTATCTTCACACTTCAAAGGAGTTAGTGTCTTGCCTGGATGGTCTTTTATTTATTTATAAATAATTGTCTTTTTTATTATTTTTTTTCTTTTTTCTTTTTGGGGGCTATATCCAACTTCATTGATGATGAGTTGGTTGTTTCACTCATTTTTTAGGGTTTAATTGTAGTGAAGTTGTATTATTTTTCATGTTCCAATTCTCTAGTACTGATTTTCCCATGTTGAACTGCTGAGATTTTCCATGATCATGCAAAATTAGAAAGTATATATATATATATATATATATATATATATATATATATATATATATATATATTGCATGCAATCAATAAGGTCTAGTCGGTGAAACACATGAAACAACTGTGGTCGTCTTATATATATACATACATATATATATATATATATATATATATATGCAGTATTTTTATTATCAGTTCGTCTTGACAATAAATATATCAGGACGAAGAATGTGGACCATAGATTATGGAGAAGTTTTGACAAGTGCATACACTTTGAGTCAAAGTATGTAAATCTAGTGGTCCGTATTCTTTGTCCTGATATATTTATTGTCATGACGAATTGATAATAGAAAATTTGTATATATATATATATATATATATATTTATATATACAATCTTTCTACTGTTAGTTTGTCCTGATTATAAAATGGACGAAGAATGTTGACTATAGATTATATACAGTCTTTCTACCGTCAGTTTGTCCTGATATAAAATGGACGAAGAATGTTGACCATAGATTATGGAGAAGTTTTGACAAGTGAATACACTTTGAGTCAAAGTATGTAAATCTAATGGTCCACATTTTTCGTCATGATATATTTTATATCAGGACGAACTGACAATAAAAAAACTATATATATATATATATGATGATCATAGCGAAGAAGAGATGATCAATAAGGTCTAGTGTACGTGTGCGCACGGGTGCGTGCACGGGTTTCTAAAATCAGATGTTTAATTTTATAATTAGTTTTCTTTCATCGACAAATATAAATAGTTTTGACAACACAATTAAATTAAAGATTACTTGATGAATGATCGATAGCTCGTTCACGCACCTAGAAAAAACTATTTTCAACCAAACCGATAGAGGCTACTATGAAAAGATTATAAAAGATAAAATGTTTTGAAGTGTGAATCCGGCCGGTTTGGTTTTACATACACTTATTCAGATTATAATATTAAAAAAATTATTAATCGTAATTGTATAAATTATTATTAATATATTTTTTTTCAAATGCCCCTCTCATATAAATTTATGTGACCCTTAAGGTATGGAAGGCTACAAGTGGAGTGGATAGCTAGGGAGATTCGTTCAAAAGTAGGAAAAAATATGTGTAAGGTGGTTGTCCACTACACCAAAACATGTCTTTAACAACAAGAGCATAAGAGCATTCCCAATAAGGCTCTTTATATTTTCCGTATAAGTAGGGAGTTTGGTGTACTACTTACAAATGAGGAGCCATACAAAGAGTTAACACTTCAAGAAGTCTCCTTAAAAATGGCTCATTATTATTATTTTTAATTTTTTTTAATTAAAAAAGAAATATTATTATTTTTAAAGAGCTGTTGAATTTGGGTTAAAAAAATGAGTTGTTGAATTTGGACCATTGAATATTAATGAGGTGGACTCATCTTGACCACTCATTTTAATTGAGGAGTGAGAAAGAATAAATAGGGAGGATGTATTGTCTCCTTAGATTTAGGGAGGCTTTGGCCGAAAAAAAATTCGAGGAAGGAAGTAGCTAGGAAGGTTGTTGGAGCAATTTCCAGTCCATCCTCCCTATATTAGTAGTCAAAGATGTGCTATTTTTTTTTTTTTTTTTTGCTTATTGGGGATGCTCCATGTACATGATGAAAGTTGTGAATGCTCAATTTTAAAGCCAAAATTCCAATTTTAAGAGTCCAATTTTAAAAAGCCCACCAGAGTACTTTTAAGAAAAATATTATTTCGACCTCGAGTTGTGATCGGAGGACTGGAGAAGTGTCAAAATTCAACTGAAATACGTGTATGGAAAGTTGGAAGCAGCAGCAAAAAGAACATGATGCGCCCAGATTCTACGTTAGATTTTGTACATATATATAGTATATAGCTAGAAGAGATGATATATATATATATATATATATATATATATATATATATATATAAATTAAAAAAGAAGAGATGATTAATTAGATGTGATTAGATGTGCAAGTCGCCAACAGGGGCGTAACTTAATTAGCTAGTAGATGGACGAGCTTAGGGTTTGGGTAAATGACTCCCAGGTTAACGGCTCAAATCCTACCAATGACGAAAGATTTAAAAATATATATATATTTGATCTCGAATTAATAGATATTGTAAAAAAAAAAAAAAAAAATTAGATGTGCAAGTCTTAGTGTCATACCAGCTGCTATAAAAAGAAGGACAATCTCTCCGGTTAATTAAGAGGTTGTACTCTTAAATGTCAACATTAACGTAAGGATCACATAAATTGTAGTGGTGTTAAATGCCTGTGTTCAGCTTGCTACTATCCAAAAGGTATGAATGGGGGAGACCGTACTCATTTCCAGGATTTCTTCCTCCTTTTCCTAAGCATCCTTAAAAAAGAAGAGCTGGAGACCCTTTGTGTTATGATTTGGAGAATATGGTATTGGAGAAATCAAGCTGTCCATTCTCCCTCTAATCTCATAACAGAAGATGTGTTTGGTAGAGCCACAAGTTTCCTTAGGGAGTATCAGGACGCCAAGTTGGTTGCTAGACCACCTACTAGTACTGCAAATACTGGTAGGCTAATTCTGTGGCGTGCGCCTTTGGAGGGGACTTACAAAATTAACACAATGTTGTGATTCAGGATAGGAATCATCAGATTGGTATTGGGGCTATTGTGCGTGATTCAAAGGACCTAGTAATGGCTTTAGAGAATAAAGCCACTGGAAAGTGTGTGTTTTAGTGTTATAAATTCTCCACCATTCTCACTGTAGAAAGAAACGATGGGGTGTCTAAATTTTTTTTTCCACTAGTGATTTAAAACGTTTAAACACTTCATGAACATCATATTTGTTTTTCAATGTATACAACCACATATACTTCGTAAAGTGATCAACAAAAAGTACGTAGTATTTGAAACCATTTTTAGAGATAACAGGGGAACTCTAGACATTAGAGTAAATAACCCCAAGCGGTTTTGAACTAGAAACAGTTGAAACCGCAAAAGATAATTTATGAGTTTTATTACATTTGCATGCATTACATGGGACACTAGACTTATGAGATGATAAAACAAGTAACACCTGAGACGACAATAATTGACTTATTATTTTTGATAATGGATGACTTAGACGATGGTGCCAATCGGAAATGGAAGCCTTAATACTAGAAAAAGCAAAAATTGAGGAGGACTTTGGCTGAGCATGAGTCGGCCATTCGTAGACACCATTCCTAGTCCGTCCTTGCAGAAGTTACGCCCCCGTATGGAGATCCTTCACAGAGAAAGAGCAAGGTAAAAATTCAATGGAAACTTGGTTAGAAATACAAAACTGAGATACAAAGATTAAATTTTGTTTTATATATGGAACACACAAGACATTAGATAATAAAAACTTTGAGGAGGTAGAGGGCAAGCGAAGGGAACTAGTGTATGTGATGTGTAAGCATGAACCATCACCAATCATAATGTCATCGGTGCCACCATACGGAGAGTGAAGTGAGAGGTTGTTGAGATTAGCTGTGACATGGTGTGAGGCAACCTGAGTCAATGAGCCATTTTAGAGAAGAAGTCGAGACTGGAGCTGCATGGTTGGTCGAGATCGGAACCGTAAAATTGGCACATGGGTCGGCTGCCATTGATGGGAATGGTGGTGGCTTGGCTGTTCATGCGGCTGTGATCGGCTGTTCATAGTAAACATAGAGCAATGCTTCGTTGTGTGACCTTGTTCACCGTAAAGTTGGCAAAAAACCGTGAAAAGCTCGAAGCTTGTTTTGAGATTGCCAGAAATTTGATTTGGAGCATGATTCTCGACTTGCCTATTATTTTTGTTGGTCTGATTCGAGGGTCTGTTGGACCGAGTGGGATTGTTGTAGTAGTTTCCAGAGGAAGGCCTGTAGGCATAGTTGGATGTGATGGGAATTTTTTTATTTTAGCGGCATCTTGTTTCAAGATCGCCTCGAAGTTAATGAGTTTCTCATGAAGTTCCTCAAAGGATGTTGCAGTTTCACAAGCTCGAATAGCGGCAACACTTTTGATATGTTGCATGTACTCGGTAATGGATTGTGTTCCTTTCATGACACTGGTGAGGACCCCCTTGAGATGCATGATATGGCCTCTGGAAGGCTTCGCGTAGGTGTTGGCAAGTGCAGTCCATGCATCACGAGAAGTTTGAGCGGAAGCAATGAATGGAATTATTGTTGGAGAAATATAACCAAGGATTGCATTTAGTAGCAATTGATCTTGTCAGGTCCAGATGTGGTGAGCCGGATTTGGTGTAGGAACATCATTTGTCATTACGGTTGCTAGTGGACACAAATTTCGACCATCAAGAAAGCCCATTAGGTCAAATCCAACGAGGAGTGTGTAAAATTGTAGTCTCCATGACCAGTAGTTGGTGGCTGTTAGTTTTAGAGGGGCTTGGGCAGCAATGTTGATGGAAACAATTGCTCTTGTGGAGGAGTTGATTTCATGTGATGAGGATGATGAAGAAACAACAGTTACGGATTGGGAGGAGGAAGAAGAAGCGGTATTGGCAGTAGTATTGGTAGTCATGGTTCATCGAGGAACTCGTTTGAGTTTAAGAGGGCTCTGATACCATGTAGAGAATAAAGCTTCTTACTTTATTGATAATTGTATGAAACATATATATACAAGAGATATTTACAATTGAAGTTATATACTTACATTCAAAGACTGAAGAGATAGTTTATGTAATCTACTTACATTCAAAGACTGAACAGATAGTTTACGTAAACTCTAACTGTTGATGATAATAACAAAGATAATAACAGAGATAGATAAACACAAAGTCATCAAACTGGATTATCTGGATTATCCTTAATAATGGCTTCCTCTGTGCAAAAATTTACGGCGTATTACGCCACCGATTGCAGAGGCTACGACTATTTTGAAAGGTCTACGTTTTGCAATCAATGCTGGCCTGATTAAATTGACGCAAAATGGGTTGTGGATTTGATTAATTCTGATGGGGATTCTAATGCTGATATTGGCTCTATTGTCAATGATATTGTTGCTTTGTCTAAGTCTTTTACTATTTCTATTTCTTTTGTGCCCATAATTGCCAATAAGGCAGCCCATGCCTTGGCTAAGTTGGCTTTATGTTCTGTTGAGGACTGTTATTAGCCAAAGAACTTCCCTCCTTGTCTGGAGTATGTAATCATGGTTGATTGCCCTCCTTAGTTTTTCTCTTAATGAATTTCTTCCTTTAAAAAAAATAAAATAATAACTTAAATTTGTTTAAGTTTCATCTGCTCTGTGGAGTTTGACATCTTAGATTATAGATAATAATGTATTTTATTGTTAGCTGTTTTATTGTTAGCTGTGGAGTATATAGGATATAAAAGTAAATTAGCATGTTTTAAGTAGAGGACTGATATTATTATATGATAGAGGTTATTAGGTCAAATTTCTAGCCATCATGACTTGGACAACATGCATCGCAATATGGATTATAAATGGCACTACACGTACACTACCTCATTGACATGCACGGGCATGTATATATATAAATGACATTTCTCCGGTGTAAATCTCAGACATAATTTATATGTGAGATCACTTTATCAGTTTTGTACGACTATAGAATTATGATCACGTGATATAATTAATGATATCTATTTAGAAAATTTATATATTTATATATTATTTGTGCAAGATCATACTTCTTACGGGTTCAATTCAAGCAATCCGTGACAACAAATTACGCCATTTTCAAACTAATTAATCACTGTTATGACTTATGAGAATAAGTTGGAACTGATATTAGTGGTGGAAATGGGTTTGAAGTCATGAGACAAGAATTGTGGTGGTGTTGTTTCTCATGATCATTTTCAGAGCAAATTGTTAGGGGTTTAAGTCCAAGTTCTATTCTACTACATACTATAGTTTTTTTTTTTTTAACGGCAAAATTTATTCAATTTTGAACAACAACAACAGACTATAAAAAGAGGGCCGGGAAAGCCAAGAGCAAAACAGAGCCAGAGGGCGACAGCCCAAAGAAGAAAGCACAAAGAGCAGAAAACCAAAACACAACACAGAAACTATAGTTTTCTTATGATCTACTATAGTATGTACTACATACTATACACAATTTTTTTTTTCTTCCTTCTTTTGAATGAGTCTTCGTCGCTGTTCGTTCCATTTGTAGCCTTCCGTACCATATCGAGATCCTGTCAAAATCAAATGTTAATTATTCAGTCAAGAAATCTATTCCTATCCAGCCGGAG
Organism: Acer saccharum; assembly: GCA_030490815.1. Classification (NCBI taxonomy): domain Eukaryota; kingdom Viridiplantae; phylum Streptophyta; class Magnoliopsida; order Sapindales; family Sapindaceae; genus Acer; species Acer saccharum. Next base: position 7,600,893 of record CM059868.1, read on the forward strand.
GATGTCGAAATTAATTAACTATATGCTGTCTAGAAATCTATTCCTACCAGGAGAACATAAAATCACCTTTAATGTTTATCCAAATGTGTAAAAGCTGTCCGATGCGCACGCACGCTATGATAAAAAAGACAAAGAAAATAACAAACAACATTCAGCAATATAATTAAATACCAAGAGAAGAGGAAATAACATAAAGGAGGGGCTGAAAAAGGTGTAATTTGTTTTCACATGTTGCTTGAATTGAACCCATAATAATTAGAAATTTAGAAGTAAGATCTTGCGCCAAATAATACTATATATAACAGCAGTACTTCAACATGGGGAAAAATAAAACAACTCTTACTACAACCCATAGTTAAAAATTAGTGAAACAACCAACTCATCAATAAGATGGATGACCCTATTGGCCCCCCAAAAAAAAGAAAAAGAAAAGAAAAGAAATAATTATTTATTTGCAAATACAGTACGTACGTACCAACTACATTAAAATGAAATTCTTTAACTATGTCCATAAATGTCCGCGTGCCCCCACACATATATATGTACGTATGTAAAATATTTATCATATGTAAACTTTTGAACATAAATTATGTTCAAGTTAAATTATAGAATGATGTTAATGTAATGCTGCTAGCTAGCTTGATCTCATCTCATGGTTTTGATATAATTTTATGTTCCAAAATGTGCATGTGAGAAACCTTGTATATTTATATATATGTACACACATATTTTCTCTGTACACACTAAATTTAATAAATTTAATGCAAGAATTTAATAAAGTCAAGACTTCAATAAGGTTAATGTAAGATGTACGAGCCAGATTATTCAACAAATCAAACAAGACAAACTTGAAAATGCAACTAAAGATAGCTTCAAAAAGATAGATCACAATTGCATGCTTTAATAATACATCAAATTAAATGGTGAAATTGTGATTTTCTTCTCACGCCCACATAGATTCCAGTATTGTTTCTATCATTTTTAACTCTCAAATATTTGCTATTGCTTCATAAAGATAAGTAATTGCTTCAATATATAATACATTAAATGACGAAATCGTGGTTGGCTTCACATCGATCAATAAGATTATGTAGATTCGAGTCATGATCATATCTTTCTCTTCCACTCTCAAATTAATTTATAATAGTTCAAAATAGTAATAATACATACTATACATGAATCCACTCACGAACAAGTCCCCAGCACCAGTGGTGTCTATCACCTTCCCATCTCCAGTGGCCGCCACTCTCACAGTCTCTCCTCCGTGTTTGGCCATGCACCCATTTGGTCCCAATGCCACCACCGCCCACTTGCACTTTTCTCCCAAGAATCCCAGTGCATCCCTTGGAAGTGTATTGTTTTTTTTTTTTTTGAACAGCGAATTTCATTAAGGCCAAAAGGCAAAGAAAACAGCCTAGACAGGACAAACACGAACAGAGCAGAACCCTCAAAGAGAGACAACCACAGCAAACAAGCCAACTCCAAAAGGGACGGGCACCACAACAAAAAGAAACAACAACAGCAAGAGAAAGTAACGAAAAATCATCAAAAATCGCCCCATTGAATAAAGTCCCCCTCTGCCTTGGAACCGCGCTTAGCCAAGTTATTCGCAAAGGAGTTCAAAGCTCTAGAGCTGAAAGAAACAACTGTGCCCCCTAAGACCTTCAAGAAACATCGAATATCGTAGACCAAACCAACATGATTGAGACTCCCAAAGCCTTCATCATTGATCCAAGAAACCGCAACCTTGGAATCAATCACTCACAATGACAATCTCTCGATTCTGCAGCGTCGGATTGGAAGCACACAAGGAAGCCGCCTTACCAATCGCCATCAATTCCGCAACATGAGAATCATGGCACCCGACGAACAGGGAAAATAAGCACAAAACTTTGCATGAGTAGTCCCTCAACACCCCACCAATGCTTGCTGGCCCGGGTTTACCACGAGCAGACCCATCAACATTGAATTTCAACCCGTTGTTAGAGGGAGGAATCCAGCCTTTAAGAACCTCCCTCCTGAACTTGGGGGAGTAGACACACTGATCACCCACGTTGAGGAGAATGTAAGTGATAGGGTCTTTGGAACCTTTGCCATAATACTTAAACCACCAAGCCACTTTGAGCTTAACTGCATCAGCTGTTAGAGACAACTCAGCCTCCATATTTTGGAATAACTTACGGTTCCGCACCTCCCAAATAGACCATAATATGGCAAAGAACAGAGAATTCCACGCTCTGTTGTGATTGCTAGAGGGACTCAAAGACATCCAGCCACCTGCCCACTCAACCATAGACTTGCTGGAGCAACTGGAAACCACCAAGACATACACGTCACCCACAACCGCCAAGACCAGCTGCAATGGAGAAACAGATGATTGGAAGTTTCTAGCTCAAAATTACACAAGGAACAAATGCCATTAGTGTTGTTGGACAACCCAATTTTACGCAATACCTCACCCACTGGCAGTCTTCCTTTGAGAAGTTGCCACACGAAAATCTCAGTCTTCAGAGGACACAAACCTTGCCAACTAAATTTATCCAGCCAAGGAACTTCAGAAATAGAATCATCCATAGCTCCACAAAAAGACCCTACATTGAAAACACCTTTCGAGCTAAAGGTCCATGCCAAAGCGTCTCCGATTGACCTATGGATATTGATACAGTTCAAAGCAGACCATAAGCAATTCCACTGACTTTGTTCCCAGCCAAACAAATTCCTCCTCAACTGCACCTTCCACACCCACTGCTGCCCTTCCCACTTCCCAAAACTGCACACAGGACCAGACTTCATGGAAGATAGAGCAAAAATCCGAGGAAAGGAATCCTTCAAAGGAACCGAGTCAATCATGATATCCTCCCAGAATTTAGCTTTATCTCCTTTTCCAATAATGACCCTTAACCTATCCTTTAGAATCTCTTGGAACCGTTTCCCACTAGTGAAAAGGCTGGCAACAGCCTTAATAAAAAACGAAGGGGAGGAACTCAATTTCCAATCCTAAAAAATACTGGTTTCATCCACCTTATATCGAGTGCATATGACCCTTTTCCATAACGCTTGTCTTCAGATCCGAAACGCCAAATCCATTTCGCAAGCATCCCTTTGTTTTTACTCTCCATTCTCCCTATCCCAAGGCCACGCCACCACTAGCCTTACTTCTACACATAGTTTCCCATTTGACAGCATGGATTTTCCTTTTTTCCACCCCATCACCCCAAAAGAAACTACGTTGGAGTTTCTCAATCTTATTGGCGATACCACTCGGCATTTTGAAAACCGACATGAAGTAAGTGGGAATACTAGCTATGACGATCGTGATATCTCACTAGCTCTCTTGCTTCGTCCTCGTTCCCAAAGCATAAATCTACATCTCCAGACTCCAACAACTCCTCAAGAAGCTGTCTATAGTCTCGAACCGTCTCGAAGCTTGCCAAGTCCATCGAGACAGAACACCCTCTTGTTTAGCGATATTGATTGAGGCTTTAGTGATTTCGAGACTATACATGTACATCACAAACCTAATGTTGGGGTTGTGATGCCTGAAATCGGTCAAAGAAGAAGGGGAACAATTTTGCGACCAAAATTGCGAGACAAAGTCACAACTCAATTCCAGAGATTTCAGTAAGAAGGAAATTGCGACATGAAGTCGCAGCGAAGATTTCACATCACACAGATAGTAACTTTTGCGACCTGGAGATGCGAGATGAAGTCGCAAATCACAAGTCGCAATGCGGGCCCGAATACTTTTCTTGTTCATAAAGAAATCCTCTCCTTGTGGGATTTGGTCAACCCTAGTGCTTATATATATATATATATATATATATATATATATATATATAAATACTAATGATTCCCAATGTTATTGGATGTGTAGAAAATAGCAAGAGAGGCTGAGAGCAACTTGTAGAGAGACTGAAAGAGAGAGACAAAAAGATTGTAATCAAACTCTGATAGTGGATTGAGTGTAGGTGCACTCCGTGTACATAGGCTTTTGCTTTCCTATTATCTGCGTGTGGTTGTGATTTATGCATATTGTATGTGATTGCGGATTTTCTACAACACCTAACAACCAACCACTTAGATCCTAGGGGTGGAACCCTATGGAGGCCGGGGGGTTATACACCCCCCTTGGCCCAGAGAAAAAAAGTTAATAGTAAAAAAGATATAATTTTTATAAAAAAATTGTAAATTTACAATTAATCCCATTAATTTCAAGTTTTTATAATCCCAACTTCACACTCCAAGTTCTGACCCTACTTGGAGCCTTTGAAATCTTCCCTATTCAATTCCTATGCTTGGAGTGTCGCGATGTTTGAGAAACAAGGTCGCATGGTGCGGCTTCCCGGCAACGCATCAACCAGACAAACGCACTGCCCTATCGGTCCCTTCTTGGCTCTCAGTCTTGATACATCAACTTCAATAGAGCTCATGTTGGAAACATACAATCGGGCAGCCCTGTTTGTCGTCTCCATAAGTACCCACAACCCAACAAGACACACCGAATCTTGCGCTGAGACCTCGAATGGTGTTGGAGACACTACCAGCAGCCATTTTCAGGACATTGTAGCTTTGACCTCGCGAAGTATATGCTCAAGTTCTTCAATAGACATATCAATGGACCTGCCACGTTCACTGATGATGATTCCGTCAAGCAATGACCAATCGGCACACGCCATGTAATCGATTAGAGCTGTTGGTTCGAGTCCAAGAATTAAAGGAGTCTTCTTCCACCATCTCAACCTCCACCTCCATCTCCAACTCCACCCCACCACGTTGTCGTTGTACAAGCTCTCACTCACAGTTCCCATGATGTTGGCTTTTCTTTTTCTTTTGAATAGTAATTTAAAGAGAGTAATGAATTTCTTTGCTTGCACGCAATGCTTCATTTGCCTCTTGTCATGCCATCCCTATATATATATATATATATATATATATATATATATATATAATATTTATATACTCAAATATATTATTTGGAATTTTTATTTTTATATATTATGAAATGCGTTTAATAATCATGAATCCTAATTCTAACGGGAGAAAGGGAAATATATATATTTTTTTAATTGTTGACTAAAACTTTTAGGAATTAAGTGAAGGAGATATCAAATACACTAATTAGGATTAAGTGTAAGTTAAAAACATAACTAATTTCTATTCAATTAATAATTTCACATGTTCTTGAAAAAATATTTCACGTACATGTTATATAAATATGAGATAATTTCATGGTCATCCTTATCATTCTAATAATTATCAACTTAATTCTCGTTATTTTATGAGAGAATAGGGGGAAATAGAACCAAATGGAGTTGACTTTGTAGGGATAACACCAAGTTAATAATTCTTGTAAAAATAGCACTGATGTGTGCGGTGATACCAAAATGCCCCAACTTATTCTTTTACTTTATTTTTTTTTTTCTGTCTTTCTTCCTCTCTCCTCTTTTTTTTTTTTTTTTTTTCCAAGAACCTCCATTGATGGAGGTGGAGATCAAACAGACCTCCATTGGAGGTCAAAAGAAACTCGACCTCCATTGGAGGTTGATGAAAAAAAAAAAAAAAAAAAGATCTGGAAATAAGTCTCAGGTAGGGTGGAACTAAGTCTCGGGTAACCTACCCGAGACTTATTAGACTTATTTCCAGATCTAAAAATTTAGATCTGGAAATAAGTCTCGGGTATCCTACCCGAGATTTATTGCTTTGTAAATAAGTTTTGGGTAGGTTACCTGAGACTTATTTCCATATTTTTTTTTAATATTTTGTCATCTTCTTCTTCGACCTCCATTGGAGGTGTCATTGGAGGTGAGAATAGACCTCCAATGAAGGTTGTTTCGGCGACCTCCAATGTAGGTCGAAACTGACTTCCATTGGAGGTTGTTTCGACGACATCAAATGGAGGTCTGTTCAACCTCTATTGATTGACCTCCATCAATGGATGTTTTTGGAAAGAAAAAAAAAATATACATAAAAGAATAAAAGTAAAAAAAAATAGGGTATTTTTGTCCATCACCATACTTTGGTGCCATTTAAACTCAAATTATTAAGTTGGTGATAGTTCCAAAAATACCTCTCCAAATAGTGCTATAAATTCAAGAGGGAATAGGGGGAAATAGCACCAAATGGTTTTGGTTTTATGGGAATATCACCAAGTTATTAATTCTTAGTTTTTTAGCACCAAAGTATGTGGTGAGACTAAAATACCCTCACTTATACCTTTACTTTTCTTTTTACTTTTAAATCTCTCTCTCTCTCTCTCTCCTCTCTCTCTCCTCATCTCTCTCTCTCTCTCTCATCTCTCTCTCCTCTCTCTCTCTCTCTCCTCTGTTCTTTTTTCAAAGACATTCATTGATCCATCAATGGAGGTCGGACATACCTAAATGGGGGTCGAAAATTCCTCCATTGCTGGTCGAAATGACCTCGACCTCCATTGGTGGTCGATGAAGAATAAAATTAAAAAACCGAAAAAAATATGGAAAAAAGTCTCGGCAATAAGTCTCAGGTAGGTCACCCGAGACTTATTTGCAACTACCAGAGACTTATTACCAGATATTCAAGACTTTTTGCTAGCTACCCGAGACTTATTGCCAGCTACTCGACACTTAGGCCCCGTTTGATTTTTTGTCTGAAGATTGAACAGTGCTGAATGTTACTAAAGATTGAATAGTGACTGAAAACTGAAAACTGAAAAATATGTTTGTTTTTTTTTACTGAAAACTGAATATAAGTGATAAGTAGTTTGTTTTTTTTAAGTTATAAATATCTGAAAATAAATACTTTTACATCTATGCCCTTCTAACTATTATTTGTTATATATTTACATTTTAATATATTATGGACAACTCTAACATATAAATTAATTCTAAAATAAATTTATTTAGTTATTAATAATATTTCAAATTTATATTATTGTATATAATCTAATAATTACTAAGCTATTAGCTAGTGACATTATAAAACTGATGGGCTACTTCATGTGTATA